>CM061231.1:78156689-78498172 GCA_030844895.1 Ambrosia x helenae | reverse complement strand
GATTAGGGTTTTCTCTCTGAACTCGGGCGATTTTGGCGATTCAGTGTCTTCTTCTCTTTGTTTCTCTTTTCTTGTTCTTCTTAACCCTAATTCCCTTTGTTCTTCTTCGTGTTTCACTGTTCTGATAACTTTGTAGTTATCAGAATCTTCACAGTGCACGTATTCTTATGGAACCTGTTACTAGGGTTCCGTTGCCGGATCCTCACCGGCTATTCCTCCGGATATTAGTTAATGAATTGATGATTGATAGTCATGGTATGGATGGTATGAAGAGGATGATTCTTGCTACTGAAGGAGTTGCTAAGGGTGGAGATCTGCAGGTGGTATTGAATCGAATTCGTCCAGGTAAAACTGATACTCTGGTCATTAGTGCTGATGTTGTTTGTTTGCTGAAAACTTTGTTTGGGAATAATTGGAAGTATCGTATGCTTAATGAAACTCTAGATCTAATAAATTAGCTGGGATGGGGAAATTGGAATCTGTTAATCGTCTGATTGATTTGGAAGTGGCTGGAAGAGATCTTCCTTTTAGTAAGAAACTGGATGGGAAGTATGGTCTTATTTGGAAGTTATTGCTAGTTTTATGAGTGCTAGGGGTTATTGTGGATCTTGGTGACAGTAATATCAGTGATGGTGATGTGGACATGAAGGAGGAAGGTAGAGGTATTAGGTTTCCTCAGGATTAATACTTCTCTGAATGTGTTTGATGTGGGCTTAGGTGATAATTTTGTTTGGTTGGATAAGAGGAAGAAGAGATCTGTTAGAAATGAAGGAATTAGAGTGAAGAGCAGAAAACTATGTGGGGGGATGGACTTTATCTCAAAACTTATTCTGAAGAGTGTTTGGTTAATGCTGAAGAGGTGTTACCTGATAATGTTTCTTCACAAGAATTGTTATCTGTTGCTGAGAAGTCTCACTCTAATGTTGTTCCTGTCAGAGTGGTTTTGGGTAGTAAGAATTAAAGCTAAGAAGGATATTGATAGTGAGCTTAGGCTCAAGTTGTCTGCTGAGACTCAGGTGTTTGAGTATAAAACTGGTGCTGGGGGAAGGAATTGTGGTTGATAAGAGTGGGGAGGTATTATTGGGGGGCAAGAGTGAACTTAGGTTGAAAGAGATTCAGGCTGAGAATAAGAAGAAGGAGGGGGAGACTAGGGTAATGAGAGTTCTGTTGTGACTGAGAAAGTGATGGATGGTTCACAGAAGAGGCTTCCATGGAGGGGTATTCTTAAGACTCCTTCTATGAAGAAAACTTATTCAAAAGAAAGCTGCTGAAATGGGACCTAACAAGTTGTCTAGTGAAGATGTGAAATCTCATTAAGAATATGAACCTTTGCCTAAGTCCATTATGGACTCTGTTGCAGTTAGGGAGGATGTGGTGTTTTCAGCTAGTAAATCAGGAGTTTGAGACTGAGGATAAGAAGAAGGGAGTATTATCCTTTGCAGAAATTGCTAAGGATAAAGATAATGATGTTCTGGACACCAAAGTTATGTATTATCCTCCTAAAATACTGGATAATGGGGATGTGGTGGCTGTTATTAGGCCTGAAAAAATTAAGGAAGCCAAAGTGGCATACAGTTCTTATTTGTATGGTTATTTTGTGGGGAATAATCTCTCTATTGGTATGGTCAGGTATCATTTGTTCAGAATGTGGAAGAAATTTGGTATTGTTGATGTTTCTTCTAATGGGGCTGGGGTATATTTCTTTAAATTCAAGAATGAGGAAGGTTTATTGGATGCTATTGATAAAGGTCCTTGGGTTATCAATAATATTCCTCTGTGTCTTAAGAGATGGGAAATTGGTATTTGTCTAGATAAGGTGGAACCTGAGTCTATTTCCTATTTGGGTAACTATTCCTAACATGCAATGGAGTTATGGAATAAGGAAAGTATTTGCAGTATGCTTAGTATGGTTGGTAATCCTCTGATGTTGGATAAGATTACTACTGAGAGATGCAAGAAGAGGGAGGGCAGGGCTGGTTTTGCTAGAGTATGTGGTTGAAGTGAGTGCTGAGAAGGTGCTGCCTGATTTTGTGAAAGCATTTTATCCTGCTGATGGTGACAAAGCTGCTTTTACCAGGGAGATCAAAGTTGAGTATCAAGTTAAGGTGAAGAAATGTTCTGTGTGCAAGGTGTTTGGTCATGATTTTGAGGGATGCAAGAATCGGGAAACTGTCTGCTGAGGAAGTTGCTGGAAGAACTGAACAGTTACTTAAGGATCTATATCAGGCAACTTGCTCTGATTTACCTGTTTCAGGAATTGATAGTGATGGGTATCAAATGGTGGGTAGAGAATAACAAGGTGGTTAAGAATAAGGGAAATGGTTCTGGTGGATTTCAGGGTAATGGATATGGCAGAGGAATCAGGGGGGTGGTTTGAATGGTAGAACTAATGGCAATAAAGGAACGGAAATCAAGGGGGCAATAGAAATCAAGGGTATGTGAATGGGGGTAGACAGTGGGTGGTTAAGGGGGGGATACTAAAAAAATGGGGATTATAAAAAGAATAATGATAATAATAAACATAATGATAATAAAAAATATAATGATAATAATAATATCAGTTAAAAAACACTTTTGCTGCTCTTAAGGATGATCTTGTGGGAGGGATGTTGTGGAAGAGAATGATTAAGAGTGAGAATTTTCTAGAAAAGAATTCTAATGGTGGAAAGAATGATGGGGTAGAATCTGATAGGAAGAATGTTAAAGGTAAGAAAGTGGTTGAAGGTAATAGTACTGATTCTGGTTTGAAGAATTCTGGGGTGAATGTTAAGTCTGCCAAGAATAACAATGATAGAGAGATCAAAATGAGTTTTGTGGGAGAATCTTCTGGTACTAAGAAGACTGAAACTATTGTTGATAGTGTCAAGGACACCAGTTCTAAGCAAAGAGAGAGTAACATTCAGTCTAAGGTGAATACTAAGACTGGTTATTTTAAAATGAATGATGATCAATTTAATGAGGTGGCTCATTATGTTTAAATAAAACTTGTCCTTCCAATGATGTTTTGAGGAAGTGGAATGTGGGACAGGTTAAGCTCTTCTTTGAACAGTGGGACAAGCTCATGCTTGATAAAATAATTGAAGCCACAGAGGTGTTGTCTGAGACTGATGAAACTGCTGTGTTTATGAGTTGTGATGATAATATTGGTGGGGTCTCTTCAGGTGTGAAGGAATCCTCTTTGGAAGATTGTTTACAATGAAGAAAGGAATTATGATGTGGAATGTGAGAGGGGTGTCTTCTGGGGGGAAAACAGAATCAGGTTAGGAAGTTAATTCTTAACAATAATATTAGTATTTGCTGTTTGGTTGAAACTAGAGTTATGCCTAATAATATTGATAGGGTATGTTCTAATATATGAGAAATTGGAATTGGATGTCTAATGCTGACTGCTGTAATAGTTGGGTCAGAATTTTGGTGGGGTGGGATGCTAAATATGTGGATGTTGTAAAGTTAAGTATGTCTGATCAAGTAATGCACTGTGTTATTTGTCCAGTTGAGAGTGATTGTAGTTTTTTCTTGCTCCTTTGTTTATGGTTACACTAGAACTATGGAGAGAAGACCATTATGGGAAAATTTGAAATTACATGCTAATCTTTTAAATGATAATCCCTGGACAATTTTTAGGGGATTTTAATGCTATTCTTGAGAAGTCTGATAAAAATATCCATAATGATGCTGCTGTTAATTATGGTATGGTTGAGTTCAGAAATTGTGTTTCTGAGATTGCTGTTTGTGATGTTCCTTGGACTGGATTTTAAATTTACTGGAATCAGAAACCTGGTAATATAGAGGGAATTATGGAGAAGTTGGATAGAGTCTGAGTAATCTGTCTTTCTTGAGGCTATTTTCTGCAGCTATGGTAAAGTTCCTTCCTTTTTATTCATCTGACCATTCACCAGCTATTTTATCTTGGCCATCAGTTAAAAAAGATAAACAGCAATCTTTTAGATTTTGGAACTATTTGGCTGAAAAGAAGGAGTTTCTGGGATTGTTAATAGTAATTGGGATATGAAGATTGAGGGCTATAATATGTATGTTCTTGCTTCTAAGCTAAGAAGTTGAAGAAGCCTTTGAGGAAATTGCACTTTAGTAATGGGAATCTCCTTTTAAGGTTGAAAACTTGAAGACTGAATTGGAAAGGATTCAAGAGGCTGTTAATCTTGATCCTGTTAATGTAGTGTTGAGAGAAGAGGAGGGGGTTTATTTGAAACTGTTTAATGAAGCTCAGGTGGAAGAAGAATCCTTACTAAAACAGAAGTCTAAAGTTCATTGGCTTAATGTTGGGGATAGAAATTCTAAATTCTTCTTTCATTCAGTTAAACAGAGGCAGATTTATATCAAGGTACATCAAATTGAAGATATGGAGGGAATGGTGTATGAGGGTAAGGAGGTTGGGAATGCTTTTGTTAACTTCTATTTGGGTTTGTTGGGAAAAAAGGATAGTGTTAGATTGATGGATGACACTGATTCTTTATTTATTAGAAATTACCTGATGCAATAGCAGAATTCATGGTTAGAAGAGTGACTGATGAAGAGATTAAAGAAGCCTTATTTCAGATTGATGATAATAAAGCTCCTGGACCTGATGGATACTCTGCAAAATTTTTTAAAGCTGCCTGGAGTATTGTTGGTAATGATGTGTGTAATGCAGTGAAAGAATTTTTGACAGTGGGAATTTGCTGAGGGAACTTAATGCAACTGTGATCTCAGTCATTCCTAAGGTGAAGAATCCCAATAGAGTGAGTGAATTTAGACCCATTGCATGTTGCAATGTGGTTTACAAATGTATAAGCAAGGTATTGTGTAACAGGATGAAGGAGTTCTTGGGTCTATTGTTCATAATTCTCAGAGTGCTTTTATTCCTGGTGAATGATCAGTGATAATATCTTACTGGCCCAGGAGTGATTAAAGGTTATGACTGGGTGAGAGGGGGATACCTAGAGTGGCTTTGAAAATTGATCTTCAAAAACCCTATGATTCGGTTGATCATGGGTTTGTCCATCATTGCTTGATACAGTTTTGGTTTCCATGAAAAGTTCATTAAATGGATTATGATGTGTATGAGCACTTGTTTCTTATTCCATAAATGTTAATGGGGGAGCTATTTGGTTATTTTAAAGGAGAGAAGGGTTTAAGACAAGGGGACCCTTTGTCCCTTATTTGTTCACCCTTGTCATGGAAATTCTGAATTTAATGATATTGAGGAAAGTCAGGAATGCAGAGGGCTTTAAATATCACTGGAAATGTGATGCTTTGCAATTGACTCATTTGTGTTTTGCAGATGACCTTATTATCTTTGGGGATGCTGATGTTTTCTCTATGAAGGTTATTAAAAGTGCTTTGGATGAATTCAGTTCCTGTTCTGGGCTGATTCCCAATCAATTGAAGAGTGAAATTTATTTTGGAAATGTCAAAGAAGAAATTAGAAGGGGTTTTCTGGAGATATTGCCATTCAAAGAAGGGGTTTTCCTGTGAAATATTTGGGTATTCCTCTTAATTCTAAGAGGTTATACTTGAAAGACTGTGAGGTTCTTACTGAAAAGATTAAGAAAAGAACTGGGGATTGGAAGAATAAATTTCTTTCTTATGCAGGAAGATTGCAATTGGTGAAATCTGTTTTATCCTCTTTGACTGTTTATTGGTCCTCCTTGTTTATTCTTCCTAGTACCCTTGCAGAGGATGTGGAAAGGCTGATAAGAAGTTTTCTTTGGAGTAATGGTGATTACAAGCCTGGGGCTGCTAAGGTATGTTGGGATGATGTTTGCTTGGCTAAATGCCAAGGGGGTTTGAGCATTGCATCTCTTAAAGATAGAAATATTGCCTTGATCTCTAAGCATATTTGGAGTATTATGAATAGGAGGGATTCTATTTGGGTGGTGAAATGGTGTGAATCAGTATAAGTTGCAGGGTAAAAACTTTTGGTCAATAAATGAAGCTAATTCTGATTCTTGGTTTTGGAAGCAATTGTTGGGTTGCAGAAAATTTGTGAAGGACAATTATGTAGCAATAATTGGGAATGGGCTGAAAATTAATGCTTGGTTTGATCCTTGGCATCCTAAAGGTTTGCTGGTTAATTTGATTGATAGAAGGGATATTAAGGATACTGGGCTAGGTTGGGAATGTAAGCTTGCTGACTGGTTATTAATAATGAATGGAATGTCCCTAGAGATTGGGAGGGAAAGTATCCTTGGTTGGTTAAGGAAAAGACTCCTAATTTAAGTAATGGGAGAGTTTGATCATTTTATGTGGAAGGACAGGAATGACAAGCCTGTTCATTTCTCCACAAAGCAGTGTTATGATAAACTGTGTAGAAAGGGGCCTATGGTGAAATGGGGAAACTTTGTCTGGTTCAGTCAATGTATTCCTAGGCATGCTTTTTTAGTATGGTTGGCTTTTAAGTATAGGATGCCTACTCAAGATAGGATGATGATGTGGAATGCAAGTTTAAATTTTAAATGTGCTCTGTGTAGCACTAGACCTGATAGCCATAATCACCTATTTTTTGAATGTGATTATTCAAAAGCAGTATGGAACAGAATGAGGTGATGGCAAGATTTGATCAGATTCCTGATAGATGGGAGGATATTGTGAAATATATTGAAGATAGGAAGTTTAAATAAAAGTGTTTGGTGTGTTATCCAGAGATTGGTTGTGGCTGCCACTGTATACTTCATTTGGCAGGAAAGGAATGCTAGGATTTTTAAAAGGGGAAGTAAGCCTTTCCAAGTGGTGGTGGATCAGATTTATGATGAGGTTAGGATGAAGATGTTGGGATTATCTTTCAAGAGGCCTATTAAGGGCTCTCTGGCTGCTATTGTTGGAATTTTAGATGGGGATCATCTTAAGGGATATGTTAAGTTGGGTGTGGTTTTGGGGCTGGGTCCTTGGGGTTATTTGGGAACTTGCGGATTTATAAGGTGTACAAATAACTTTTGGGTAGTATTCTGGGTCTTTTGGCTTCTTTTTTATCTCAAAAATTATTTTTTGTTTTTGTTTTCTTTAATGATCTGTTGGAACTATTACCTTGTATAAAGGTTGGTTTCAATTCTGCTTTGTGGTATGGGGACTTAGGATTATTATGGCTTGGAGTAAGCTTTACATATGGAGAGATAAGGTTGGATCTGACCAGTGTGATTAGGACATTTATTTCTTCACCATTATTTTTTATTTCTTAGAACCATCCACTGGTCAGAACCATTAGGCCTGTAAGGCTTTTGTTGAGCCTTTTCTTTTGTAGTTTTGTGTCTTTCATGTGTCATGGGCTCTTGCCTGTTGGGGGGTGGTTTATCTTGTATGGGAACTTGCAGTTATAAGGTGTACCATATGCGTTTGGGTAGTATTCTGGCTGTTTATGCCTTCTTTTGGTTTCTAATTTCTTTATTTTTTGTTTTATTATATGATCTGTTGGACCCTTTTTTATATTTGAAAATGGGTCTGATTCTGTGGTATTGATTTGGTGGCTAGGCATGAAGCTTGGAGTAAGCTTAACTTATGGAGAGATAGGTTGGATCTGACCAGTGTGTTAGGACATTACTCTCTACCTCAAATTTTACATTTTTTAGAACCTATCACAGGTCAGGAACCTTTTGGCCTTTATGGTCTTTGTTGAGCCTTGTCTTTTGCAGTTATGTGTCCTTAATGAGTCATGGGCATTTGCCCTTTGGGTGGTGGGGTTGCATATTTTGGGATTTGCAGTCATAAGGTGTACTAAAAGCGTTTGGGTAGATATCTGGCTGATAAAGCCTTCTATTTTGCCTCAAATGATATTATGTATTTTTGATTTGTTAAATGATCTATTGGATTCATTTTTAGTTCTTGGAAAATGGATTCAATCCTGCGTATGAGGAATGGTGGTTAGGTATGCAGCTTGGAGTAAGCTTAGCCCATGGAGTGATAAGGATGGATCCCATTCTTGTGGTTAGGACATTGATTTCCACCCCCAATTTTTTTGCATTTTCTAGAACCTCACAAGGATGGGTAACCTTTTATATTTTGATCTTTTTCTTTATCAGGCCTTTTCTTGTGTTTAGCTGTAGGTTTTGTGGGAATTGGGTATGGTATAGTTTTGATTATTCCTGGGTAAAGTGGGTTGGATGGGTATGGTTGCTTGATTCTGTTCAAAAACATTTTGTGTTGATTTACTTAGTTTGGATAGTACTCAAAGATCCCTATATAATATGTAGTGTTATTTGTTTGTTTGGATATGTAATGAATGAGACTGATGGGATCATTATCAGGAATGATTAGCAAGAGTCTGGTTAGGGTCTGTTATAAATTTGTTTTGGAAATGGATTACTAGAGAGTTTGAGTCTTGATCAATCATGTAATAGATTGAATAGTTATTAGTCAAGAGGGGATTTGCTGTCATGGAACTGGGGAAGATCAAGATCAGTGGCTTTTGGACTAGGCTGAGGTTTCATGAAGATGGCATTTGTTATGATAGGTATGTTTAGCGGCTGCATGGTCTACAATGCTTGTGGAATGAATGCTGTAAAGATGAAGATTGTTGACACTTGGGAAGATTTGAAAAGAATCCTGAAGAGGCTTAATCTGGTGGTTATTTGCAGGATATTTGGGAAATGCTTGGGTGTCAAAAATAAGAGAGACTTTTTGGGTATATTCTGATTGCAGATTTTCGAGTGGACTTATTTGCAAAGTCTGTGAAGTCAGTAGTGGGTGGGGTTGAATGAGTTAGTGATTTGGGTTTGTAATCATGGTAATGGGTAATGGGTAATGGGTTAGAATAGTCAATATAGCCGTTTTGGGCTGTTTGTTTTGGGTTGATTTGTGGGCCTGGAACTAGTTTTGTCTTGTTTATTTGTAAAGTTTCTTAGGCCCGTGGGTTTGTAAATATTTTTATTTTTAATAAAATTTACCGGAGCTTTGCCTCCTTTATCAAAAAAAAAAAAAAAAAAAAAAAAAAAAAAAAAAAAAATCATACGAAGCTGACCGTATGGTAATCGAACTACACAAAACACAATTACGTAAGGATTCGAACACAAGAAAAGACTCCAGTTTAAAAGGCTATAACTATCGTAAGGTGGGAGTTAAGGGAACCCGAATGGTGGAACGAGAAGTCCATAAGATGTCTGATAATTCTACAGACTCAGATAAATCATACGAAGCTGACCGGATGGTAATCGGACTCATGAAACGACAATTATGTAGAGATTCGAACACACGAAACGACTCTAGTTTAAAAGGCTATAACTATCGTAATGTAGGAGTTAAAGGGAACCCGAATGGTGGAACGAGAAGGCCAGAAGATGTTGATCATTCTCGGGACTCAGATTAATCAGACGAAGCTAACCGGAAGGTAATCAAACTCACGAAGCAATAATTACGTAGAGATTCGAACACTAGAAAAGACTCCAGTTTAATAGGCTATAACTATCGTAACGTGGGAGTTAAAGGGACTCGAATGGTGGAACGAGAAGGCCGTAAGATGTCTGATAATTCTACAGACTCAAATAAATCATACGAAGCTGACCGGATGGTAATCGGACTCATGAAACGATAATTATGTAGAGATTCGAACACACGAAACGACTCCAGTTTAAAAGGCTATAACTATCGTAATGTAGGAGTTAAAGGAACCCGAATGGTGGAACGAGAAGGCCAGAAGATGTCTGATCATTCTAGGGACTCAGATTAATCAGACGAAGCGAACCGGACGGTAATCAAACTCACGAAACAATAATTACGTAGAGATTCGAACACTAGAAAAGACTCCAGTTTAATAGGCTATAACTATCGTAACGTGGGAGTTAAAGGGACCTGAATGGTGGAACAAGGCCGTAAGATGTCTGATCATTCTACAGACTCAAATAAATCATACGAAGCTGACCGTATGGTAATCGAACACACAAAACCACAATTACGTAAGGATTCGAACACAAGAAAAGACTCCAGTTTAAAAGGCTATAACTATCGTAAGGTGGGAGTTAAGGGAACCCGAATGGTGGAACGAGAAAGTCCATAAGATGTCTGATAATTCTACAGACTCAGATAAATCATACGAAGCTGACCGGATGGTAATCGGACTCATGAAACGACAATTATGTAGAGATTCGAACACACGAAACGACTCCAGTTTAAAAGGCTATAACTATCGTAATGTAGGAGTTAAAGGGACCCGAATGGTGGAACGAGAAGGCCAGAAGATGTCTGATCATTCTAGGGACTCAGATTAATCAGACGAAGCGAACCGGACGGTAATCAAACTCACGAAACAATAATTACGTAGAGATTCGAACACTAGAAAAGACTCCAGTTTAATAGGCTATAACTATCGTAACGTGGGAGTTAAAGGGACTCGAATGGTGGAACGAGAAGGCTGTAAGATGTCTGATAATTCTACAGACTCAAATAAATCATACGAAGCTGACGGTATGGTAATCGGACTCATGAAAACGACAATTATGTAGAGATTCGAACACACGAAACGACTCCAGTTTAAAAGGCTATAACTATCGTAATGTAGGAGTTAAAGGAACCCGAATGGTGGAACGAGAAGGCCAGAAGATGTCTGATCAATCTAGGGACTCAATTAATCAGACGAAGCGAACCGGACGGTAATCAAACTCACGAAACAATAATTACGTAGAGATTCGAACACTAGAAAAGACTCCAGTTTAATAGGCTATAACTATCGTAACGTGGGAGTTAAAGGGACCTGAATGGTGGAACAGGCAGTAAGTAAGTGTCTGATCATTCTACAGACTCAAATAAATCATACGAAGCTGACCGTATGGTAATCGAACACACAAAACCACAATTACGTAAGGATTCGAACACAAGAAAAGACTCCAGTTTAAAAGGCTATAACTATCGTAAGGTGGGAGTTAAGGGAACCCGAATGGTGGAACGAGAAGTCCATAAGATGTCTGATAATTCTACAGACTCAGATAAATCATACGAAGCTGACCGGATGGTAATCGGACTCATGAAACGACAATTATGTAGAGATTCGAACACACGAAACGACTCCAGTTTAAAACGCTATAACTATCGTAATGTAGGAGTTAAAGGAACCCGAATGGTGGAACGAGAAGGCCAAAAGATGTCTGATCATTCTAGGGACTCAGATTAATCAGACGAAGCGAACCGGACGGTAATCAAACTCACGAAACAATAATTACGTAGAGATTCGAACACTAGAAAAGACTCCAGTTTAATAGGCTATAACTATCGTAACGTGGGAGTTAAAGGGACCTGAATGGTGGAACAAGGCCGTAAGATGTCTGATCATTCTACAGACTCAAATAAATCATACGAAGCTGACCGTATGGTAATCGAACACACAAAACCACAATTACGTAAGGATTCGAACACAAGAAAAGACTCCAGTTTAAAAGGCTATAACTATCGTAAGGTGGGAGTTAAGGGAACCCGAATGGTGGAACGAGAAGTCCATAAGATGTCTGATAATTCTACAGACTCAGATAATCATACGAAGCTGACCGGATGGTAATCGGACTCATGAAACGACAATTATGTAGAGATTCGAACACACGAAACGACTCCAGTTTAAAAGGCTATAACTATCGTAATGTAGGAGTTAAAGGAACCCGGAATGGTGGAACGAGAAGGCCAAAAGATGTCTGATCATTCTAGGGACTCAGATTAATCAGACGAAGCGAACCGGACGGTAATCAAACTCACGAAACAATAATTACGTAGAGATTCGAACACTAGAAAAGACTCCAGTTTAATAGGCTATAACTATCGTAACGTGGGAGTTAAAGGGACCTGAATGGTGGAACAAGGCCGTAAGATGTCTGATCATTCTACAGACTCAAATAAATCATACGAAGCTGACCGTATGGTAATCGAACACACAAAACCACAATTACGTAAGGATTCGAACACAAGAAAAGACTCCAGTTTAAAAGGCTATAACTATCGTAAGGTGGGAGTTAAGGGAACCCGAATGGTGGAACGAGAAGTCCATAAGATGTCTGATAATTCTACAGACTCAGATAAATCATACGAAGCTGACCGGATGGTAATCGGACTCATGAAACGACAATTATGTAGAGATTCGAACACACGAAACGACTCCAGTTTAAAAGGCTATAACTATCGTAATGTAGGAGTTAAAGGGACCCGAATGGTGGAACGAGAAGGCCAGAAGATGTCTGATCATTCTAGGGACTCAGATTAATCAGACGAAGCGACCGGACGGTAATCAAACTCACGAAACAATAATTACGTAGAGATTCGAACACTAGAAAAGACTCCAGTTTAAAAGGCTATAACTATCGTAACGTGGGAGTTAAAGGGACTCGAATGGTGGAACGAGAAGGCCGTAAGATGTCTGATAATTCTACAGACTCAAATAAATCATACGAAGCTGACCGGATGGTAATCGGACTCATGAAACGACAATTATGTAGAGATTCGAACACACGAAACGACTCCAGTTTAAAAGGCTATAACTATCGTAATGTAGGAGTTAAAGGAACCCGAATGGTGGAACGAGAAGGCCAGAAGATGTCTGATCATTCTAGGGACTCAGATTAATCAGACGAAGCGAACCGGACGGTAATCAAACTCACGAAACAATAATTACGTAGAGATTCGAACACTAGAAAAGACTCCAGTTTAATAGGCTATAACTATCGTAACGTGGGAGTTAAAGGGACCTGAATGGTGGAACAAGGCCGTAAGATGTCTGATCATTCTACAGACTCAAATAAATCATACGAAGCTGACCGTATGGTAATCGAACACACAAAACCACAATTACGTAAGGATTCGAACACAAGAAAAGACTCCAGTTTAAAAGGCTATAACTATCGTAAGGTGGGAGTTAAGGGAACCCGAATGGTGGAACGAGAAGTCCATAAGATGTCTGATAATTCTACAGACTCAGATAAATCATACGAAGCTGACCGGATGGTAATCGGACTCATGAAACGACAATTATGTAGAGATTCGAACACACGAAACGACTCTAGTTTAAAAGGCTATAACTATCGTAATGTAGGAGTTAAAGGAACCCGAATGGTGGAACGAGAAGGCCAGAAGATGTTTGATCATTCTCGGGACTCAGATTAATCAGACGAAGCTAACCGGAAGGTAATCAAACTCACGAAGCAATAATTACGTAGAGATTCGAACACTAGAAAAGACTCCAGTTTAATAGGCTATAACTATCGTAACGTGGGAGTTAAAGGGACTCGAATGGTGGAACGAGAAGGCCGTAAGATGTCTGATAATTCTACAGACTCAAATAAATCATACGAAGCTGACCGGATGGTAATCGGACTCATGAAACGACAATTATGTAGAGATTCGAACACACGAAACGACTCCAGTTTAAAAGGCTATAACTATCGTAATGTAGGAGTTAAAGGAACCCGAATGGTGGAACGAGAAGGCCAGAAGATGTCTGATCATTCTAGGGACTCAGATTAATCAGACGAAGCGAACCGGACGGTAATCAAACTCACGAAACAATAATTACGTAGAGATTCGAACACTAGAAAAGACTCCAGTTTAATAGGCTATAACTTTCGTAACGTGGGAGTTAAAGGGACCTGAATGGTGGAACAAGGCCGTAAGATGTCTGATCATTCTACAGACTCAAATAAATCATACGAAGCTGACCGTATGGTAATCGAACACACAAAACCACAATTACGTAAGGATTCGAACACAAGAAAAGACTCCAGTTTAAAAGGCTATAACTATCGTAAGGTGGGAGTTAAGGGAACCCGAATGGTGGAACGAGAAGTCCATAAGATGTCTGATAATTCTACAGACTCAGATAAATCATACGAAGCTGACCGGATGGTAATCGGACTCATGAAACGACAATTATGTAGAGATTCGAACACACGAAACGACTCCAGTTTAAAAGGCTATAAACTATCGTAATGTAGGAGTTAAAGGAACCCGAATGGTGGAACGAGAAGGCCAAAAGATGTCTGATCATTCTAGGACTCAGATTAATCAGACGAAGCGAACCGGACGGTAATCAACTCACGAAACAATAATTACGTAGAGATTCGAACACTAGAAAAGACTCCAGTTTAATAGGCTATAACTATCGTAACGTGGGAGTTAAAGGGACCTGAATGGTGGAACAAGGCCGTAAGATGTCTGATCATTCTACAGACTCAAATAAATCATACGAAGCTGACCGTATGGTAATCGAACACACAAAACACAATTACGTAAGGATTCGAACACAAGAAAAGACTCCAGTTTAAAAGGCTATAACTATCGTAAGGTGGGAGTTAAGGGAACCCGAATGGTGGAACGAGAATCCATAAGATGTCTGATAATTCTACAGACTCAGATAAATCATACGAAGCTGACCGGATGGTAATCGGACTCATGAAACGACAATTATGTAGAGATTCGAACACACGAAACGACTCCAGTTTAAAAGGCTATAACTATCGTAATGTAGGAGTTAAAGGAACCCGAATGGTGGAACGAGAAGGCCAAAAGATGTCTGATCATTCTAGGGACTCAGATTAATCAGACGAAGCGAACCGGACGGTAATCAAACTCACGAAACAATAATTACGTAGAGATTCGAACACTAGAAAAGACTCCAGTTTAATAGGCTATAACTATCGTAACGTGGGAGTTAAAGGGACTGAATGGTGGAACAAGGCCGTAAGATGTCTGATCATTCTACAGACTCAAATAAATCATACGAAGCTGACCGTATGGTAATCGAACATACAAAACCACAATTACGTAAGGATTCGAACACAAGAAAAGACTCCAGTTTAAAAGGCTATAACTATCGTAAGGTGGGAGTTAAGGGAACCCGAATGGTGGAACGAGAAGTCCATAAGATGTCTGATAATTCTACAGACTCAGATAAATCATACGAAGCGACCGGATGGTAATCGGACTCATGAAACGACAATTATGTAGAGATTCGAACACACGAAACGACTCCAGTTTAAAAGGCTATAACTATCGTAATGTAGGAGTTAAAGGAACCGAATGGTGGAACGAGAAGGCCAGAAGATGTTTGATCATTCTCGGGACTCAGATTAATCAGACGAAGCTGACCGTATGGTAATCGAACTCACGAAGTAATAATTACGTAGAGATTCGAACACTAGAAAAGACTCCAGTTTAAAGGCTATAACTATCGTAACGTGGGAGTTAAAGGGACTCGAATGGTGGAACGAGAAGGCCGTAAGATGTCTGATAATTCTACAGACTCAAATAAATCATACGAAGCTGACCGGATGGTAATCGGACTCATGAAACGACAATTATGTAGAGATTCGAACACACGAAACGACTCCAGTTTAAAAGGCTATAACTATCGTAATGTAGGAGTTAAAGGAACCCGAATGGTGGAACGAGAAGGCCAAAAGATGTCTGATCATTCTAGGGACTCAGATTAATCAGACGAAGCGAACCGGACGGTAATCAAACTCACGAAACAATAATTACGTAGAGATTCGAACACTAGAAAAGACTCCAGTTTAATAGGCTATAACTATCGTAACGTGGGAGTTAAAGGGACCCGAATGGTGGAACAAGGCCGTAAGATGTCTGATCATTCTACAGACTCAAATAAATCATACGAAGCTGACCGTATGGTAATCGAACACACAAAACCACAATTACGTAGGATTCGAACACAGAAAAGACTCCAGTTTAAAAGGCTATAACTATCGTAAGGTGGGAGTTAAAGGGAACCCGAATGGTGGAACGAGAAGTCCATAAGATGTCTGATAATTCTACAGACTCAGATAAATCATACGAAGCTGACCGGATGGTAATCGGACTCATGAAACGACAATTATGTAGAGATTCGAACACACGAAACGACTCCAGTTTAAAAGGCTATAACTATCGTAATGTAGGAGTTAAAGGAGCCCGAATGGTGGAACGAGAAGGCCAGAAGATGTTGATCATTCTCGGGACTCAGATTAATCAGACGAAGCTAACCGGAAGGTAATCAAACTCACAAAACCACAATTACGTAAGGATTCGAACACAAGAAAAGACTCCAGTTTAAAGGCTATAACTATCGTAAGGTGGGAGTTAAGGGACCCGAATGGTGGAACGAGAAGTCCATAAGATGTCTGATAATTCTACAGACTCAGATAAATCATACGAAGCTGACCGGATGGTAATCGGACTCATGAAACGACAATTATGTAGAGATTCGAACACACGAAACGACTCCAGTTTAAAAGGCTATAACTATCGTAATGTAGGAGTTAAAGGAACCCGAATGGTGGAACGAGAAGGCCAGAAGATGTCTGATCATTCTAGGGACTCAGATTAATCAGACGAAGCGAACCGGACGGTAATCAAACTCACGAAACAATAATTACGTAGAGATTCGAACACTAGAAAAGACTCCAGTTTAATAGGCTATAACTATCGTAACGTGGGAGTTAAAGGGACCTGAATGGTGGAACAAGGCCGTAAGATGTCTGATCATTCTACAGACTCAATAAATCATACGAAGCTGACCGTATGGTAATCGAACACACAAAACCACAATTACGTAAGGATTCGAACACAAGAAAAGACTCCAGTTTAAAAGGCTATAACTATCGTAAGGTGGGAGTTAAGGGAACCCGAATGGTGGAACGAGAAGTCCATAAGATGTCTGATAATTCTACAGACTCAGATAAATCATACGAAGCTGACCGGATGGTAATCGGACTCATGAAACGACAATTATGTAGAGATTCGAACACACGAAACGACTCCAGTTTAAAAGGCTATAACTATCGTAATGTAGGAGTTAAAGGAACCCGAATGGTGGAACGAGAAGGCCATAAGATGTCTGATCATTCTCGGACTCAGATTAATCAGACGAAGCTAACCGGAAGGTAATCAAACTCACGAAGCAATAATTACGTAGAGATTCGAACACTAGAAAAGACTCAAGTTTAATAGGCTATAACTATCGTAACGTGGGAGTTAAAGGGACTCGAATGGTGGAACGAGAAGGCCGTAAGATGTCTGATGATTCTACAGACTCAAATAAATCATACGAAGCTGACCGGATGGTAATCGGACTCATGAAACGACAATTATGTAGAGATTCGAACACACGAAACGACTCCAGTTTAAAAGGCTATAACTATCGTAATGTAGGAGTTAAAGGAACCCGAATGGTGGAACGAGAAGGCCAGAAGATGTCTGATCATTCTAGGGACTCAGATTAATCAGACGAAGCGAACCGGAAGGTAATCAAACTCACGAAGCAATAATTACGTAGAGATTCGAACACTAGAAAAGACTCAAGTTTAATAGGCTATAACTATCGTAACGTGGGAGTTAAAGGGACTCGAATGGTGGAACGAGAAGGCCGTAAGATGTCTGATGATTCTACAGACTCAAATAAATCATACGAAGCTGACCGGATGGTAATCGGACTCATGAAACGACAATTATGTAGAGATTCGAACACACGAAACGACTCCAGTTTAAAAGGCTATAACTATCGTAATGTAGGAGTTAAAGGAACCCGAATGGTGGAACGAGAAGGCCAGAAGATGTCTGATCATTCTAGGGACTCAGATTAATCAGACGAAGCGAACCGGACGGTAATCAAACTCACGAAACAATAATTACGTAGAGATTCGAACACTAGAAAAGACTCCAGTTTAATAGGCTATAACTATCGTAACGTGGGAGTTAAAGGGACCTGAATGGTGGAACAAGGCCGTAAGATGTCTGATCATTCTACAGACTCAAATAAATCATACGAAGCTGACCGTATGGTAATCGAACACACAAAACCACAATTACGTAAGGATTCGAACACAAGAAAAGACTCCAGTTTAAAAGGCTATAACTATCGTAAGGTGGGAGTTAAGGGAACCCGAATGGTGGAACGAGAAGTCCATAAGATGTCTGATAATTCTACAGACTCAGATAAATCATACGAAGCTGACCGGATGGTAATCGGACTCATGAAACGACAATTATGTAGAGATTCGAACACACGAAACGACTCCAGTTTAAAAGGCTATAACTATCGTAATGTAGGAGTTAAAGGAACCCGAATGGTGGAACGAGAAGGCCAGAAGATGTCTGATCATTCTAGGGACTCAGATTAATCAGACGAAGCTAACCGGAAGGTAATCAAACTCACGAAGCAATAATTACGTAGAGATTCGAACACTAGAAAAGACTCCAGTTTAATAGGCTATAACTATCGTAACGTGGGAGTTAAAGGGACTCGAATGGTGGAACGAGAAGGCCGTAAGATGTCTGATGATTCTACAGACTCAAATAAATCATACGAAGCTGACCGGATGGTAATCGGACTCATGAAACGACAATTATGTAGAGATTCGAACACACGAAACGACTCCAGTTTAAAAGGCTATAACTATCGTAATGTAGGAGTTAAAGGAACCCGAATGGTGGAACGAGAAGGCCAGAAGATGTCTGATCATTCTAGGGACTCAGATTAATCAGACGAAGCGAACCGGAAGGTAATCAAACTCACGAAGCAATAATTACGTAGAGATTCGAACACTAGAAAAGACTCCAGTTTAATAGGCTATAACTATCGTAACGTGGGAGTTAAAGGGACCTGAATGGTGGAACGAGAAGGCCGTAAGATGTCTGATCATTCTACAGACTCAAATAAATCATACGAAGCTGACCGGATGGTAATCGAGTCATGAAACGACAATTACGTAGAGATTCGAACACACGAAACGACTCCAGTTTAAAAGGCTATAACTATCGTAATGTGGGAGTTAAGGAACCCGAATGGTGGAACGAGAAGGCCATAAGATGTCTGATCATTCTAGGGACTCAGATAAATCAGACGAAGCTGACCGGATGGTAATCGGACTCACGAAACAATAATTACGTAGAGATTCGAACACTAGAAAAGACTCCAGTTTAATAGGCTATAACTATCGTAACGTGGGAGTTAAAGGGACCTGAATGGTGGAACAAGGCCGTAAGATGTCTGATCATTCTACAGACTCAGATAAATCAGACGAAGCTGACCGTATGGTAATCGAACACACGAAACCACAATTACGTAGGATTCGAACACAAGAAAAGACTCCAGTTTAAAAGGCTATAACTATCGTAAGGTGGGAGTTAAGGGAACCTGAATGGTGGAACGAGAAGGCCATAAGATGTCTGATAATTCTACAGACTCAGATAAATCATACGAAGCTGACCGGATGGTAATCGGACTCATGAAAAGACAATTATGTAGAGATTCGAACACAACGAAACGACTCCAGTTTAAAAGGCTATAACTATCGTAATGTAGGAGTTAAAGGAACCCGAATGGTGGAACGAGAAGGCCAGAAGATGTCTGATCATTCTAGGGACTCAGATTAATCAGACGAAGCGAACCGACGGTAATCAAACTCACGAAACAATAATTACGTAGAGATTCGAACACTAGAAAAGACTCCAGTTTAATAGGCTATAACTATCGTAACGTGGGAGTTAAAGGGACCTGAATGGTGGAAACAAGGCCGTAAGATGTCTGATCATTCTACAGACTCAAATAAATCATACGAAGCTGACCGTATGGTAATCGAACACACAAAACCACAATTACGTAAGGATTCGAACACAAGAAAAGACTCCAGTTTAAAAGGCTATAACTATCGTAAGGTGGGAGTTAAGGGACCCGAATGGTGGAACGAGAAGTCCATAAGATGTCTGATAATTCTACAGACTCAGATAAATCATACGAAGCTGACCGGATGGTAATCGGACTCATGAAACGACAATTACGTAGAGATTCGAACACACGAAACGACTCCAGTTTAAAAGGCTATAACTATCGTAATGTAGGAGTTAAAGGAACCCGAATGGTGGAACGAGAAGGCCAGAAGATGTCTGATCATTCTCGGGACTCAGATTAATCAGACGAAGCTAACCGGAAGGTAATCAAACTCACGAAGCAATAATTACGTAGAGATTCGAACACTAGAAAAGACTCCAGTTTAATAGGCTATAACTATCGTAACGTGGGAGTTAAAGGGACTCGAATGGTGGAACGAGAAGGCCGTAAGATGTCTGATGATTCTACAGACTCAAATAAATCATACGAAGCTGACCGGATGGTAATCGGACTCATGAAACGACAATTATGTAGAGATTCGAACACACGAAACGACTCCAGTTTTAAAAGGCTATAACTATCGTAAGGTGGGAGTTAAAGGAACCCGAATGGTGGAACGAGAAGGCCAGAAGATGTCTGATCATTCTAGGGACTCAGATTAATCAGACGAAGCGACCGGACGGTAATCAAACTCACGAAACAATAATTACGTAGAGATTCGAACACTAGAAAAGACTCCAGTTTAATAGGCTATAACTATCGTAACGTGGGAGTTAAAGGGACCTGAATGGTGGAACAAGGCCGTAAGATGTCTGATCATTCTACAGACTCAAATAAATCATACGAAGCTGACCGTATGGTAATCGAACACACAAAACCACAATTACGTAAGGATTCGAACACAAGAAAAGACTCCAGTTTAAAAGGCTATAACTATCGTAAGGTGGGAGTTAAGGGAACCCGAATGGTGGAACGAGAAGTCCATAAGATGTCTGATAATTCTACAGACTCAGATAAATCATACGAAGCTGACCGGATGGTAATCGGACTCATGAAACGACAATTATGTAGAGATTCGAACACACGAAATGACTCCAGTTTAAAAGGCTATAACTATCGTAATGTAGGAGTTAAAGGAACCCGAATGGTGGAACGAGAAGGCCAGAAGATGTCTGATCATTCTAGGGACTCAGATTAATCAGACGAAGCGAACCGGACGGTAATCAAACTCACGAAACAATAATTACGTAGAGATTCGAACACTAGAAAAGACTCCAGTTTAATAGGCTATAACTATCGTAACGTGGGAGTTAAAGGAACCTGAATGGTGGAACAAGGCCGTAAGATGTCTGATCATTCTACAGACTCAAATAAATCATACGAAGCTGACCGTATGGTAATCGAACACACAAAACCACAATTACGTAGGATTCGAACACAAGAAAAGACTCCAGTTTAAAAGGCTATAACTATCGTAAGGTGGAGTTAAGGGAACCCGAATGGTGGAACGAGAAGGCCATAAGATGTCTGATAATTCTACAGACTCAGATAAATCATACGAAGCTGACCGGATGGTAATCGGACTCATGAAACGACAATTACGTAGAGATTCGAACACACGAAACGACTCTAGTTTAAAAGGCTATAACTATCGTAATGTAGGAGTTAAAGGAACCGAATGGTGGAACGAGAAGGCCAGAAGATGTCTGATCATTCTCGGGACTCAGATTAATCAGACGAAGCTGACCGGAAGGTAATCAAACTCACGAAACAATAATTACGTAGAGATTCGAACACTAGAAAAGACTCCAGTTTAATAGGCTATAACTATCGTAACGTGGGAGTTAAAGGGACTCGAATGGTGGAACGAGAAGGCCGTAAGATGTCTGATGATTCTACAGACTCAGATAAATCAGACGAAGGTGACCGTATGGTAATCGAACACACGGAACCACAATTACGTAGAGATTCGAACACAAGTAAAGACTCCAGTTTAAAAGGCTATAACTATCGTAATGTGGGAGTTAAAGTACCGAATGGTGGAACGAGAAGGCTGTAAGATGTCTAATCATTCTACAGACTCAGATAAATCAACGAAGCTGACCGTACGATAATCGAACACACACGAAACGACATTACGTAGAGATTCGAACACAAGAAAAGACTCCAGTTTAAAAGGCTATAACTATCGTAATGTGGGAGTTAAAGGAACCCGAATGGTGGAACGAGAAGGCCATAAGATGTCTGACCATTCTAGGGACTCAGATAAATCATACGAAGCTGATCGGACGGTAATCGGACTCACGAAACGTTAATTACGTAGAGATTCGTATAGTAGAAAAGACTCCAGTTTAATAGGCTATAACTATCGTAACGTGGGAGTCAATGGGACTCGAATGGTGGAACGAGAAGGCCTTAAGATGTCTGATGATTCTGCAGACTCAAATAAATCAGACGAAGATGTCCGTATGGTAATCGAACACACGACGAACCACAATTTCGTAGAGATTCAAACACAAATAAAAGACTCCAGTTTAAAAGGATATAATTATGGTAATGTGGGAGTTAAGGGAACCTGAATGGTGGAACGAGAAGGTCGTAAGATGTCTGATCATTCTACAGACTCAGATAACTCATACGAAGATGACCGGACGGTAATCGGACTCATGAAACGACAATTACGTAGAAATTCGAAAACAAGAAACAACCCCGGTTTAAAAGGCTATAACTATCGTAATGTGGGAGTTAAAGGAACCCGAATGGTGGAACGAGAAGGCCATAAGATGTCTGATCATTCTAGGAACTCAGATTAATCAGACGATGCTTACTGGACGGTAATCGGACTCACGAAAGAATAATTACGTAGAGATTCGTACACTAGAAAAGACTCTAGTTTAATTGGCTATAACTATCGTAACGTGGGATTTAAAGGTACCTGAATGGGGAACAAGAAGGCCGTAAGATGTCTGAACATTCTACACACTCAGATAAATCAGACGAAGCTGACGGTATGGTAATCGAACACACAAAACCACAATTACGTAGAGATTCGAACACAAGAAAAGACTCTAGTTTAAAAGGCCATAACTATCGTAAGGTGGGAGTTAAGGGAACCCGAATGGTGGAACGAGAAGGCCATAAGATCTCTGATAATTCTACATACTCAGATAAATCATACGAAGCTGACCTGACGGTAATCGGACTCAAGAAACGACAATTACGTAAAGATTAGAACACAAGAAAAGACTCCAGTTTTATAGGCTATAACAATCGTAATGTGGGAGTTAAAGGAACCCGAATGGTGGAACGAGAAGGCCATAAGATATCTGACCATTCTAGAGACTCAAATAACTTATACGATGCTGACCGGACGGTAATCAGACTCACGAAACAATAATTACGTAGAGATTTGTACACTAGAAAAGACTCCCGTTTAATAGGCTATAACTATCATAATGTGGGAGTTAAAGGGACTCGAATGGTGGAACGAGAGGCGGTAAGATGTCTAATGATTCGACAGACTCAGATACATCAGACGAAGGTGACCCTATGGTAATCGAACACACGGAACCACAATTACGTAGAGATTCGAACACAAGAAAAGATTCCAGTTTAAAAGGATATAACTATCGTAAGTGGAGTTAAGGGAACCTGTATGGTGGAACGAGAAGGCCATAAGATATCTGATGATTCTACAGACTCAGATAACTCATACGAAGCTGACCGGACGGTAATCGGACTCTTGAAACAAAAATTACGTAGAAATTCGAACACAAGAAACAACTCTGGTTTAAAAGGCTATAACTATCGTAATGTGGGAGTTAAAGGAACCCGAATGGTGGAACGAGAAGGCCATAAGATGTCTAATCATTCTAGGGACTCAGATTAGTCAGACAAAGCTGACCGGACGGTAATCGGACTCACGAAAGAATAATTACGTTGAGATTCGTACACTAGAAAAGACTCCAGTTTAATTGGCTATAACTATCGTAACGTGGGATTTAAAGGTACCTGAATGGTGGAACAAGAAGGCCGTAAGATGTCTGATCATTCTACAGACTCAGATAAATCATACGAAGCTGACAATATGGTAATCGAACACACGAAACCATAATTACGTAGAGATTCGAACACAAGAAAAGACTCCAGTTTAAAAGGCTGTAACTATCGTAAGGTGGGAGTTAAGGGAACCCGAATGGTGGAACGAGAAGGCCATAAGATGTCTGATAATTCTACAGACTCAGATAAATCATACGAAGCTGACAGGACGGTAATCGGACTCAAGAAACGACAATTACGTAGAGATTTGAATACAAGAAAAGACTCTAGTTTTATAGGCTATAACAATCGTAAGGTGGGGGTTAAAGGAACCCGAATGGTGGAACAAGAAGGCCATAAGATATCTGACCATTCTAGAGACTCAGATAACTTAGACGAAGCTGACCGGACGGTAATCGGACTCACGAAACGATAATTACGTAGAGATTCGAACACTAGAAAGGACTCCAGTTTAATAGCCTATAACTATCATAACGTGGGAGTTAAAGGGACTCGAATGGTGGAACGAGATGGCCGTAAGAGGTCTGATGATTCTACAGACTCAGATAAATCAGACGAAGGTGACCGTATGGTAATCGAACACACAAACCACAATTACGTAGAGATTCGAACACAAGAAAAGATTCCAGGTTAAAAGGATATAACTATCGTAATGTGGGAGATAAGGGAACCTGAATGGTGGAACGAGAAGGCTATAGGATATCTGATCATTCTACAGACTCAGATAACTCATACGAAGCTGACTGGACTGTAATCGGACTCATGAAACGACAATTACGTAGAGATTTGAACACAAGAAACGACTCCGTTTAAAAGGCTATAACTATCGTAATGTGGGAGTTAAAGGAACCCGAATGGTGGAACGAGAAGGCCATAAGATGTCTGATCATTCTAGGGACTCAGATTCATCAGACGAAGCTGATCGGACGGTAATCGGACTCACGAAAGAATAATTACGTAGAGATTCGTACACTAGAAAAGACTCCAGTTTAATAGGCTATAACTATCGTAACGTAGGAGTTAAAGGGACCTGAATGATGGAACAAGAAGGCCGTAAGATGTCTGATCATTCTACAGACTCAGATAAATCATACGAAGCTGACCGTATGGTAATCGAACACACAAAACCACAATTACGTAGAGATTCGAACACAAGAAAAGACTTCAGTTTAAAAATCTATAACTATCGTAAGTTGGGAGTTAAGGGACCCCGAATGGTGGAACGAGAATCCATAAGATGTCTGATAATTCTACAGACTCAGATAAATCATACGAAGCTGACCGGATGGTAATTGGACTCATGAAACGACAATTATGTAGAGATTCGAACACACGAAACGACTCTAGTTTAAAAGGCTATAACTATCGTAATGTAGGAGTTAAAGGAAGCCGAAAGGTGGAACGAGAAGGCCAGAAGATGTCTGATCATTCTCGGGACTCAGATTAATCAGACGAAGCTAACCGGAAGGTAATCAAACTCACGAAGCAATAATTACGTAGAGATTCGAACACTAGAAAAGACTCCAGTTTAATAGGCTATAACTATCGTAACGTGGGAGTTAAGGGACTCGAATGGTGGAACGAGAAGGCCGTAAGATGTCTGATGATTCTACAGACTCAAATAAATCAGACGAAGATGTCCGTATGGTAATCGAAATGACGGAACCACAATTACGTAGAGATTCAAACACAAGAAAAGACTCCAGTTTAAAAGGCTATAACTATCGTAATGTGGGAGTTAAAGGAACCCGAATGGTGGAACGAGAAGGGCATAAGATGTCTGATCATTCTAGGGACTCAGATTAATCAGACGAAGCTGACCGGATGGTAATCGGACTCACGAAAGAATAATTACGTAGAGATTTGTACACTAGAAAAGACTCCAGTTTAATAGGCTATAACTATCGTAACGTGGGGTTTAAAGGTAGCTGAATGGTGGAACAAGAAGGCCGTAAGATGTCTGATCATTCTACAGACTCAGATAAATCAGACGAAGCTGACGGTATGGTAATCGAACACACGAAACCACAATTACGTAGAGATTCGAACACAAGAAAATACTCTATTTTAAAAGGTTATAACTATCGTATGGTGGGAGTTAAGGGAACCCGAATGGTGTATCGAGAGGGCCAGAAGATCTCTGATAATTCTACAGACTCAGATAAATCATACGAAGCTGACATGACGGTAATCGGACTCAAGAAACGACAATTACGTAGATATTCGAACACAAGAAAAGACTCCAGTTTTATAGGCTATAACAATCGTAATGTGCGAGTTCAAGGTACCCGAATGGTGGAGCAACAAGGCCATAAGATGTCTTATCATTCTACAGACTCAGATAAGTCAGACGAAGCTGACCGTACGGTAATCGGACTCACAAAACGATAATTACGTAGAGATTCGTACACTAGAAAAGACTCCAGTTTAATAGGCTATAACTATCGTAACGTGGGAGTGAAAGGGACCCGAATGGTGGAACAAGAAGGCCATATGATGTCTGATCATTCTACAGACTCAGATAAATCAGACGAAGCTGACCGTATGGTAATCGAACACACGAAACCACAATTACGTAGAGATTCGAACACAAGAAAAGACTCTAGTTTAATAAGGCTATAACTATCGTAATGTGGGAGTTAAGGGAACCCGAATGGTGGAACGAGAAGGCCATAAGATGTCTGATCATTCTACAGACTCATATAAATCAGAGGAAGCTGACCGGACGGTAATCGGACACACAAAACGACTATTACGTACAGATTCATACACAAGAAAAGACTCTAGTTTAAAAGGCTGCATCTATCGTAACGTGGGGGTTAAAGAGAACCAAATGGTGGAACGAGAAGGCCAAAAGATGTCTGATCATTCCACAGACTCAGATAAATCATACCACGCTATCTGCCCAAGATAGGATTTTATGTTGGAAAAAGGATGTTAATTTGAATTGCAGCTTGTGTGGGAAAGAGCCTGATAGTCACAAGCATTTGTTTTTCAAATGTGACTATGCTAGAGGTATTTGGTGGAAATTAAGAGAACTTGCTAGATTTGATGGTATTCCTGATGATTGGGATGGAATTGTTGAGTTCGTGGTTGAAGGTAAAACTGGTAAGGGCATATGGGGGTTAATACAGAAGCTGGTGGTTGCGGCTGCTGTATATTTCATTTGGCAAGAGAGAAATTGGAGAATCTTTAGCAACAAGAAAAGAAATGCTAAGGTGGTTTGTGGTTTAATTCAGGATATTATTACTATGAAGCTCAGAAGTATAGAGGTTAAAGATGGTATGCAGGCTAGAATGGCTGCTGCATTATGGAATTTTGAGGTTAGTAGTAAGGGATTTGATGATTATGTTACTTAATTTTATGTTGTGGTGGTTTAGTAGTGGTAGATGTGCTAGTAGTAGATGTTTGTTAATGCTGCTGAGTTGGTTATTTAGTAGTGGTATGTGTGTTAGTATTATATATGATGGGTCAAATAAGTGGCTGCTTTGGGCTAGGCAGAAAGATCATGTTTGGTTTCCTTTTGATCCGGGAATTGTGATTATTATGCAGATTGGGTTGTATGAAGATGGGTCAGATAGTTATGAGTATGTTTGAGTCAGTATGCAGATGGTGTTTGTTGGTGGTTGATAGTGATGAGCAGATGGGTCTGGTGGTGTGGGGCGTATGGGATGATGGTGGCCTTGGTGAGTTGGATTTTGCCAAAGATTGCTGGTCCGTTTGAACTGTCTGGATGGATGCTGAATTGGTTTCCTGTTTGTCTTTGTTTTGTGTTTGTTTGTTTTGGTAGGTCATAGACTTTAGCCGGGTGTGGCTTAGTCTCTAGCTGTGTGGTTTTGTTTTGCTTTTTGATTGTATAGTTGTACTTATGGTCGGGACGTTTGGATAGTCCCATTGTTAGACCATAGGTTGAGATTGGATTTTGGTCCTTGGGTATGTCCCGGGATGCCGATCTCTTAGGTGTAAATATTTTTTGTTATTAATAAAATTTACCAGGAGTACCGCCTCCTTTTATCAAAAAAAAAAAAAAAAAATCATACCACGCTGATCGGACGGTAATCGGACTCACAAAACGACAATCAGATGTCTGATCATTCTCCAGACTCAGATAAAATAGACGAAGCTATGACGTTAAACAAAACTAAAGGATTTTCTCTCTGGGTTGGGCGATTCTAGGCGATCCAGTAGTTTTATACTCCGTTTTTCTTCTCCGGTGTCTTTGTCACCCTTTCTTCTTCGTTTTATCGTGTTTCACTGTTCCGACTTCTTTCTAGAAGCCGGAATCTTCACAGTGCACGGGTTTTTTTCTCTTTTGCTATGGTTTCTGCTAGGGTTTCTGACTCGGAGCCCCTTCCATCTGTTCCTCCTGATATATTGAAGTCTGAAGATGCTGATATTGAGATTTTGGATGCAGAAGATGGTTCTGCTGATAATACTGCTGTGGTGGATAAACAGGTATTTTGAGTAGGTCTTCGTCTGGTCGTAGTGATTCTTTGGTGTTTAGTCCTATGGTAGTTGGTTTTCTGAGAACAGTTTTTGGGGAAAATTGGAGACATAGGTTAATTACTGAACAATTGGAATTGATTAAGTTGGCTGGGTTTGGGGAATTTGATCTGGTTAATTCTCTGGTTAATGCTGAGATTAAGAGTAGGGAGCCGGATTTGTTGAGAAGTTGTCTGGGGTATGGGTATATACTTAGGGTTATTGCTAATTTTCTGGGCAGCAAGTTGTATGGAGAATTCATTGGGCAAAAGACTATTTATAGTGATGGTATGCTTAAAGTGGATGGTAAGGGGGTAAAATTTCCACAGTTATCTCCTGAATGTAATGTGTTTGATGCTGGATTAGAGGCTAAATTTGTGTTCATGGATAAGAGAAAGAAGAGATCTATTAGAAATGAAGGGGTTGTTGTGAAAACTAGGAAGACTATGTGGGGAGAGGATGTTTATGTGAAGGCTAAGGTGGATGATGGTATGTGTAATGGTGAGGAGGTATTACCTGATGGAATGGTAGCTAAGGAGATCTTTAAAACTGATGTGGATGGGAATGGTGTAGTGGGATCTGTTAAGCTAAAGATTGGTAAGAAAACTGATATGGAGAAGGTAATGATCTTAAAAAAAGGATACGAAGCTATATTAGTATTAGATACGAAGCTAGGGTTTTCTCTCTGAATTGGGCGATTTTGGCGATTCAGTTGTTTTCTTCTTCGTTTTTCTTCCTGTCTCTTCTTTAACCCTAATCTTCTTCTCTGTTGATCTCTTCTTCGTGTTTCACTGTTCCAACTTCTGTATAGGGGTTGGAATCTTCACAGTGCACGAAAGAGTTTGGTTACTATGGTTTCTGCTACTAGGGTTCCGGATCTGGAACCCCCGCCGAATGAGCCTCCTGATAAAATGAAGGTAGATTCGAGTAATGCTGATGAGAGTTCGGATGTTGTTTTCATGGATGCTAATGTTGATTCTGATGTTAAGGCTGCTGTGAAGGCTAAACAGGTAACTCTTACCCGTTATTCTAGTGGTCGTAATGATACTCTGGTTTTCAGCCCTATGGTGGTTGAATTTCTTAGATCTATGTTTGGGGATAATTGGAAAGATAGACTGATTAAGGAACAGTTGGAGTTGGTTAAGTTGGCTGGATTAGGGAAATTGATTTAGTTAATTCCCTGGTTGATGTTCAAGTAAGGGATATGGAATTGGGTTTTGTGAAGAAATTATCGGGGCAGTATGGGTATATTCTAAGAATTGTTGCTAACTTTCTAGGGAAAGAATTGTATGGAGATTTTATTGGACAGAGTACTATTGATAGGGATGGTTTGTTAAAGGTGGATGGGAAGGGAGTTAAGCTTCCTCAGCTAGCTCCTGAATGTAATGTATTTGAAGCTGGATTGGATGCTAAGTTTGTATTTCTGGATAAAAGAAAGAAAAGATCTATCAAGAATGAGGGTGTTGTTGTGAAATCTAGAAAGACTTTGTGGGGAGAGGATGTTTATGTGAGAACTAATGGTGAAGCTGGAATGTTAAATGAAGAGGAAGTGTTGCCTGATAGTGTTGGTGCTGGAGTGATATTAAAAGCTGCTGAAGGTGGGAATACCTGTGTTGGTCCTGTGAAGTTGAAGGTTGGCAGGAAGATTAATGTGAAAGAGGATGGGAAGAATAATGAGCTTAGGTTGAAATTGTCTGCTAGTTCTCAGCAGTTTGATTTTAGTCCTGGTTCGGTGGGTGGAGTTGTTGTAGATGATGCTGGTACTATTCTTACAGGGGGGAGAGTGAGTTGAATCTGAAGAAAATTGCTATTGCTAAAGCTAAGATTAAGAAGATTGAGCCTGTGAAAGATACTGAAGTTACTGATCAGAGTATGGAGATTGAGAAGGATGGTATTTCTGTGAAAGAAGAGGTTAAATTGAGGAAGCCTTGGAGGGGAAAATTGAAAAGTCCTTCTATGAAGAAGTTAATACAGAAGAAATCTGATGATATGGGATCTTATAAAGTTACTAAAAAGGATCTTCCTTACATTAGTAACCTGAAACCTCTGCCAAAATCTATTATGAACTCTGTGAGTCTTAATGATAATGTTGAATTTGCAGCCAATAAATCTGGTGAAAGAGAGTTGGATATTAAGGTGAAGGATGCTTCTTTTGCTGATAAGGCAAGAGAGTTGTCTAATGAAGTACTTAATACCAAGGTTACTTTTTATCCTCCTAAGGTGTTAGAGTCTGGGGAGGTTGTTGCTGTTATAAAGCCTGAAAAGATTGTGGAAGCTAAGGCTGCTTATAAGAATTATTTGTATGGATATTTTGTGGGTCAAAATCTGTCTATTGGAATGGTTAGATATCACTTGTTCAGAATGTGGAAGAAATTTGGTTTGTCTGACATCTCCTCTAATGGTAGTGGAATTTTCTTTTTCAAGTTTAAATCTGAGGTGGGAATGTATGAAGCCATTGATCAGGGACCTTGGTTGATTAATGATATACCACTGTGTATTAGGAAATTGGAGGTGGGTATTAATCTGGATAGGGTGGAACCTGTGTCTATTCCTATTTGGGTCACTATTCCCAATATGCCCATGGAGTTATGGAATAGGGAGAGTATTTGTAGTATGGTGAGTTGTCTTGGGAATCCTATCATGTTGGATAAGATAACTGCAGTAAGGTGTAATAAAAAAGAGGGTAGAGCTGGATTTGCTAGGGTGTTGGTGGAGGTGAAAGCTGATAGAAGTTTGCCTGACTTTGTTAATGCTTATTATCCTGAAGATGGTGGGAAACCTGCTTTTATAAAGCAAGTTAAAGTTGAATATCAAGTGAAAGTTAAGAAATGTTCTGCTTGCAAGGTGTTTGGCCATGATTTTGATGGATGTAAAGTGAGGGAATTATCAGCAGAAGAGGTTGCAGGTAAAACTGAACAATTGCTGAAGGAATTATTTCAAGCTACTGTGGCTGATTCTCCTGTTTCTGGTGTGGAAATTGAGGGGTATCATACAGTGGGAAGGAACAATAAAATAGTAAATAATAATAATAATGTGAATGGTAGGCAGGATGGTGTGCAGGGTATTGGTGCGGTGAGAAGAAATGGGGCTGGGAATGGTCAGAATGGAAGAAATAGAGTTGGGCCTATAAACAGGAATGTTCCTGGGAATGGTAATAGAGCTCAACAAAATCAAAATGGGTATGTTGGGAATGGGAATAGAAATCAGATGAATGGAGTGGGAATTGATGGGGCTGTTAATAATGTTAAGAATGGGCAGAAGAACATGAATCAGAAGTGGGGATTCAGGTGTGATCAATTTGAAGAATAGTTTTGATGTTTTAAAAGAGGATTTGGGTATGGAGGTTAATGATGAGGGTAGTAATAAAGGAAAATCTATTGTGAATGATTCTGTGAAGCAAAAAGCGGTGGACATTGTGGGAAGTTCAGGGAGTGGTGCTCAATTTGATGATGTTCAGGAAGTTGTGACCAAGCCCTCAATTGGGAGGAATCCTAAAATAGATACTAAAGTTAATGTGAATACAGGTTATTTCAAAATTAGTGATGAGCAGTTTAATGAAGTAGCCCATTATGTGATTAATAAAGCTTGCCCTTCTAATGAAGTGATGAGGAAGTGGAATGTGGGACAAGTGAAGCTGTTTTTTGAACAATGGGATAAGTTAATGTTTGATAAGATGATGGAAGCTAATGAGGTTCTTTCTGAAGATGATGAGACTGTTGTGTTCATGAAATGTGATGGGGTTGATAATAGTGGAGGTGAGAGTTCTTCTGGTCTGAAGGACTCTTCTAGTATGAAGGATGTTTAATGATGGATGGTATCTTAACTTGGAACGTTAGGGGTTTGTCTAAAAACTCTAAGCAAAGACAAGTTAGGAAGTTGATTCTTGAGAATAATATTTGTATTTGTTGTATGATTGAAACTAGAGTGGATCCCTCTAATATTACTAAGATTAGTTCTGGTATTATGGAGAGATGGCAATGGGTATCTAATGCTGAGAGATGCCAGAGTTGGACTAGAATTTTGTTGGGCTGGGATAGAATATTGTTGATGTTATTGTGCTGAGTATGACTGATCAAGTTATTCACTGTTTGATTTGTCCTGTTGGCAATAATCAGAGGCTCTTTGGATCTTTTGTTTATGGTCTGACAAAGATTCCTAGTAGAGGAGCTTTATGGAATAGTCTATGTAATCATGCTAGTTTGATACAGGATAATCCTTGGATTATCCTAGGTGATTTCAATGCTATTTTGGACCCCTCTGAAAAGAATGTGAAGACTGAGGGTACTAACTATGGGATGATTGAATTTAAGGAGTGTGTGGATGGATTAACTGTGGTGGATATTCCTTGGACTGGGTTTGATTTTACCTGGAATCAAAAGCCAGGTAAAGTTGAGGGTATTCTTGAGAAATTGGATAGAGTTTTGGGAAATGTTGCTTTTCTTGATAATTTTCCTGCTGCTGTTGTGAAATTTTTACCCTTCTATAGTTCTGATCATTCCCCTTCTGTCCTGTCTTGGGCTGTTATTTTGAAGAACAGAGTTAAAAAATTCAGATTCTGGAATTATATGGCTGATAAAGAAGATTTTTTGCCCCTGGTGAAGAGTGTTTGGGATATGCAGGTGCAAGGCTTTGCAATGTATGGTATTGTTTCTAAATTAAAAGCTTTAAAGAAACCCTTGGGGAAACTACATTATAGTAGTGGTAATCTGTGTAGTAATGTGGAAAGACTGGAGCTGGAATTGAAAAGAATTCAAGCTGATATTGTTGCTGACCCTGAGAATAGTGATTTGAGAGAAGAGGAAGCTGTTTATTTGAAGCTTTATAATGCTGCTGTTTGTGAAGAGGAGGTTTTTTTAAAACAAAAGTCAAACGTTCACTGGCTTAAAGTGGGGGATAGAAACTCTAAGTATTTCTTTCATTCAATTAAGCAGAGACAGGCTGTTAACACGATAATTCAGATTGAGGATGATGAGGTATTTCTTATAATGGTGATAATGTTGGGAATGTATTTGTCAAGTTTTTCTCTGGTATGTTGGGAAAAAAGGGGGCTGTTAGTGTCATTAGAGATCCTATTAGTTTGTTTGTAAAGAAATTGCCGGAAGATGTTGCTGAATTTATGACTAGGAGAGTTACTAAGGAAGAAGTGAAAGCTGCTATGTTTCAAATTGAAGACAATATACAGCTAGATTCTTTAAGAAGTCTTGGGATGTTATTGGAAATGAGATTTGTAAGGCGGTGATAGAATTCTTTGAAAGTGGGAAATTACTTAAAGAAGTTAATGCAACTGTTATTTCAGTGATACCTAAAGTGAAAAATCCTAAAGTGGTTAGTGAATTTAGACCAATTGCTTGTTGCAATGTGGTCTATAAGTGTATTAGTAAAGTGTTGTGTAACAGACTTAAAGAGTATTTGGGGTTAATTGTTGGTAATACCCAAAGTGCTTTTATTCCTGGGAGAATGATTAGTGATAACATTCTGCTTGCACAGGAATTGATTAGAGGTTATAAATGGGTGAGGGGAACACCTAGAGTGGCTGTGAAGATTGACTTGAAGAAAGCTTATGATTCTGTTGATCATGGGTTTGTGCAGCAATGTCTCTTTCAGTATGGTTTTCATGAGAAGTTTATACATTGGGTTATGGTTTGTTTATCCTCAGTATCTTATTCTATTAATGTGAATGGAGATTTATGTGGTTTTTTCAAAGGTGAGAAGGGTCTAAGGCACGGGGACCCCATTTCTCCTTACTTATTCACCCTTGTTATGGAGGTTCTCAATTTGATGATTGTGAGGCATATTGATAATGCTGAGAATTTTATCTATCATTGGAAATGTGAAGCTGTTAAGCTTACTAGTCTGTGTTTCGCTGATGATCTGTTTCTATTTGGAGCTGCTGATGAAGATTCTATGAAAGTGCTGAAGAATGCTTTGGATGAATTTAGCTCTTGTTCTGGTTTGTTTCCTAATCAGTCTAAGAGTGAAATATTCTTTGGAAATGTGAAGAATGATGTTCAGAATAAGATTGAAAGGATTTTTCCTTTTAAAGCTGGTGAGTTCCCTGTTAAATATTTGGGCATTCCTTTAAGTTCTAAAAAGTTATACTTAAAGGAGTGTGAAGTTCTTGTTGAGAAAGTGAAGAAAAGAACTAATGACTGGAAGAATAAATTCCTATCTTATGCTGGTAGGCTGCAACTGGTGCATTCCATCCTGTCATCTCTTACTGTTTATTGGGCCTCAATGTTTATTTTACCTTCTGGAATTAATGATGATATTGAGAGGCTTATTAGAAGTTTTTTGTGGAGTAATGGGGATTATAAACCAGGGGCTGCTAAAGTGTCTTGGGAAGGTGTGTGTTTAGCCAAAAATCAGGGTGGATTGGCTATATCTTCTCTTAAAGATAGAAATATTGCTTTGATGATCAAACATATATGGAGTATTTTGAATAATAGGGATTCTATTTGGGTCAGTTGGGTGAAGCATTATAGGCTGCAAGGGAAGAATTTTTGGTCTATTGAAGAGACTAATTCTGATACATGGTACTGGAAGCAGATTTTAGACTGCAGGAGGTATGTTAAAACCAATTATAATGCTAAAGTTGGTAATGGGAATGGTATAAATGCTTGGTATGATTCATGGCATGAAAAAGGACCTTTGGTTGATTTAATTGATAGGAGGGATATTAGAGAATCTGGGTTGGGATGGAGTTGTAAGGTTGCTGATTTGGTTCAAAATGGGAATTGGAATGTACCTGCTGATTGGGGTGTTAAGTATCCTTGGTTGATAGGAAATAGAGCACCTGTTTTGGATAGTTCTTGTAAGGACTATTATATGTGGATAGATGTCAATGATAAAATTGTCCCTTTTACTTCCAAAGCTGTGTATGAGAAATTATGTAGGAGTGGGCCAGTTGTGAAATGGGGAGAATTTGTTTGGTTTAGTCAAAATATTCCGAGGCATGCTTTTATAGTATGGCTGGCTTTCAAGTTTAGATTGCCTACTCATGACAGAATGCTTATGTGGAGTGCTAGAACTGATTTGAAGTGTATGCTGTGTAATGGAGGCCCTGATAGTCATAATCATCTTTTCTTTGAATGTGAATATTCAAGGAATGTTTGGAGAGATCTGAAGGTTATGGCGAGGCTTGATTCTGCTCCTGATTCATGGGAGGACCTGGTTAGTTATGTGGAGCAGTCGGAGACGAGATGCTGTTAAAGAGCCCTAATTCGTATTCGTGCTATGAAGTTGGTTTTAAATTTGGTAAGTCTGTTTGGGATGTTATTCAGAAATTGACTGTTGCTGCAGCTGTATATTGTATATGGAGGGAAAGAAATAGAAGAATATTCAGGGAGGGTAGATGTTCAGCTTTGATGGTTCAAAATCAGATCAAAGATGTTGTCAGATTAAGGTTAATGGGCTTGTCCTTCAAGAAGACTAGGCATGTTGCTTTGGCTGCTGCTGTTTGGGATTTTGCTGTCTGATTATGAGTTATGCTGCCATGGATAATTGCTGTTTGACCTGGTGGTTTTGGTGGGGTTGTGGGATGGGATTAGATATGGATCTTAAGGATAAGTTATTCTTTCCTTTTGATCCTGGTATTGGATTAGTCCTGATGATATATAAGTTGATGTATGGTGGGAATATGGGGATTATTAACAAGAAAAGACTCTAGTTTAAAAGGCTATAACTATCGTAAGGTGGGAGTTAAGGGAACCCGAATGGTGGAACGAGAAGGCCATAAGATCTCTGATAATTCTACAGACTCAGATAAATCATACGAAGCTGACCTGACGGTAACCGGACTCAAGAAACGACAATAACGTAGTGATTCGAGCACAAGAAAAGACTCCAGTTTTATAGGCTATAACAATCGTAATGTGGGAGATAAAGGAACCCGAATGGTGGAACGAGAAGGCCATAAGATATCTGACCATTCTAGAGACTCAGATAACTTAGACGAAGCTGACCGGACGGTAATCAGACTCACGAAACGATAATTACGTAGAGATTTGTACACTAGAAAAGACTCTCGTTTAATAGGCTATAACTATCATAACGTGGGAGTTAAAGGGACTCGAATGGTGGAACGAGAAGGCCGTAAGATGTCTGATGATTCTACAGACTCAGATAAAACAGAAGAAGGTGACCGTATGGTAATCGAACACACGGAACCACAATTACGTAGAGATTCGAACACAAGAAAAGATTCCAGTTTAAAAGGATATAACTATCGTAAGTGGGAGTTAAGGAACCTGTATGGTGGAACGAGAAGGCCATAAGATATCTGATGATTCTACAGACTCAGATAACTCATACGAAGCTGACCGGACGGTAATCGGACTCATGAAACGACAATTACGTAGAAATTCGAACACAAGAAACAACTCCGGTTTAAAAGGCTATAACTATCGTAATGTGGGAGTTAAAGGAACCCGAATGGTGGAACGAGAAGGCCATAAGATGTCTGATCATTCTAGGGACTCAGATTAATCAGACGAAGCTGACCGAACGGTAATCGGACTTACGAAAGAATAATTACGTAGAGATTCGTACAAGAAAAGACTCCAGTTTAATTGGCTATAACTATCGTAACGTGGGAATTAAAGGTACCTGAATGGTCGAACAAGAAGGCCGTAAGATGTCTGATCATTCTACAGACTCAGATAAATCATACGAAGCTGACCGTATGGTAATCGAACACACGAAACCACAATTACGTAGAGATTCGAACACAAGAAAAGACTCCAGTTTAAAAGGCTGTAACTATCATAACGTGGGAGTCAATGGGACTCAAATGGTGGAACGAGAAGGCCGTAAGATGTCTGATGGTTCTGCAGACTCATATAAATCAGACGAAGATGTCCGTATGGTAATCGAACACACGGAACCACAATTACGTAGAGATTCAAACACAAGAAAAGAATCCAGTTTAAAAGGATATAATTATCGTAATGTGGGAGTTAAGGGAACCTGAATGGTGGAACGAGAAGTGCATAGGATATCTGATCATTCTACAGACTCAGATAATTCATACGAAGTTGACTGGACGTTAATCGGACTCATGAAACGACAATTACGTAGAAATTGGAACACAAGAATAATTACGTAGAGATTCGTACACTAGAAAAGGCTATAACTATCGTAATGTGGGAGTTAAGGGAACCTGAATGGGGAAACGAGAAGGCCATAAGATGTCTGATCATTTTAGGGACTCAGATTCATCAGACGAAGTTGACCGGACGGTAATCCGACTCACGAAAGAATAATTACGTAGAGATTCGTACACTAGAAAAGACTCCAGTTTAATAGGCTATAACTATCGTAACGTGGGAGTTAAAGGTACTTGAATGGTGGAACAAGAAGGCCGTAAGATGTCTGATCATTCTACTGACTCAGATAAATCATACGAAGCTGACCGTATGGTAATCGAACACACGAAACCACAATTACGTAGAGATTCGAACACAAGAAAAGACTCCAGTTTAAAAGGCTGTAACTATCGTAAGGTGGGAGTTAAGGGAACGTGAATGGAGGAACGAGAAGGCCATAAGATGTCAGATAATTCTACAAGCTCAGATAAATCATACGAAGCTGACAGGACGATAATCGGACTCAAGAAACGACAATTACGTAGAGATTCGAATACAAGAAAAGACTCTAGTTTTATAGGCTATAACAATCGTAATGTGGGGGTTAAAGGAACCCGAATGGTGGAACGAGAAGGCCATAAGATATCTGACCATTCTAGAGACTCAGATAACTTAGACGAAGCTGACTGGACGGTAATCGGACTCACGAAACGATAATTACGTAGAGATTCGAACACTAGAAAAGACTCCAGTTTAATAGGCTATAACTATCATAACGTGGTAGTTAAAGGGACTCGAATGGTGGAACGAGATGGCCGTAAGAGGTCTGATGATTCTACAGACTCAGATAAATCAGACGAAGGTGACCGTATGGTAATCGAACACACGGAACCACAATTACGTAGAGATTCGAACACAAGAAAAGATTCCAGGTTAAAAGGATATAACTATCGTAATGTGGGAGTTAAGGGAACCTGAATGTGGAACGTGAAGGCCATAAGATATCTGATCATTCTACAGACTCATATAACTCATACGAAGCTGACCGGACCGTAATCGGACTCATGAAATGACAATTACGTAGAGATTCGAACACAAGAAACGACTCCGGTTTTAAAAGGCTATAACTATCGTAATGTGGGAGTTAAAGGAACCCGAATGGTGGAACGAGAAGGCCATAAGATGTCTGATCATTCTAGGGACTCAGATTAATCAGACGAAGCTGACCGGACGGTAATCGGACTCACGAATAAATAATTACGTAGAGATTCGTACACTAGAAAAGACTCTAATTTAATTGGCTATAACTATCGTAACATGGGAGTTAAAGGGACCTGAATGGTAGAACAAGAAGGCCGTAAGATATCTGATCATTCTACAGACTCAGATAAATCATACGAAGCTAAATAATACGAAGCTAAAATAATACGAAGCTAAAGCTATGAAGCTAGGGTTTTCTCTCTGAATTGGGCGATTTTGGCGATTCAGTTGTTTTCTTCTTTGGTTTTCTTTCTCGTCTCTTCTTAACCCTATCTTCTTTGTTGTTGGTTTCTTATTCACCGTGTTTAACTGTTCCGGTTTCCCTTAGGCCGGAATCTTCACAGTTCATGGTTATGAGTTCCTTTGTTAGGGTTCCTTTGCCGGATCCTCCCCCGGCTGATCCACCTGATACTTCAGAGTCGTTGGTGGTTGATCTGGATGTGATGAATACGGATGTTTCTGAGGATGATGCTGCTAGGGTTTCTAATGTTGTGGTGGATTCGGATGTTACTGATGCTGAGCAGGGGTCTGATGCTGATATGAAGTTGAATGGTAAACAGGTAATTCTTAGTCGTAATTTTAATGGTCGATCTGATTCCATTACTTTTAGTGCGGATATTGTGGTTTTTTTGAAATTTATGTTTGGGGAAGAATGGAGGGTTAGATTGATTAATGAGCAGCTGGAGCTTATCAAGTTGGCTGGTATGGGGGAATTAGATCTGGTTAATTCGTTGGTGGATGCTGAGGTAGCAGGTAAGGAGTTGAGTTTTGCTGATAAAATGAATGGTCAGTATGGGCGTATTCTGGGTATTATTGCTAATTTTTTGGGTAAAAGGGTGTATGGGGATTATGTTGATGGGAAGACTATTGGCAATGATGGTTTAGTGATGAGGGATGGTAAGGGTATCAAATATCCTCAGCTGGATGTTAATGCTAATGTGTTTGAGAGTGGAATGGATGCTAAGTTTGTGTTTATGAACAAGAGGAAAAAGAGATCTGTTATGAATGAGGGGGCTAAGGTTAAAGCTACTAAAACCTTATGCAATGAGACTATTTGTGTTAGGACTAGAAAAGATGGGGGGGTGTCTGAATTCTGAGGAGGTATTACCTGATGTGGTTAATTCTAAGGAGCTGGTTAGTATGGTTAAGGAGGCTATTCCTGGTAATAAACATGTGAAATTGATTGTTGGTAAAAAGAATGAAGATTCTGATGTGGGTAAAGCAGGGGATCTTAGGCTGAAATTATCTGCTAATTCTCAGAAGTTTGAGTTTAAACCAGGGTCTGGAGCAGGGCTGGCAGTTGATGGAGATGGTTCCATTTTATTTGGGGGTAAGAGTGAGTTGGTGCTTAAGGAGATGGCTGTAGCTAAAGTGAAGAAAGATAAGGCTAGTGTTAAACCTGTGGTGGATGAGAATGTTAAAGATTCTTTTGATGTGAATTCTATGGAGGTTGATAAGGAGGATTCTAGTAAGAAGGTGGGCCCTATAGTGAAGTTGCCTTGGAGGGTAAGTTAAAAAGCCCTTCTATGAAGAAATTAATTAAGCTGAAATCAGATGAAATGGGTCCTTATATTGTTACTAAGGAGGATATTGCTAATATTAGTAAATTGAAGCCTTTGTCTAAGTCTATTATGGAGTCTGTGAATCTTAATGAGAATGTGGAATTTGCTGCTAATAAAGCGGGAGTTAGAAGTTCTGCTCTGAAATTGAAGGAGGTTTCGTTTGCTGATAAAATAAAGGAGAACTCTAATGAAGTATTGAATACTAAAGTCACATTCTATCCGCCTAAGGTGTTAGAATCAGGGGAGGTGGTTGCTGTTATTAAACCAGAGAAGATTGTTGAGGCTAAGGCTGCTTATAAAAAACTATTTGTATGGTTATTTTGTGGGACAAGATCTGTCTATTGGTATGGTTAGATATCATTTATTTCGGATGTGGAAGAAGTTTGGATTGGTGGATATTTCTTCTAATGGGAATGGTATTTTCTTTTTCAAGTTTAAATCTGAATTGGGAATGTATGAGACTATTGATCAGGGACCTTGGTTGATTAATGATATACCTTTGTGTATTAGAAAGTGGGAGGTGGGTATTAATCTGGATAGGGTGGAGCCTGATTCGATCCCTATTTGGGTTACTATTCCAAACATGCCCATGGAACTATGGAATAGGGAGAGTATTTGTAGCATGGTAAGTTGTCTTGGGAGTCCTATTATGTTAGATAAAATCACTGCATTGAGGTGTAATAAGAAAGAGGGAAGAGCTGGTTTTGCTAGAGTTTTAGTTGAGGTGAAGGCTGATAAACCTCTATCTGAGTTTGTTAATGCTTATTACCCTGAGGATGGTGATAAACCTGCATTTATAAGGCAGATTAAAGTTGAATATCAGGTGAAGGTTAAAAAATGTTCTGTTTGCAAAGTATTTGGGCACGATTTTGAGGGTTGTAAAGCTAGGAGTTATCTGAAGAAGAGGTGGCTGGAAAAACAGAGAAATTATTAAAAGAATTATTTCAGGCTACTGAGGCCAATTTTCCTGTTTCTGGAATTGATATAGATGGGTTTCAAACTGTGGGTAAGAATAATAAAGTGGTGAATACTAATGTGGGGATGGATGGAGGCAGGGTGGTATGCAAGGAAATGGGAATGTTAGGAAGAATGGGGTGGTAATGGCCAGAATGGTAGTGTTAGAAATGGGCCTGTTAACAGGAATATTAATGGGGCTGGGAATAGAGGTCAGAATAATGGTTATGGGAATACTGGGGCTGGGAATGTGGTTCAGAACATTGGTAATGGGAATATTGGGGCTGGGAATAAGAATAATTTTGGGCAGAAGAATAAGAATCAAAGGTGGGTTAGTAAAAGTGAGAATAAGATGAATGGTGGTGCTGTTAAGATTGATTTAAAAAACAGTTTTGAGGCTTTAAAAGAGGACCTGGGTATGGAGGTGGAGTCTGATAATGGGGTTAAGGGTAAGTCTATTGTTAAAGAGAGTGTTGGTCAGAATAACGTGGAGGCTGCTAGGGATGATATTAAAATGACTGATCCTAAATTATCTACTATGAAGAATGATAAATTAGAAACAAAGGTGAATGTGAAATCTGGGTATTTCAGAATGAGTGATGATCAATTTAATGAGGTAGCCCACTATGTGATTAATAAAGTTTGTCCTTCAAATGAAATTATGAGAAAATGGAATGTTGGGCAGGTGAAATTATTTTTTGAGCAATGGGATAAGATAATGTTTGAGAAGCTCATGGAGTCTAATGATGTTGTTTCTAAAGATGATGAAAATGTTGTTTTCATGAAATGTGAGAAGACTAAGAATAATGGGGATGAGGGTACTTCTGGTATGAAGGACTCTGCTGGTAGGGAACGTTTTTAATGATGTCTGGTATTATGGCCTGGAATGTTAGGGGGTTGTCGAAGGATTCTAAGCAGAGGCAAATCAGGAAGTTGATTTTTGAAAATAATATTAGTGTTTGTTGTCTTATTGAAACTAGAGTTAATCCTAATAATCTGTCCAAGGTCAGTTCCAGTATTATGGAGAGATGGCAATGGATTTCCAATGCTGAGGTTTGTAATGACTGGACCAGAATTTTGGTGGGCTGGGATAACAGGGTTGTTGATGTTATTATGTTAAGTATGACTGACCAGGTAATTCATTGCCTGATTTGTCCTCTTAATAATAGTCAAAGATTTTTTGGTTCGTTTGTTTATGGCTGTACCAAGATCCCTAGTAGAAGACCTCTTTGGGATAATTTAAGGGATCATGCGATGCTATTGCAGGATAATCCTTGGGTTACGCTTGGAGATTTTAATGCTATTTTGGATCCATCTGAAAAGAATGTTAAGTCTAATGGTGTTAACTATGGGATGGTTGATTTTAAGGAATGTGTGGATGGTTTATCTATGGTGGACATACCATGGACTGGTTTTAATTTTACTTGGAATCAAAAGCCTGGTAAAACTGATGATATTCTTGAGAAGTTAGATAGAGTCATGGGAAATATTGGTTTTTTGAAGTGTTTTCCAGCTGCTGTGGTTAAATTCCTTCCATTTTTCTCTTCTGATCATTCCCCCTCTGTGCTATCTTGGCCTTTGAAATTGAAGGCTGGGGTCAAAACTTTTCGATTCTGGAACTATATGGCTGATAAAAAAGAGTTTCTTCCTCTTGTCAAGAGTTATTGGAATATGGAAGTGCAGGGATATGAGATGTTTTGTGTTACTTCTAGATTAAAGGCTTTGAAAAAACCATTGAGAAAGATGCAGTTTAATAATGGGAATCTGCATAGTAAGGTTGAGAAACTTGAATTGGAGTTGAAGAGAATACAAGCTGAAATTGTTGAAGACTCTAATAATATGGGGCTGAGAGAGGAAGAGGCTGTGTATTTGAAGAGTTTTAATGAAGCTGTGTGTGAAGAGGAGATGTTTTTGAAACAGAAGTCCAAAGTTCATTGGTTGAAGGTTGGGGATAGGAATTCTAAATACTTTTTCCATTCTGTAAAACAAAGGCAAGCTTTCAATAGAATCATTAGTATAGAGGATGATGAGGGGGGTGTTTATGAAGGAAGGGATGTTGGGAGTGCCTTTGTGAAGTTTTTCTCTGGTATGTTGGGGAAAAAAGGGGAGGTGGATGGTATTAGTGATTCTGATACTTTGTTTACTAAGAAACTTCCTGAAGGTGTTACTGAGTTCATGGTTAGGAAAGTGACTATAGAAGAGGTGAAGATAGCTATGTTTCAGATAGATGATAATAAGGCCCCTGGACCTGATGGTTATACGGCTAAATTTTTTAAGAGTTCATGGGAGGTGATTGGGAATGATATTTGCAAGGCTGTCCAAGAATTCTTTGAAAGTGGGAAGCTGTTAAAAGAAGTCAATGCCACTGTTATTTCTGTTATACCTAAGGTGGAAAATCCTAAGCTGGTTAGTGAGTTTAGGCCAATTGCTTGCTGCAATGTGGTTTATAAGTGTATTAGTAAAGTGATTTGCAATAGAATTAAAGACTATTTGGGTCTGCTGGTTAGTAATTCTCAAAGTGCTTTTATTCCGGGGAGAATGATAAGTGATAATATTCTCCTGGCTCAAGAGTTGATTAAGGGTTATAATTGGGTGAGAGGTATTCCTAGAGTGGCTGTTAAGATTGATTTGAAGAAAGCTTATGATTCTGTAGATCATAATTTTGTGCATACTTGCCTTATTCAGTATGGTTTTCATGAGAAATTCATTCAGTGGATTATGGTATGCTTAACTTCTGTTTCTTATTCTATTAATGTTAATGGGGAGCTCTATGGTTTTTTTAGAGGGGAGAAGGGTTTGAGACAAGGGGATCCAATTTCCCCTTACTTATTTACTTTGGTCATGGAGGTTCTCAATTTGATGATTATGAGGAAAGTAAGGAATGCTGAGAATTTTGTTTATCATTGGAAGTGTGATGCTGTGAAGCTGACTAACCTTTGTTTTGCCATTTAAGGAGGGAGAGTTTCCTGTTAAGTACTTGGGTATCCCTTTGAGTTCTAAGAGATTATGTTTGAAAGAATGCGGGGTTTTAGTTGATAAGGTTAAAAACAGAACTGGTGATTGGAGGAATAAGTTCCTTTCTTATGCTGGTAGACTACAGTTGGTGCATTCTATTCTTTCTTCCCTTACTGTCTATTGGGCCTCAATGTTTATATTGCCAGTTGGGATTCATGATGATATAGAGAGGATTATTAGATGTTTTTTTGTGGAGCAGTGGGGAATACAAACCGGGGGCTGCTAAAGTGTGTTGGGATGATGTTTGTTTGGCTAAATCTCAGGGTGGGTTGGCTATTTCTTCTCTTAAAGATAGGAATATAGCTTTGATGACCAAACATATTTGGAGTATCCTGAATGATAGAGATTCTATTTGGGTCAGCTGGGTGAAGCATTATAAACTACATGGAAAGAACTTTTGGTCTATTGAGGAGACGAATTCTGATACTTGGTATTGGAAACAAATTTTAGATTGTAGAAAGTTTGTTAGTAATAATTATTGTGCTAAAGTGGGTAATGGGAGATCTATTAGTGCCTGGTATGATGCTTGGCATGAAAAGGGGCCTTTAGTCAACTTAATTGATAGAAGAGATATTAGAGCTTCTGGTCTGGGATGGAGTTGTAAAGTTGCTGATTTGATTGTTAATGGGAAGTGGAATGTCCCTCTTGAATGGGATTCTAAATATCCATGGTTGGTTGGTAATGAGGTTCCTATAATTGATAATACTTGTAAAGATTGTTATATGTGGAAAGATGGGGATGATAAATTGGTTCCTTTCACTGCAAGAGCTGTTTACCAGAAGATTTGTAGGAAGGGGCCTGTTGTTAAATGGGGTGAATTTGTGTGGTTTAGTCAGTGTATTCCTAGACATGCTTTTATATGTTGGTTAGCCTTTAAGTATAGACTGCCAACACATGATAGAATGCTGATGTGGAGTAATAGAGATGACTTGAAATGTGTTTTTTGTAATAAGGAGCCTGATAGTCATAACCACCTTTTCTTTGAATTGTTTTCTGGTGCTGTTTGGAGAAATGTGAAAACTATTGCTAAATTGGATTCAGCTCTTGATATATGGGTGAATTTGGTTAAGAACATTGAAGATCAGAAGTTTGGTAAGTCTGTTTGGGATGTTATTCAGAAGTTGGTTGTTGCAGCCACTGTGTACTTTATTTGGAAGGAAAGAAACAGCAGGGTGTTCAAGAAGGGAAGGAGTTCTGTTGTGATGATTGGCAACCAGATTAAAGACACTGTTAGACTTAGATTAATGGGTCTTTCTTTTAAGAAGTCTAGGCAGGTGTCTTTGGCAGCTGCTGTATGGGATTTTGTTGTTTAATTATGTTGTTTTTTATTTGGAATATTTGTATCCTGAGATGGATACTATGGGATGGGTTGAATAGGTGTTCCTGTTGGTTTGGCTGGTGGTTGGGTCAAAAGGTTAATGTTTATTTTCCTTTTGATCCAGGAATAGTAATGATTCTTTTATAGGTGAGTATGCTTGTACTATGCTTTGGTAGCTGATCAGAAATGGAGGATTTGGAAGATGTAGTGAAGATTGCTGATTTTGGTGGATGGAATGCTGCTGATGCAGATCAAAGGTATTCTGTATGGTGCTGTTTTCTGGTGTGTTTATTTGAAATCAACAGCTGCTGATGATTTGCTGATTGGTGATGGTTGCTGTTTGAAGATGGATGGTATTATGTTATGTATTTGATTTGCTTGTTTGTTTTTTTGATTGGCTGTTTTTGTTTGGACTTTCATCTTAGCCGGGTGTGGCTTTGATCTAGTAGTATTTTGTTTTGTTTTGTTTTAATTGTATAGTTGAGTCTTTGGTCGGGACGTTTGGATAGTCCTATTGTTAGACCAAGACTTTGAGTCTGGATTTTGGTCCTTGGGGTATGTCCCGGGATGCCAGTCTCTTAGGTGTATATATATTTTTTTTTGTTATTAATAAAATTTACCAGGAGTACCGCCTCCTTTTACCAAAAAAAAAAAAAAATCATACGAAGCTGACCGTATGGTAATCGAACACACGAAACCACAATTACGTAGAGTTTGAACACAAGAAAAGACTCGAGTTTGAAAGGCTATAACTATTGTAATGTGGGAGTTAAGGGAACCCGAATGGTAGAACGAGAAGGCCATAAGATGTCTGATCATTCTACAGACTCAGATAAATCATACGAAGCTGACCGGACGGTAATCGGACTCAAGAAATAACAATTACGTAGAGATTCGAACACAAGAAAAGACTCCAGTTTAATAGGCTATAACAATGGTAATGTGGGAGTTAAATTATCCGAATGGTGGAACGAGAAGGCTGTTAGATGTCTAATCATTCTATAGACTCAGATAAATCCATGAAGCTGACCGTACGATAATCGAACCCACGAAACGACATTTACGTAGAGATTCGAACACAAGATAAGACTCCAGTTTAAAAGGCTATCGTAATGTGGGAGTAAAAGGTACCCTAATGGTGGAACGAGAAGGCCATAAGATATCTGACCAATCTAGGGACTCAGATAACTTAGACGAAGCTGACCGGACAGTAATCGGACTCACGAAATGTTAATTACGTAGAGATTCGTACAGTAGAAAAGACTCCAGTTTAATAGGCTATAACTATCATAACGTGGGAGTCAATTGGACTCGAATGGTGGAACGAGAAGGCCGTAAGATGTCTAATGATTCTGCAGACTCAGATAAATCAGACGAAGATGTCCGTATGGTAATCGAACACACGGAACCACAATTACGTAGAGATTCAAACACAAGAAAAGACTCCAGTTTAAAAGGATATAATTATCGTAATGTGGGAGTTAAGGGAACCTGAATGGTGGAACGAGAAGGCTATAGGATATCTGATAATTCTACAGACTCAGATAAATCATACGAAGCTGACCTGACGGTAACCGGACTCAAGAAACGACAATTACGTAGTGATTCGAGCACAAGAAAAGACTCCAGTTTTATAGGCTATAACAATCGTAATGTGGGAGATAAAGGAACCCGAATGGTGGAACGAGAAGGCCATAAGATATCTGACCATTCTAGAGACTCAGATAACTTAGACGAAGCTGACCGGACGGTAATCAGACTCACGAAACGATAATTACATAGAGATTTGTACACTAGAAAAGACTCCCGTTTAATAGGCTATAACTATCATAACGCGGGAGTTAAAGGGACTCGAATGGTGGAACGAGAAGGCCGTAAGATGTCTGATGATTCTACAGACTCAGATAAATCAGACGAAGGTGACCGTTTGGTAATCGAACACACGGAACCACAATTACGTAGAGATTCGAACACAAGAAAAGTTTCCAGTTTAAAAGGATATAACTATCGTAAGTGGGAGTTAAGAGAACCTGTATGGTGGAACGAGAAGGCCATAAGATATCTGATGATTCTACAGACTCAGATAACTCATACGAAGCTGACCGGACGGTAATCGGACTCATGAAACGGCAATTACGTAGAAATTCGAACACAAGAAACAACTCCGGTTTAAAAGGCTATAACTATCGTAATGTAGGAGTTAAAGGAACCCGAATGGTGGAACGAGAAGGCCATAAGATGTCTGATCATTCTAGGGACTCAGATTAATCAGACGAAGCTGACCGAACGGTAATCGGACTTACGAAAGAATAATTACGTAGAGATTCGTACAAGAAAAGACTCTAGTTTAATTGGCTATAACTATCGTAACGTGGGATTTAAAGGTACCTGAATGGTGGAACAAGAAGGCCGTAAGATGTCTGATCATTCTACAGACTCAGATAAATCATACGAAGCTAACCGTATGGTAATCGAACACACGAAACCACAATTACGTTGAGATTCGAACACAAGAAAAGATTCCAGTTTAAAAGGATATAACTATCGTAAGTGGGAGTTAAGAGAACATGTATGGTGGAACGAGAAGGCCATAAGATATCTGATGATTCTACAGACTCAGATAACTCATACGAAGCTGACCGGACGGTAATCAGACTCATGAAATGACAATTACGTAGATATTCGAACACAAGAAACAACTCCGGTTTAAAAGGCTATAACTATCGTAATGTGGGAGTTAAAGGAACCCGAATGGTGGAACGAGAAGGCCATAAGATGTCTGATCATTCTAGGGACTCAGATTAATCAGACGAGGCTGACCGAAACGGTAATCGGACTTACGAAAGAATAATTACGTAGAGATTCGTACAAGAAAAGACTCCAGTTTAAAAGGCTATAAATATCGTAATGTGGGAGTAAAAGGTACCCTAATGGTGGAACGAGAAGGCCATAAGATATCTGACCAATCTAGGGACTCAGATAACTTAGACGAAGCTGACCGGACAGTAATCGGACTCACGAAACGTTAATTACGTAGAGATTCGTACAGTAGAAAAGACTCAAGTTTAATAGGCTATAACTATCATAACGTGGGAGTCAATGGGACTCGAATGGTGGAACGAGAAGGCCGTAAAATGTCTAATGATTCTACAGACTCAGATAAATCAGACGAAGATGTCCGTATGGTAATCGAACACACGGAACCACAATTACGTAGAGATTCAAACACAAGAAAAGACTCCAGTTTAAAAGGATATAATTATCGTAATGTGGGAGTTAAGGGAACCTGAATGGTGGAACGAGAAGCGCATAAGATATCTGTTCATTCTACAGACTCAGATAAATCAGACGAAGCTGACGGTATGGTAATTGAACACACGAAACCACAATTACGTAGAGATTCGAACACAAGAAAAGACTCTAGTTTAAAAGGCTATAACTATCGTAAGGTGGGAGTTAAGGGAACCCGAATGGTGGAACGAGAAGGCCATAAGATCTCTGATAATTCTACAGACTCAGATAAATCTTACGAAGCTGACCTGACGGTAACCGGACTCAAGAAACGACAATTACGTAGTGATTCGAGCACAAGAAAAGACTCCAGTTTTATAGGCTATAACAATCGTAATGTGGGAGATAAAGGAACCCGAATGGTGGAACGAGAAGGCCATAAGATATCTGACCATTCTAGAGACTCAGATAACTTAGACGAAGCTGACCGGACGGTAATCAGACTCACGAAACGATAATTACGTAGAGATTTGTACACTACAAAAGACTCCCGTTTAATAGGCTATAACTATCATAACGTGGGAGTTAAAGGGACTCGAATGGTGGAACGAGAAGGCCGTAAGATGTCTGATGATTCTACAGACTCAGATAAATCAGACGAAGGTGACCGTATGGTAATCGAACACACGGAACCACAATTACGTAGAGATTCGAACACAAGAAAAGATTCTAGTTTAAAAGGATATAACTATCGTAAGTGGGAGTTAAGAGAACCTGTATGGTGGAACGAGAAGGCCATAAGATATCTGATGATTCTACAGACTCAGATAACTCATACGAAGCTGACCGGACGGTAATCGGACTCATGAAACGACAATTACGTAGAAATTCGAACACAAGAAACAACTCCGATTTAAAAGGCTATAACTATCGTAATGTGGGAGTTAAAGGAACCCGAATGGTGGAACGAGAAGGCCATAAGATGTCTGATCATTCTAGGGACTCAGATTAATCAGACGAAGCTGACCGAACGGTAATCGGACTTACGAAAGAATAATTACGTAGAGATTCGTACAAGAAAAGACTATAGTTTAATTGGCTATAACTATCGTAACGTGGGATTTAAAGGTACCTGAATGGTGGAACAAGAAGGCCGTAAGATGTCTGATCATTCTACAGACTCAGATAAATCATACGAAGCTAACCGTATGGTAATCGAACACACGAAACCACATTTACGTAGAGATTCGAACACAAGAAAAGACTCCAGTTTAAAAGGCTGTAACTATCATAACGTGGGAGTCAATGGGACTCGAATGGTGGAACGAGAAGGCCGTAAGATGTCTGATGATTCTGCAGACTCATATAAATCAGACGAAGATGTCCGTATGGTAATCGAACACACGGAACCACAATTACGTAGAGATTCAAACACAAGAAAAGACTCCAGTTTAAAAGGATATAATTATCGTAATGTGGGAGTTAAGGGAACCTGAATGGTGGAACGAGAAGCGCATAAGATATCTGTTCATTCTACAGACTCAGATAAATCAGACGAAGCTGACGGTATGGTAATTGAACACACGAAACCACAATTACGTAGAGATTCGAACACAAGAAAAGACTCTAGTTTAAAAGGCTATAACTATCGTAAGGTGGGAGTTAAGGGAACCCGAATGGTGGAACGAGAAGGCCATAAGATCTCTGATAATTCTACAGACTCAGATAAATCTTACGAAGCTGACCTGACGGTAACCGGACTCAAGAAACGACAATTACGTAGTGATTCGAGCACAAGAAAAGACTCCAGTTTTATAGGCTATAACAATCGTAATGTGGGAGATAAAGGAACCCGAATGGTGGAACGAGAAGGCCATAAGATATCTGACCATTCTAGAGACTCAGATAACTTACACGAAGCTGACCGGACGGTAATCAGACTCACGAAACGATAATTACGTAGAGATTTGTACACTACAAAAGACTCCCGTTTAATAGGCTATAACTATCATAACGTGGGAGTTAAAGGGACTCGAATGGTGGAACGAGAAGGCCGTAAGATGTCTGATGATTCTACAGACTCAGATAAATCAGACGAAGGTGACCGTATGGTAATCGAACACACGGAACCACAATTACGTAGAGATTCGAACACAAGAAAAGATTCTAGTTTAAAAGGATATAACTATCGTAAGTGGGAGTTAAGAGAACCTGTATGGTGGAACGAGAAGGCCATAAGATATCTGATGATTCTACAGACTCAGATAACTCATACGAAGCTGACGGACGGTAATCGGACTCATGAAACGACAATTACGTAGAAATTCGAACACAAGAAACAACTCCGATTTAAAAGGCTATAACTATCGTAATGTGGGAGTTAAAGGAACCCGAATGGTGGAACGAGAAGGCCATAAGATGTCTGATCATTCTAGGGACTCAGATTAATCAGACGAAGCTGACCGAACGGTAATCGGACTTACGAAAGAATAATTACGTAGAGATTCGTACAAGAAAAGACTATAGTTTAATTGGCTATAACTATCGTAACGTGGGATTTAAAGGTACCTGAATGGTGGAACAAGAAGGCCGTAAGATGTCTGATCATTCTACAGACTCAGATAAATCATACGAAGCTAACCGTATGGTAATCGAACACACGAAACCACATTTACGTAGAGATTCGAACACAAGAAAAGACTCCAGTTTAAAAGGCTGTAACTATCATAACGTGGGAGTCAATGGGACTCGAATGGTGGAACGAGAAGGCCGTAAGATGTCTGATGATTCTGCAGACTCATATAAATCAGACGAAGATGTCCGTATGGTAATCGAACACACGGAACCACAATTACGTAGAGATTCAAACACAAGAAAAGACTCCAGTTTAAAAGGATATAATTATCGTAATGTGGGAGTTAAGGGAACCTGAATGGTGGAACGAGAAGTGCATAAGATATCTGATCATTCTACAGACTCAGATAATTCATACGAAGTTAACTGGACGGTAATCGGACTCATGAAACGACAATTACGTAGAAATTGGAACACAAGAATAATTACGTAGAGATTCGTACACTAGAAAAGGCTATAACTATCGTAATGTGGGAGTTAAGGGAACCTGAATGGTGAAACGAGAAGGCCATAAGATGTCTGATCATTCTACAGACTCAGATAATTCATACGAAGTTGACTGGACGGTAATCGGACTCATGAAACGACAATTACGTAGAAATTGGAACACAAGAATAATTACGTAGAGATTCGTACACTAGAAAAGGCTATAACTATCGTAATGTGGGAGTTAAGGGCATCTGAATGGTGAAACGAGAAGGTCATAAGATGTCTGATCATTCTACAGACTCAGATAACTCATACGAAGCTGACCGGACGGTAATCGGACTCATGAAACGACAATTACGTAGAAATTCGAACACAAGAAACAACTCCGGTTTAAAAGGCTATAACTATCGTAATGTGGGAGTTAAAGGAACCCGAATGGTGGAACGAGAAGGCCATAAGATGTCTGATCATTCTAGGGACTCAGATTAATCAGACGAAGCTGACCGAACGGTAATCGGACTTACGAAAGAATAATTACGTAGAGATTCGTACAAGAAAAGACTCCAGTTTAATTGGCTATAACTATCGTAACGTGGGATTTAAAGGTACCTGAATGGTGGAACAAGAAGGCCGTAAGATGTCTGATCATTCTACAGACTCAGATAAATCATACGAAGCTAACCGTATGGTAATCGAACACACGAAACCACAATTACGTAGAGATTCGAACACAAGAAAAGACTCTAGTTTAAAAGGCTGTAACTATCATAACGTGGGAGTCAATGGGACTCGAATGGTGGAACGAGAAGGCCGTAAGATGTCTGATGATTCTGCAGACTCATATAAATCAGACGAAGATGTCCGTATGGTAATCGAACACACGGAACCACAATTACGTAGAGATTCAAACACAAGAAAAGACTCCAGTTTAAAAGGATATAATTATCGTAATGTGGGAGTTAAGGGAACATGAATGGTGGAACGAGAAGTGCATAGGATATCAGATCATTCTACAGACTCAGATAATTCATACGAAGTTGACTGGATGGTAATCGGACTCATGAAACGACAATTACGTAGAATTTGGAACACAAGAATAATTACGTAGAGATTCGTACACTAGAAAAGGTTATAACTATCGTAATGTGGGAGTTAAGGGAACCTGAATGGTGAAACGAGAAGGCCATAAGATGTCTGATCATTCTACAGACTCAGATTCATCAGACGAAGTTGACCGGACGGTAATCCGACTCACGAAAGAATAATTACGTAGAGATTCGTACACTAGAAAAGACTCCAGTTTAATAGGCTATAACTATCGTAACGTGGGAGTTAAAGGTACTTGAATGGTGGAACAAGAAGGCCGTAAGATGTCTGATCATTCTACTGACTCAGATAATTCATACGAAGCTGACCGTATGGTAATCGAACACACGAAACCACAATTACGTAGAGATTCGAACACAAGAAAAGACTCCAGTTTAAAAGGCTGTAACTATCGTAAGGTGGGAGTTAAGGGAACGCGAATGGTGGAACGAGAAGGCCATAAGATGTCAGATAGTTCTACAAGTTCAGATAAATCATACGAAGCTGACAGGACGGTAATCGGACTCAAGAAACGACAATTACGTAGAGATTCGAATACAAGAAAAGACTCTAGTTTTATAGGCTATTACAATCGTAATGTGGGGGTTAAAGGAACCCGAATGGTGGAACGAGAAGGCCATAAGATATCTGACCATTCTAGAGACTCAGATAACTTAGACGAAGCTGACTGGACGGTAATCGGACTCACGAAACGATAATTACGTAGAGATTCGAACACTAGAAAAGACTCCAGTTTAATAGGCTATAACTATCATAACGTGGTAGTTAAAGGGACTCGAATGGTGGAACGAGATGGCCGTAAGAGGTCTGATGATTCTACAGACTCAGATAAATCAGAAGAAGGTGACCGTATGGTAATCGAACACACGGAACCACAAATACGTAGAGATTCGAACACAAGAAAAGATTCCAGGTTAAAAGGATATAACTATTGTAATGTGGGAGTTAAGGGAACCTGAATGGTGGAACGTGAAGGCCATAAGATATCTGATCATTCTACAGACTCAGATAACTCATACGAAGCTGACCGGACCGTAATTGGACTCATGAAATGACAATTACGTAGAGATTCGAACACAAGAAACGACTCCGGTTTAAAAGGCTATAAGTATCGTAATGTGGGAGTTAAAGGAACCCGAATGGTGGAACGAGAAGGCCATAAGATGTCTGATCATTCTAGGGACTCAGATTAATCAGACGAAGCTGACCGGACGGTAATCGGACTCACGAATAAATAATTACGTAGAGATTCGTACACTAGAAAAGACTCTAATTTAATAGGCTATAACTATCGTAACATGGGAGTTAAAGGGACCTGAATGGTAGAACAAGAAGGCCGTAAGATGTCTGATCATTCTACAGACTCAGATAAATCATACGAAGCTGACCGTATGGTAATCGAACACACGAAACCACAATTACGTAGAGTTTGAACACAAGAAAAGACTCGAGTTTGAAAGGCTATAACTATTGTAATGTGGGAGTTAAGGGAACCTGAATGGTAGAACGAGAAGGCCATAAGATGTCTGATCATTCTAAAGACTCAGATAAATCATACGAAGCTGACCGGACGGTAATCGGACTCAAGAAATAACAATTACGTAGAGATTCGAACACAAGAAAAGACTCCAGTTTAATAGGCTATAACAATGGTAATGTGGGAGTTAAATTATCCGAATGGTGGAACGAGAAGGCTGTTAGATGTCTAATCATTCTATAGACTCAGATAAATCCATGAAGCTGACCGTACGATAATCGAACCACGAAACGACATTTACGTAGAGATTCGAACACAAGAAAAGACTCCAGTTTAAAAGGCTATAACTATCGTAATGTGGGAGTAAAAGGCACCCTAATGGTGGAACGAGAAGGCCATAAGATATCTGACCAATCTAGGGACTCGGATAACTTAGACGAAGCTGACCGGACAGTAATCGGACTCACGAAACGTTAATTACGTAGAGATTCGTACAGTAGAAAAGACTCCAGTTTAATAGGCTATAACTATCATAACGTGGGAGTCAATGGGACTCGAATGGTGGAACGAGAAGGCCGTAAGATGTCTAATGATTCTGCAGACTCAGATAAATCAGACGAAGATGTCCGTATGGTAATCGAACACACGGAACCACAATTACGTAGAGATTCAAACACAAGAAAAGACTCCAGTTTAAAAGGATATAATTATCGTAATGTGGGAGTTAAGGGAACCTGAATGGTGGAACGAGAAGCGCATAAGATATCTGATCATTCTACAGACTCAGATAAATCAGACGAAGCTGACGGTATGGTAATCGAACACACGAAACCACAATTACGTAGAGATTCGAACACAAGAAAAGACTCTAGTTTAAAAGGCTATAACTATCGTAAGGTGGGAGTTAAGGGAACCCGAATGGTGGAACGAGTAGGCCATAAGATCTCTGATATTTCTACAGACTCAGATAAATCATACGAAGCTGACCTGACGGTAACCGGACTCAAGAAACGACAATTACGTAGTGATTCGAGCACAAGAAAAGACTCCAGTTTTATAGGCTATAACAATCGTAATGTGGGAGATAAAGGAACCCGAATGGTGGAACGAGAAGGCCATAAGATATCTGACCATTCTAGAGACTCAGATAACTTAGACGAAGCTGACCGGACGGTAATCAGACTCACGAAACGATAATTACGTAGAGATTTGTACACTAGAAAAGACTCCCGTTTAATAGGCTATAACTATCATAACGCGGGAGTTAAAGGGACTCGAATGCTGGAACGAGAAGGCCGTAAGATGTCTGATGATTCTACAGACTCAGATAAATCAGACGAAGGTGACCGTATGGTAATCGAACACACGGAACCACAATTACGTAGAGATTCGAACACAAGAAAAGATTCCAGTTTAAAAGGATATAACTATCGTAAGTGAGAGTTAAGGGAACCTGTATGGTGGAACGAGAAGGCCATAAGATATCTGATGATTCTACAGACTCAGATAACTCATACGAAGCTGACCGGACGGTAATCGGACTCATGAAACGACAATTACGTAGATATTCGAACACAAGAAACAACTCCGGTTTAAAAGGCTATAACTATCGTAATGTGGGAGTTAAAGGAACCCGAATGGTGGAACGAGAAGGCCATTAGATGTCTGATCATTCTCGGGACTCAGATTAATCAGACGAAGCTGACCGAACGGTAATCGGACTTACGAAAGAATAATTACGTAGAGATTCGTACAAGAAATGACTCCAGTTTAAAAGGCTATAACTATCGTAATGTGGGAGTAAAAGGTACCCTAATGGTGGAACGAGAAGGCCATAAGATATCTGACCAATCTAGGGACTCAGATAACTTAGACGAAGCTGACCGGACAGTAATCGGACTCACGAAACGTTAATTACGTAGAGATTCGTACAGTAGAAAAGACTCCAGTTTAATAGGCTATAACTATCATAACGTGGGAGTCAATGGGACTCGAATGGTGGAACGAGAAGGCCGTAAGATGTCTAATGATTCTGCAGACTCAGATAAATCAGACGAAGATGTCCGTATGGTAATCGAACACACGGAACCACAATTACGTAGAGATTCAAACACAAGAAAAGACTCCAGTTTAAAAGGATATAATTATCGTAATGTGGGAGTTAAGGGAACCTGAATGGTGGAACGAGAAGCGCATAAGATATCTGTTCATTCTACAGACTCAGATAAATCAGACGAAGCTGACGGTATGGTAATCGAACACACGAAACCACAATTACGTAGAGATTCGAACACAAGAAAAGACTCTAGTTTAAAAGGCTATAACTATCGTAAGGTGGGAGTTAAGGGAACCCGAATGGTGGAACGAGAAGGCCATAAGCTCTCTGATAATTCTACAGACTCAAATAAATCATACGAAGCTGACCTGACGGTAATCAGACTCACGAAACGATAATTACGTAGAGATTTGTACACTAGAAAAGACTCCCGTTTAATAGGCTATAACTATCATAACGTGGGAGTTAAAGGGACTCGAATGGTGGAACGAGAAGGCCGTAAGATGTCTGATGATTCTACAGACTCAGATAAATCAGACGAAGGTGACCGTATGGTAATCGAACACACGGAACCACAATTACGTAGAGATTCGAACACAAGAAAAGATTCCAGTTTAAAAGGATATAACTATCGTAAGTGGGAGTTAAGAGAACCTGTATGGTGGAACGAGAAGGCCATAAGATATCTGATGATTCTACAGACTCAGATAACTCATACGAAGCTGACCGGACGGTAATCGGACTCATGAAACGACAATTACGTAGAAATTCGAACACAAGAAACATCTCCGGTTTAAAAGGCTATAACTATCGTAATGTGGGAGTTAAAGGAACCCGAATGGTGGAACGAGAAGGCCATAAGATGTCTGATCATTCTAGGGACTTAGATTAATCAGACGAAGCTGACCGAACGGTAATCGGACTTACGAAAGAATAATTACGTAGAGATTCGTACAAGAAAAGACTCCAGTTTAATTGGCTATAACTATCGTAACGTGGGATTTAAAGGTACCTGAATGGTGGAACAAGAAGGCCGTAAGATGTCTGATCATTCTACAGACTCAGATAAATCATACGAAGCTAACCGTATGGTAATCGAACACACGAAACCTCAATTACGTAGAGATTCGAACACAAGAAAAGACTCCAGTTTAAAAGGCTGTAACTTTCATAACGTGGGAGTCAATGGGACTCGAATGGTGGAAAGAGAAGGTCGTAAGATTTCTGATGATTCTGCAGACTCATATAAATCAGACGAAGATGTCCGTATGGTAATCGAACACACGGAACCACAATTACGTAGAGATTCAAACACAAGAAAAGACTCCAGTTTAAAAGGATATAATTATCGTAATGTGGGAGTTAAGGGAACCTGAATGGTGGAACGAGAAGTGCATAAGATATCTGGTCATTCTACAGACTCAGATAATTCATACGAAGTTGACTGGACGGTAATCGGACTCATGAAACGACAATTACGTAGAGATTGGAACACAAGAATAATTACGTAGAGATTCGTACACTAGAAAAGCCTATAACTATCGTAATGTGGGAGTTAAGGGAACCTGAATGGTGAAACGAGAAGGCCATAAGATGTCTAATCATTCTACAGACTCAGATAACTCATACGAAGCTGACCGGACGGTAATCGGACTCATGAAACGACAATTACGTAGAAATTCGAACACAAGAAACAACTCCGGTTTAAAAGGCTATAACTATCGTAATGTGGGAGTTAAAGGAACCCGAATGGTGGAACGAGAAGGCCATAAGATGTCTGATCATTCTAGGGACTCAGATTAATCAGACGAAGCTGACCGAACGGTAATCGGACTTACGAAAGAATAATTACGTAGAGATTCGTACAAGAAAAGACTCCAGTTTAATTGGCTATAACTATCGTAACGTGGGAATTAAAAGTACCTGAATGGTGGAACAAGAAGGCCGTAAGATGTCTGATCATTCTACAGACTCAGATAAATCATACGAAGCTGACCGTATGGTAATCGAACACACGAAACCACAATTACGTAGAGATTCGAACACAAGAAAAGACTCCAGTTTAAAAGGCTGTAACAATCATAACGTGGGAGTCAATGGGACTCGAATGGTGGAACGAGAAGGCCGTAAGATGTCTGATGATTCTGCAGACTCATATAAATCAGACGAAGATGTCCGTATGGTAATCGAACACACGGAACCACAATTACGTAGAGATTCAAACACAAGAAAAGACTCCAGTTTAAAAGGATATAATTATCGTAATGTGGGAGTTAAGGGAACCTGAATGGTGGAACGAGAAGTGCATAGGATATCTGATCATTCTACAGACTCAGATAATTCATACGAAGTTGACTGGACGGTAATCGGACTCATGAAACGACAATTACGTAGAAATTGGAACACAAGAATAATTACGTAGAGATTCGTACACTAGAAAAGGCTATAACTATCGTAATGTGGGAGTTAAGGGAACCTGAATGGTGAAACGAGAAGGCCATAGGATGTCTGATCATTCTAGGGACTCAGATTCATCAGACGAAGTTGACCGGACGGTAATCGACTCACGAAAGAATAATTACGTAGAGATTCGTACACTAGAAAAGACTCCAGTTTAATAGGCTATAACTATCGTAACGTGGGAGTTAAAGGTACTTGAATGGTGGAACAAGAAGGCCGTAAGATGTCTGATCATTCTACTGACTCAGATAAATCATACGAAGCTGACCGTATGGTAATCGAACACACGAAACCACAATTACGTAGAGATTCGAACACAAGAAAAGACTCCAGTTTAAAAGGCTGTAACTATCGTAAGGTGGAAGTTAAGGGAACGCGAATGGTGGAACGAGAAGGCCATAAGATGTCAGATAATTCTACAAGCTCAGATAAATCATACGAAGCTGACAGGACGGTAATCGGACTCAAGAAACGACAATTACGTAGAGATTCGAATACAAGAAAAGACTCTAGTTTTATAGGCTATAACAATCGTAATGTGGGGGTTAAAGGAACCCGAATGGTGGAACGAGAAGGCCATAAGATATCTGACCATTCTAGAGACTCAGATAACTTAGACGAAGCTGACTGGACGGTAATCGGACTCACGAAACGATAATTACGTAGAGATTCGAACACTAGAAAAGACTCCAGTTTAATAGGCTATAACTATCATAACGTGGTAGTTAAAGGGACTCGAATGGTGGAACGAGATGGCCGTAAGAGGTCTGATGATTCTACAGACTCAGATAAATCAGACGAAGGTGACCGTATGGTAATCGAACACACGGAACCACAATTACGTAGAGATTCGAACACAAGAAAAGATTCCAGGTTAAAAGGATATAACTATCGTAATGTGGGAGTTAAGGGAACCTGAATGGTGGAACGTGAAGGCTATAAGATATCTGATCATTCTACAGACTCAGATAACTCATACGAAGCTGACCGGACCGTAATCGGACTCATGAAATGACAATTACGTAGAGATTCGAACACAAGAAACGACTCCGGTTTAAAAGGCTATAACTATCGTAATGTGGGAGTTAAAGGAACCCGAATGGTGGAACGAGAAGGCCATAAGATGTCTGATCATTCTAGGGACTCAGATTAATCAGACGAAGCTGACCGAACGGTAATCGGACTTACGAAAGAATAATTACGTAGAGATTCGTACACTAGAAAAGACTCTAATTTAATAGGCTATAACTATCGTAACATGGGAGTTAAAGGGACCTGAATGGTAGAACAAGAAGGCCGTAAGATGTCTGATCATTCTACAGACTCAGATAAATCATACGAAGCTGACCGTATAGTAATCGAACACACGAAACCACAATTACGTAGAGTTTGAACACAAGAAAAGACTCGAGTTTGAAAGGCTATAACTATTGTAATGTGGGCGTTAAGGGAACCCGAATGGTAGAACGAGAAGGCCATAAGATGTCTGATCATTCTAAAGACTCAGATAAATCATACGAAGCTGACCGGACGGTAATCGGACTCAAGAAATAACAATTACGTAGAGATTCGAACACAAGAAAAGACTCCAGTTTAATAGGCTATAACAATGGTAATGTGGGAGTTAAATTATCCGAATGGTGGAACGAGAAGGCTGTTAGATGTCTAATCATTCTATAGACTCAGATAAATCCATGAAGCTGACCGTACGATAATCGAACCCACGAAACGACATTTACGTAGAGATTCGAACACAAGAAAAGACTCCAGTTTAAAAGGCTATAACTATCGTAATGTGGGAGTAAAAGGTACCCTAATGGTGGAACGAGAAGGCCATAAGATATCTGACCAATCTAGGGACTCAGATAACTTAGACGAAGCTGACCGGACAGTAATCGGACTCACGAAACGTTAATTACGTAGAGATTCGTACAGTAGAAAAGACTCCAGTTTAATAGGCTATAACTATCATAACGTGGGAGTCAATGGGACTCGAATGGTGGAACGAGAAGGCCGTAAGATGTCTAATGATTCTGCAGACTCAGATAAATCAGACGAAGATGTCCGTATGGTAATCGAACACACGGAACCACAATTACGTAGAGATTCAAACACAAGAAAAGACTCTAGTTTAAAAGGATATAATAATCGTAATGTGGGAGTTAAGGGAACCTGAATGGTGGAACGAGAAGCACATAAGATATCTGTTCATTCTACAGACTCAGATAAATCAGACGAAGCTGACGGTATGGTAATCGAACACACGAAACCACAATTACGTAGAGATTCGAACACAAGAAAAGACTCTAGTTTAAAAGGCTATAACTATCGAAGGTGGGATTTAAGGGAACCCGAATGGTGGAACGAGAAGGCCATAAGATCTCTGATAATTCTACAGACTCAGATAAATCATACGAAGCTGACCTGACGGTAACCGGACTCAAGAAACGACAATTACGTAGTGATTCGAGCACAAGAAAAGACTCCAGTTTTATAGGCTATAACAATCGTAATGTGGGAGATAAAGGAACCCGAATGGTGGAACGAGAAGGCCATAAGATATCTGACCATTCTAGAGACTCAGATAACTTAGACGAAGCTGACCGGACGGTAATCAGACTCACGAAACGATAATTACGTAGAGATTTGTACACTAGAAAAGACTCCCGTTTAATAGGCTATAACTATCATAACGTGGGAGTTAAAGGGACTCGAATGGTGGAACGAGAAGGCCGTAAGATGTCTGATGATTCTACAGACTCAGATAAATCAGACGAAGGTGACCGTATGGTAATCGAACACACGGAACCACAATTACGTAGAGATTCGAACACAAGAAATGATTCCAGTTTAAAAGGATATAACTATCGTAAGTGGGAGTTAAGAGAACCTGTATGGTGGAACGAGAAGGCCATAAGATATCTGATGATTCTACAGACTCAGATAACTCATACGAAGCTGACCGGACGGTAATCGGACTCATGAAACGACAATTACGTAGAAATTCGAACCCAAGAAACAACTCCGGTTTAAAAGGCTATAACTATCGTAATGTGGGAGTTAAAGGAACCCGAATGGTGGAACGAGAAGGCCATAAGATGTCTGATCATTCTAGGGACTCAGATTAATCAGACGAAGCTGACCGAACGGTAATCGGACTTACGAAAGAATAATTACGTAGAGATTCGTACAAGAAAAGACTCCAGTTTAATTGGCTATAACTATCGTAACGTGGGATTTAAAGGTACCTGAATGGTGGAACAAGAAGGCCGTAAGATGTCTGATCATTCTACAGACTCAGATAAATCATTCGAAGCTAACCGTATGGTAATCGAACACACGAAACCACAATTACGTAGAGATTCGAACACAAGAAAAGACTCCAGTTTAAAAGGCTGTAACTATCGTAACGTGGGAGTCAAGGGACTCGAATGGTGGAACGAGAAGGCCGTAAGATGTCTGATGATTCTGCAGACTCATATAAATCAGACGAAGATGTCCGTATGGTAATCGAACACACGGAACCACAATTACGTAGAGATTCAAACACAAGAAAAGACTCCAGTTTAAAAGGATATAATTATCGTAATGTGGGAGTTAAGGGAACCTGAATGGTGGAACGAGAAGTGCATAAGATATCTGATCATTCTACAGACTCAGATAATTCATACGAAGTTGACTGGACGGTAATCGGACTCATGAAACGACAATTACGTAGAAATTGGAACACAAGAAAATTACTAGAGATTCGTACACTAGAAAAGGCTATAACTATCGTAATGTGGGAGTTAAGGGAACCTGAATGGTGAAACGAGAAGGCCATAAGATGTCTGATCATTCTAGGGACTCAGATTCATCAGACGAAGCTGACCGGACGGTAATCCGACTCACGAAAGAATAATTACGTAGAGATTCGTACACTAGAAAAGACTCCAGTTTAATAGGCTATAACTATCGTAACGTGGGAGTTAAAGGTACTTGAATGGTGGAACAAGAAGGCCGTAAGATGTCTGATCATTCTACTGACTCAGATAAATCATACGAAGCTGACCGTATGGTAATCGAACACACGAAACCACAATTACGTAGAGATTCGAACACAAGAAAAGACTCCAGTTTAAAAGGCTATAACTATCGTAAGGTGGAAGTTAAGGGAACGCGAATGGTGGAACGAGAAGGCCATAAGATGTCAGATAATTCTACAGACTCAGATAAATCATACGAAGCTGACAGGACGGTAATCGGACTCAAGAAACGACAATTACGTAGAGATTCGAATACAAGAAAAGACTCTAGTTTTATAGGCTATAACAATCGTAATGTGGGGTTAAAGGAACCCGAATGGTGGAACGAGAAGGCCATAAGATATCTGACCATTCTAGAGACTCAGATAACTTAGACGAAGCTGACTGGACGGTAATCGGACTCACGAAACGATAATTACGTAGAGATTCGAACACTAGAAAAGACTCCAGTTTAATAGGCTATAACTATCATAACGTGGGAGTTAAAGGGACTCGAATGGTGGAACGAGATGGCCGTAAGAGGTCTGATGATTCTACAGACTCAGATAAATCAGACGAAGGTGACCGTATGGTAATCGAACACACGGAACCACAATTACGTAGAGATTCGAACACAAGAAAAGATTCCAGGTTAAAAGGATATAACTATCGTAATGTGGGAGTTAAGGGAACCTGAATGGTGGAACGAGAAGGCCATAAGATATCTGATCATTCTACAGACTCAGATAACTCATACGAAGCTGACCGGACGTAATCGGACTCATGAAATGACAATTACGTAGAGATTCGAACACAAGAAACGACTCCGGTTTAAAAGGCTATAACTATCGTAATGTGGGAGTTAAAGGAACCCGAATGGTGGAACGAGAAGGCCATAAGATGTCTGATCATTCTAGGGACTCAGATTAATCAGACGAAGCTGACCGAACGGTAATCGGACTCACGAAAGAATAATTACGTAGAGATTCGTACACTAGAAAAGACTCTATTTAATAGGCTATAACTATCGTAACATGGGAGTTAAAGGGACCTGAATGGTAGAACAAGAAGGCCGTAAGATGTCTGATCATTCTACAGACTCAGATAAATCATACGAAGCTGACCGTATAGTAATCGAACACACGAAACCACAATTACGTAGAGTTTGAACACAAGAAAAGACTCGAGTTTGAAAGGCTATAACTATTGTAATGTGGGAGTTAAGGGAACCCGAATGGTGGAACGAGAAGGCCATAAGATGTCTGATCATTCTAAAGACTCAGATAAATCATACGAAGCTGACCGGACGGTAATCGGACTCAAGAAATAACAATTACGTAGAGATTCGAACACAAGAAAAGACTCCAGTTTAATAGGCTATAACAATGGTAATGTGGGAGTTAAATTATCCGAATGGTGGAACGAGAAGGCTGTTAGATGTCTGATCATTCTATAGACTCAGATAAATCCATGAAGCTGACCGTACGGTAATCGAACTCACGAAACGACATTTACGTAGAGATTCGAACACAAGAAAAGACTCCAGTTTAAAAGGCTATAACTATCGTAATGTGGGAGTAAAGGTACCCTAATGGTGGAACGAGAAGGCCATAAGATATCTGACCAATCTAGGGACTCAGATAACTTAGACGAAGCTGACCGGACAGTAATCGGACTCACGAAACGTTAATTACGTAGAGATTCGTACAGTAGAAAAGACTCCAGTTTAATAGGCTATAACTATCATAACGTGGGAGTTAATGGGACTCGAATGGTGGAACGAGAAGGCCGTAAGATGTCTGATGATTCTGCAGACTCAGATAAATCAGACGAAGATGACCGTATGGTAATCGAACACACGGAACCACAATTACGTAGAGATTCAAACACAAGAAAAGACTCCAGTTTAAAAGGATATAATATCGTAATGTGGGAGTTAAGGGAACCTGAATGGTGGAACGAGAAGCCATAAGATATCTGATCATTCTACAGACTCAGATAAATCAGACGAAGCTGACGGTATGGTAATCGAACACACGAAACCACAATTACGTAGAGATTCGAACACAAGAAAAGACTCTAGTTTAAAAGGCTATAACTATCGTAAGGTGGGAGTTAAGGGAACCCGAATGGTGGAACGAGAAGGCCATAAGATCTCTGATAATTCTACAGACTCAGATAAATCATACGAAGCTGACCTGACGGTAATCGGACTCAAGAAACGACAATTACGTAGAGATTCGAACACAAGAAAAGACTCCAGTTTTATAGGCTATAACAATCGTAATGTGGGAGTTAAAGGAACCCGAATGGTGGAACGAGAAGGCCATAAGATATCTGACCATTCTAGAGACTCAGATAACTCAGACGAAGCTGACCGGACGGTAATCAGACTCACGAAACGATAATTACGTAGAGATTTGTACACTAGAAAAGACTCCGTTTAATAGGCTATAACTATCATAACGTGGGAGTTAAAGGGACTCGAATGGTGGAACGAGAAGGCCGTAAGATGTCTGATGATTCTACAGACTCAGATAAATCAGACGAAGGTGACCGTATGGTAATCGAACACACGGAACCACAATTACGTAGAGATTCGAACACAAGAAAAGATTCCAGTTTAAAAGGATATAACTATCGTAAGTGGGAGTTAAGGAACCTGAATGGTGGAACGAGAAGGCCATAAGATATCTGATGATTCTACAGACTCAGATAACTCATACGAAGCTGACCGGACGGTAATCGGACTCATGAAACGACAATTACGTAGAGATTCGAACACAAGAAACAACTCGGTTTAAAAGGCTATAACTATCGTAATGTGGGAGTTAAAGGAACCCGAATGGTGGAACGAGAAGGCCATAAGATGTCTGATCATTCTAGGGACTCAGATTAATCAGACGAAGCTGACCGAACGGTAATCGGACTACGAAAGAATAATTACGTAGAGATTCGTACAAGAAAAGACTCCAGTTTAATTGGCTATAACTATCGTAACGTGGGAGTTAAAGGTACCTGAATGGTGGAACAAGAAGGCCGTAAGATGTCTGATCATTCTACAGACTCAGATAAATCATACGAAGCTGACCGTATGGTAATCGAACACACGAAACCACAATTACGTAGAGATTCGAACACAAGAAAAGACTCCAGTTTAAAAGGCTATAACTATCGTAACGTGGGAGTTAAGGGACTCGAATGGTGGAACGAGAAGGCCGTAAGATGTCTGATCATTCTGCAGACTCAGATAAATCAGACGAAGCTGTCCGTATGGTAATCGAACACACGAAACCACAATTACGTAGAGATTCGAACACAAGAAAAGACTCCAGTTTAAAAGGCTATAATTATCGTAATGTGGGAGTTAAAGGAACCTGAATGGTGGAACGAGAAGCCATAAGATGTCTGATCATTCTACAGACTCAGATAAATCAGACGAAGCTGACGGTATGGTAATCGAACACACGAAACCACAATTACGTAGAGATTCGAACACAAGAAAAGACTCCAGTTTAAAAGGCTATAACTATCGTAAGTGGGAGTTAAGGGAACCCGAATGGTGGAACGAGAAGGCCATAAGATGTCTGATAATTCTACAGACTCAGATAAATCATACGAAGCTGACCGGACGGTAATCGGGACTCACGAAACCACAATTACGTAGAGATTCGAACACAAGAAAAGACTCCAGTTTAATAAGGCTATAACTATCGTAATGTGGGAGTTAAAGGAACCCGAATGGTGGAACGAGAAGGCCATAAGATATCTGATCATTCTAGAGACTCAGATAACTCAGACGAAGCTGACCGGACGGTAATCAGACTCACGAAACGATAATTACGTAGAGATTCGTACACTAGAAAAGACTCCAGTTTAATAGGCTATAACTATCGTAACGTGGGAGTTAAAGGGACTCGAATGGTGGAACGAGAAGGCCGTAAGATGTCTGATCATTCTACAGACTCAGATAAATCAGACGAAGCTGACCGTATGGTAATCGAACACACGAAACCACAATTACGTAGAGATTCGAACACAAGAAAAGACTCCAGTTTAAAAGGCTATAACTATCGTAAGTGGGAGTTAAGGGAACCTGAATGGTGGAACGAGAAGGCCATAAGATGTCTGATCATTCTACAGACTCAGATAACTCATACGAAGCTGACCGGACGGTAATCGGACTCATGAAACGACAATTACGTAGAATTCGAACACAAGAAACAACTCCGGTTTAAAAGGCTATAACTATCGTAATGTGGGAGTTAAAGGAACCCGAATGGTGGAACGAGAAGGCCATAAGATGTCTGATCATTCTAGGGACTCAGATTAATCAGACGAAGCTGACCGAACGGTAATCGGACTCACGAAAGAATAATTACGTAGAGATTCGTACAAGAAAAGACTCCAGTTTAATAGGCTATAACTATCGTAACGTGGGAGTTAAAGGACCTGAATGGTGGAACAAGAAGGCCGTAAGATGTCTGATCATTCTACAGACTCAGATAAATCATACGAAGCTGACCGTATGGTAATCGAACACACGAAACCACAATTACGTAGAGATTCGAACACAAGAAAAGACTCCAGTTTAAAAGGCTATAACTATCGTAACGTGGGAGTTAAGGGACCGAATGGTGGAACGAGAAGGCCGTAAGATGTCTGATGATTCTACAGACTCAGATAAATCAGACGAAGCTGACCGTATGGTAATCGAACACACGGAACCACAATTACGTAGAGATTCGAACACAAGAAAAGACTCCAGTTTAAAAGGCTATAACTATCGTAATGTGGGAGTTAAGGGAACCTGAATGGTGGAACGAGAAGGCCATAAGATGTCTGATTATTCTACAGACTCAGATAAATCATACGAAGCTGACCGGACGGTAATCGGACTCATGAAACGACAATTACGTAGAGATTCGAACACAAGAAAAACGACTCGTTTTTAAAAAGGCTATAACTATCGTAATGTGGGAGTTAAGGGAACCTGAATGGTGGAACGAGAAGGCCATAAGATGTCTGATCATTCTACAGACTCAGATAACTCATACGAAGCTGACCGGACGGTAATCGGACTCATGAAACGACAATTACGTAGAGATTCGAACACAAGAAAAACTCCAGTTTAAAAGGCTATAACTATCGTAATGTGGGAGTTAAAGGAACCCGAATGGTGGAACGAGAAGGCCATAAGATGTCTGATCATTCTAGGGACTCAGATTAATCAGACGAAGCTGACCGAACGGTAATCGGACTCACGAAAGAATAATTACGTAGAGATTCGAACAACAAAAGACTCCAGTTTAATAGGCTATAACTATCGTAACGTGGGAGTTAAAGGTACCTGAATGGTGGAACAAGAAGGCCGTAAGATGTCTGATCATTCTACAGACTCAGATAAATCATACGAAGCTGACCGTTGGTAATCGAACACACGAAACCACAATTACGTAGAGATTCGAACACAAGAAAAGACTCCAGTTTAAAAGGCTATAACTATCATAACGTGGGAGTTAAGGGACTCGAATGGTGGAACGAGAAGGCCGTAAGATGTCTGATGATTCTACAGACTCAGATAAATCAGACGAAGCTGACCGTATGGTAATCGAACACACGGAACCACAATTACGTAGAGATTCGAACACAAGAAAAGACTCCAGTTTAAAAGGATATAACTATCGTAATGTGGGAGTTAAGGGAACCTGAATGGTGGAACGAGAAGGCATAAGATATCTGATCATTCTACAGACTCAGATAATTCATACGAAGTTGACCGGACGGTAATCGGACTCATGAAACGACAATTACGTAGAGATTCGAACACAAGAAAATTACTAGAGTTTACACTAAAAGGCTATAACTATCGTAATGTGGGAGTTAAGGGAACCTGAATGGTGGAACGAGAAGGCCATAAGATGTCTGATCATTCTAGGGACTCAGATTAATCAGACGAAGCTGACCGGACGGTAATCCGACTCACGAAAGAATAATTACGTAGAGATTCGTACACTAGAAAAGACTCCAGTTTAATAGGCTATAACTATCGTAACGTGGGAGTTAAAGGGACCTGAATGGTGGAACAAGAAGGCCGTAAGATGTCTGATCATTCTACAGACTCAGATAAATCATACGAAGCTGACCGTATGGTAATCGAACACACGAAACCACAATTACGTAGAGATTCGAACACAAGAAAAGACTCCAGTTTAAAAGGCTATAACTATCGTAAGGTGGGAGTTAAGGGAACCGAATGGTGGAACGAGAAGGCCATAAGATGTCTGATAATTCTACAGACTCAGATAAATCATACGAAGCTGACCGGACGGTAATCGGACTCAAGAAACGACAATTACGTAGAGATTCGAACACAAGAAAAGACTCTAGTTTTATAGGCTATAACTATCGTAATGTGGGGGTTAAAGGAACCCGAATGGTGGAACGAGAAGGCCATAAGATGTCTGATCATTCTAGAGACTCAGATAACTCAGACGAAGCTGACCGGACGGTAATCGGACTCACGAAACGATAATTACGTAGAGATTCGAACACTAGAAAAGACTCCAGTTTAATAGGCTATAACTATCATAACGTGGGAGTTAAAGGGACTCGAATGGTGGAACGAGAAGGCCGTAAGATGTCTGATGATTCTACAGACTCAGATAAATCAGACGAAGGTGACCACAATTACGTAGAGATTCGAACACAAGAAAAGATTCCAGTTTAAAAGCATATAACTATCGTAATGTGGGAGTTAAGGGAACCTGAATGGTGGAACGAGAAGGCCATAAGATATCTGATCATTCTACAGACTCAGATAACTCATACGAAGCTGACCGGACCGTAATCGGACTCATGAAACGACAATTACGTAGAGATTCGAACACAAGAAACGACTCCGGTTTAAAAGGCTATAACTATCGTAATGTGGGAGTTAAAGGAACCCGAATGGTGGAACGAGAAGGCCATAAGATGTCTGATCATTCTAGGGACTCAGATTAATCAAACGAAGCTGACCGGACGGTAATCGGACTCACGAAAGAATAATTACGTAGAGATTCGTACAATAGAAAAGACTCCAATTTAATAGGCTATAACTATCGTAACGTGGGAGTTAAAGGGACTCGAATGGTGGAACGAGAAGGCCGTAAGATGTCTGATCATTCTACAGACTCAGATAAATCAGACGAAGCTGACCGTATGGTAATCGAACACACGAAACCACAATTACGTAGAGATTCGAACACAAGAAAAGACTCCAGTTTAAATGGCTATAACTATCGTAATGTGGGAGTTAAGGGAACCCGAATGGTGGAACGAGAAGGCCATAAGATGTCTGATCATTCTAGGGACTCAGATTAATCAGACGAAGCTGACCGGATGGTAATCGGACTCACGAAAGAATAATTACGTAGAGATTCGAACACTAGAAAAGACTCCAGTTTAATAGGCTATAACTATCGTAACGTGGGAGTTAAAGGGACCTGAATGGTGGAACGAGAAGGCCGTAAGATGTCTGATAATTCTACAGACTCAGATAACTCATACGAAGCTGACCGGACGGTAATCGGACTCATGAAACGACAATTACGTAGAGATTCGAACACAAGAAACGACTCCGGTTTAAAAGGCTATAACTATCGTAATGTGGGAGTTAAAGGAACCCGAATGGTGGAACGAGAAGGCCATAAGATGTCTGATCATTCTAGGGACTCAGATTAATCAAACGAAGCTGATCGGACGGTAATCGGACTCACGAAAGAATAATTACGTAGAGATTCGTACAATAGAAAAGACTCCAGTTTAATAGGCTATAACTATCGTAACGTGGGAGTTAAAGGGACTCGAATGGTGGAACGAGAAGGCCGTAAGATGTCTGATGATTCTATAGACTCAGATAAATCAGACGAAGGTGACCGTATGGTAATCGAACACACGGAACCACAATTACGTAGAGATTCGAACACAAGAAAAGATTCCAGTTTAAATGGATATAACTATCGTAATGTGGGAGTTAAGGGAACCTGAATGGTGGAATAAGAAGGCCGTAAGATGTCTGATAATTCTACAGACTCAGATAACTCATACGAAGCTGACCGGACGGTAATCGGACTCATGAAACGACAATTACGTAGAGATTCGAACACAAGAAACGACTCCGTTTTAAAAGGCTATAACTATCGTAATGTGGGAGTTAAAGGAACCCGAATGGTGGAACGAGAAGGCCATAAGATGTCTGATTATTCTAGGGACTCAGATTAATCAAACGAAGCTGATCGGACGGTAATCGGACTCACGAAAGAATAATTACGTTAGAGATTCGTACAATAGAAAAGACTGCAATTTATTAGGCTATAACTATCATAACGTGGGAGTTAAAGGGACTCGAATGGTGGAACGAGAAGGCCGTAAGATGTCTGATGATTCTATAGACTCAGATAAATCAGACGAAGGTGACCGTATGGTAATCGAACACACGAAACCACAATTACGTAGAGATTCGAACACAAGAAAAGACTCCAGTTTAAATGGATATAACTATCGTAATGTGGGAGTTAAGGGAACCCGAATGGTGGAACGAGAAGGCCATAAGATGTCTGATCATTCCAGGGACTCAGATTCATCAGACGAAGCTGACCGGATGGTAATCGGACTCACGAAAGAATAATTACGTAGAGATTCGTACACTAGAAAAGACTCCAGTTTAATAGGCTATAACTATCGTAACGTGGGAGTTAAAGGGACCTGAATGGTGGAATAAGAAGGCCGTAAGATGTCTGATAATTCTACAGACTCAGATAACTCATACGAAGCTGACCGGACGGTAATCGGACTCATGAAACGACAATTACGTAGAGATTCGAACACAAGAAACGACTCCGGTTTAAAAGGCTATAACTATCGTAATGTGGGAGTTAAAGGAACCCGAATGGTGGAACGAGAAGGCCATAAGATGTCTGATATTCTAGGGACTCAGATTAATCAAACGAAGCTGATCGGACGGTAATCGGACTCACGAAAGAATAATTACGTAGAGATTCGTACAATAGAAAAGACTGCAGTTTAATAGGCTATAACTATCATAACGTGGGAGTTAAAGGGACTCGAATGGTGGAACGAGAAGGCCGTAAGATGTCTGATGATTCTATAGACTCAGATAAATCAGACGAAGGTGACCGTATGGTAATCGAACACACGGAACCACAATTACGTAGAGATTCGAACACAAGAAAAGATTCCAGTTTAAATGGATATAACTATCGTAATGTGGGAGTTAAGGGAACCTGAATGGTGGAATAAGAAGGCCGTAAGATGTCTGATAATTCTACAGACTCAGATAACTCATACGAAGCTGACCGGACGGTAATCGGACTCATGAAACGACAATTACGTAGAGATTCGAACACAAGAAACGACTCCGTTTTAAAAGGCTATAACTATCGTAATGTGGGAGTTAAAGGAACCCGAATGGTGGAACGAGAAGGCCATAAGATGTCTGATTATTCTAGGGACTCAGATTAATCAGACGAAGCTGACCGGACAGTAATCGGACTCACGAAAAATAATTACGTAGAGATTCGTACACTAGAAAAGACTCTAATTTAATAGGCTATAACTATCGTAACGTGGGAGTTAAAGGGACTCGAATGGTGGAACGAGAAGGCCGTAAGATGTCTGATGATTCTATAGACTCAGATAAATCAGACGAAGGTGACCGTATGGTAATCGAACACACGAACCACAATTACGTAGAGATTCGAACACAAGAAAAGACTCCAGTTTAAATGGCTATAACTATCGTAATGTGGGAGTTAAGGGAACCCGAATGGTGGAACGAGAAGGCCATAAGATTTCTGATCATTCTAGGGACTCAGATTCATCAGACGAAGCTGACCGGATGGTAATCGGACTCACGAAAGAATAATTACGTAGAGATTCGAACACTAGAAAAGACTCCAGTTTAATAGGCTATAACTATCGTAACGTGGGAGTTAAAGGGACCTGAATGGTGGAATAAGAAGGCCGTAAGATGTCTGATAATTCTACAGACTCAGATAAATCATACGAAGCTGACCGGACGGTAATCGGACTCATGAAACGACAATTACGTAGAGATTCGAACACAAGAAACGACTCCGGTTTAAAAGGCTATAACTATCGTAATGTGGGAGTTAAAGGAACCCGAATGGTGGAACGAGAAGGCCATAAGATGTCTGATTATTCTAGGGACTCAGATTAATCAAACGAAGCTGATCGGACGGTAATCGGACTCACGAAAGAATAATTACGTAGAGATTCGTACAATAGAAAAGACTCCAGTTTATTAGGCTATAACTATCATAACGTGGGAGTTAAAGGGACTCGAATGGTGGAACGAGAAGGCCGTAAGACGTCTGATGATTCTATAGACTCAGATAAATCAGACGAAGGTGACCGTATGGTAATCGAACACACGGAACCACAATTACGTAGAGATTCGAACACAAGAAAAGACTCCAGTTTAAATGGATATAACTATCGTAATGTGGGAGTTAAGGGAACCTGAATGGTGGAATAAGAAGGCCGTAAGATGTCTGATAATTCTACAGACTCAGATAACTCATACGAAGCTGACCGGACGGTAATCGGACTCATGAAACGACAATTACGTAGAGATTCGAACACAAGAAACGACTCCGTTTTAAAAGGCTATAACTATCGTAATGTGGGAGTTAAAGGAACCCGAATGGTGGAACGAGAAGGCCATAAGATGTCTGATCATTCTAGGGACTCAGATTAATCAGACGAAGCTGACCGGACAGTAATCGGACTCACGAATAAATAATTACGTAGAGATTCGTACACTAGAAAAGACTCTAATTTAATAGGCTATAACTATCGTAACATGGGAGTTAAAGGGACCTGAATGGTGGAACAAGAAGGCCGTAAGATGTCTGATCATTCTACAGACTCAGATAAATCATACGAAGCTGACCGTATGGTAATCGAACACACGAAACCACAATTACGTAGAGATTTGAACACAAGAAAAGACTCGAGTTTGAAAGGCTATAACTATCGTAATGTGGGAGTTAAGGGAACCCGAATGGTGGAACGAGAAGGCCATAAGATGTCTGATCATTCTAAAGACTCAGATAAATCATACGAAGCTGACCGGACGGTAATCGGACTCAAGAAATAACAATTACGTAGAGATTCGAACACAAGAAAAGACTCCAGTTTAATAGGCTATAACTATCGTAATGTGGGAGTTAAAGGATCCGAATGGTGGAACGAGAAGGCTGTTAGATGTCTGATCATTCTATAGACTCAGATAAATCCATGAAGCTGACCGTACGATAATCGAACCCACGAAACGACATTTACGTAGAGATTCGAACACAAGAAAAGACTCCAGTTTAAAAGGCTATAATATCGTAATGTGGGAGTAAAAGGTACCTAATGGTGGAACGAGAAGGCCATAAGATATCTGACCATTCTAGGGACTCAGATAACTTAGACGAAGCTGACCGGACAGTAATCGGACTCACGAAACGTTAATTACGTAGAGATTCGTACAGTAGAAAAGACTCCAGTTTAATAGGCTATAACTATCATAACGTGGGAGTTAAAGGGACTCGAATGGTGGAACGAGAAGGCCGTAAGATGTCTAATGATTCTACAGACTCAGATAAATCAGACGAAGATGTCCGTATGGTAATCGAACACACGAAACCACAATTACGTAGAGATTCAAACACAAGAAAAGACTCCAGTTTAAAAGGATATAACTATCGTAATGTGGGAGTTAAGGGAACCTGAATGGTGGAACGAGAAGCGCATAAGATATCTGATCATTCTACAGACTCAGATAAATCAGACGAAGCTGACGGTATGGTAATCGAACACACGAAACCACAATTACGTAGAGATTCGAACACAAGAAAAGACTCTAGTTTAAAAGGCTATAACTATCGTAAGGTGGGAGTTAAGGGAACCCGAATGGTGGAACGAGAAGGCCATAAGATCTCTGATAATTCTACAGACTCAGATAAATCATACGAAGCTGACCTGACGGTAATCGGACTCAAGAAACGACAATTACGTAGAGATTCGAGCACAAGAAAAGACTCCAGTTTTATAGGCTATAACTATCGTAATGTGGGAGTTAAGGGAACCTGAATGGTGGAACGAGAAGGCCATAAGATATCTGATCATTCTACAGACTCAGATAACTCATACGAAGCTGACCGGACGGTAATCGGACTCATGAAACGACAATTACGTAGAGATTCGAACACAAGAAACGACTCCGGTTTAAAAGGCTATAACTATCGTAATGTGGGAGTTAACGGAACCCGAATGGTGGAACGAGAAGGCCATAAGATGTCTGATCATTCTAGGGACTCAGATTAATCAGACGAAGCTGATCGGACGGTAATCGGACTCACGAAAGAATAATTACGTAGAGATTCGTACACTAGAAAAGACTCCAGTTTAATAGGCTATAACTATCGTAACGTGGGAGTTAAAGGGACCTGAATGGTGGAACAAGAAGGCCGTAAGATGTCTGATCATTCTACAGACTCAGATAAATCAGACGAAGGTGACCGTATGGTAATCGAACACACGGAACCACAATTACGTAGAGATTCGAACACAAGAAAAGATTCCAGTTTAAATGGATATAACTATCGTAATGTGGGAGTTAAGGGAACCTGAATGGTGGAATAAGAAGGCCGTAAGATGTCTGATAATTCTACAGACTCAGATAACTCATACGAAGCTGACCGGACGGTAATCGGACTCATGAAACGACAATTACGTAGAGATTCGAACACACGAAACGACTCCGGTTTAAAAGGCTATAACTATCGTAATGTGGGAGTTAAAGGAACCCGAATGGTGGAACGAGAAGGCCATAAGATGTCTGATCATTCTAGGGACTCAGATTAATCAGACGAAGCTGACCGGACAGTAATCGGACTCACGAAAAATAATTACGTAGAGATTCGTACACTAGAAAAGACTCTAGTTTAATAGGCTATAACTATCGTAACATGGGAGTTAAAGGGACCTGAATGGTGGAACAAGAAGGCCGTAAGATGTCTGATCATTCTACAGACTCAGATAAATCATACGAAGCTGACCGTATGGTAATCGAACACACGAAACCACAATTACGTAGAGTTTGAACACAAGAAAAGACTCGAGTTTAAAAGGCTATAACTATCGTAATGTGGGAGTTAAGGGAACCTGAATGGTGGAATAAGAAGGCTGTAAGATGTCTGATCATTCTACAACTCAGATAACTCATACGAAGCTGACCGGACGGTAATCGGACTCATGAAACGACAATTACGTAGAGATTCGAACACAAGAAACGACTCCGGTTTAAAAGGCTATAACTATCGTAATGTGGGAGTTAAAGGAACCCGAATGGTGGAACGAGAAGGCCATAAGATGTCTGATCATTCTAGGGACTCAGATTAATCAAACGAAGCTGACGGACGGTAATCGGACTCACGAAAGAATAATTACGTAGAGATTCGTACACTAGAAAAGACTCCAGTTTAATAGGCTATAACTATCGTAACGTGGGAGTTAAAGGGACCTGAATGGTGGAATAAGAAGGCCGTAAGATGTCTGATCATTCTACAGACTCAGATAACTCATACGAAGCTGACCGGATGGTAATCGGACTCACGAAAGAATAATTACGTAGAGATTCGAACACTAGAAAAGACTCCAGTTTAATAGGCTATAACTATCGTAAGGTGGGAGTTAAGGGAACCCGAATGGTGGAACGAGAAGGCCATAAGATGTCTGATAATTCTACAGACTCAGATAAATCATACGAAGCTGACCGGATGGTAATCGGACTCATGAAACGACAATTACGTAGAGATTCGAACACAAGAAACGACTCCAGTTTAAAAGGCTATAACTATCGTAATGTGGGAGTTAAAGGAACCCGAATGGTGGAACGAGAAGGCCAGAAGATGTCTGATCATTCTAGGGACTCAGATTAATCAAACGAAGCGAACCGTACGGTAATCAAACTCACGAAACAATAATTACGTAGAGATTCGAACACAAGAAACGACTCCGGTTTAAAAGGCTATAACTATCGTAATGTGGGAGTTAAAGGAACCCGAATGGTGGAACGAGAAGGCCATAAGATGTCTGATCATTCTAGGGACTCAGATTAATCAGACAAGCTGATCGGACGGTAATCAGACTCACGAAAGAATAATTACGTAGAGATTCGTACACTAGAAAACACTCCAGTTTAATAGGCTATAACTATCGTAACGTGGGAGTTAAAGGGACCTGAATGGTGGAATAAGAAGGCCGTAAGATGTCTGATAATTCTACAGACTCAGATAACTCATACGAAGCTGACCGGACGGTAATCGGACTCATGAAACGACAATTACGTAGAGATTCGAACACAAGAAAAGACTCCAGTTTAAAAGGCTATAACTATCGTAATGTGGGAGTTAAAGGAACCCGAATGGTGGAACGAGAAGGCCATAAGATGTCTGATAATTCTACAGACTCAGATAAATCATACGAAGCTGACCGGATGGTAATCGGACTCAAGAAACGACAATTACGTAGAGATTCGAACACAAGAAAAGACTCCAGTTTTATAGGCTATAACAATCGTAATGTGGGAGTTAAAGGAACCCGAATGGTGGAACGAGAAGGCCATAAGATATCTGACCATTCTAGAGACTCAGATAACTTAGACGAAGCTGACTGGACGGTAATCAGACTCATGAAACGATAATTACGTAGAGATTCGAACACTAGAAAAGACTCCAGTTTAATAGGCTATAACTATCATAACGTGGGAGTTAAAGGGACTTGAATGGTGGAACGAGAAGGCCGTAAGATGTCTGATGATTCTACAGACTCAGATAAATCAGACGAAGGTGACCGTATGGTAATCGAACACACGGAACCACAATTACGTAGAGATTCGAACACAAGAAAAGATTCCAGTTTAAAAGGATATAACTATCGTAATGTGGGAGTTAAGGGAACCTGAATGGTGGAACGAGAAGGCCATAAGATATCTGATCATTCTACAGACTCAGATAACTCATACGAAGCTGACCGGACGGTAATCGGACTCATGAAACGACAATTACGTAGAGATTCGAACACAAGAAACGACTCCGGTTTAAAAGGCTATAACTATCGTAATGTGGGAGTTAAAGGAACCCGAATGGTGGAACGAGAAGGCCATAAGATGTCTGATCATTCTAGGGACTCAGATTAATCAGACGAAGCTGATCGGGCGACAATCGGACTCACGAAAGAATAATTACGTAGAGATTCGTACACTAGAAAAGACTCCAGTTTAATAGGCTATAACTATCGTAACGTGGGAGTTAAAGGGACCTGAATGGTGGAACAAGAAGGCCGTAAGATGTCTGATCATTCTACAGACTCAGATAAATCAGACGAAGGTGACCGTATGGTAATCGAACACACGGAACCACAATTACGTAGAGATTCGAACACAAGAAAAGATTCCAGTTTAAAAGGCTATAACTATCGTAATGTGGGAGTTAAGGGAACCTGAATGGTGGAACGAGAAGGCCATAAGATGTCTGATCATTCTACAGACTCAGATTACTCATACGAAGCTGACCGGACGGTAATCGGACTCATGAAACGACATTTACGTAGAGATTCGAACACAAGAAACGACTCCGGTTTAAAAGGCTATAACTATCGTAATGTGGGAGTTAAAGGAACCCGAATGGTGGAACGAGAAGGCCATAAGATGTCTGATCATTCTAGGGACTCAGATTAATCAGACGAAGCTGATCGGGCGGTAATCGGACTCACGAAAGAATAATTACGTAGAGATTCGTACACTAGAAAAGACTCCAGTTTAATAGGCTATAACTATCGTAACGTGGGAGTTAAAGGGACCTGAATGGTGGAACAAGAAGGCCGTAAGATGTCTGATCATTCTACAGACTCAGATAAATCAGACGAAGGTGACCGTATGGTAATCGAACACACGGAACCACAATTACGTAGAGATTCGAACACAAGAAAAGATTCCAGTTTAAATGGATATAACTATCGTAATGTGGGAGTTAAGGGAACCTGAATGGTGGAATAAGAAGGCCGTAAGATGTCTGATAATTCTACAGACTCAGATAACTCATACGAAGCTGACCGGACGGTAATCGGACTCATGAAACGACAATTACGTAGAGATTCGAACACAAGAAATGACTCCGGTTTAAAAGGCTATAACTATCGTAATGTGGGAGTTAAAGGAACCCGAATGGTGGAACGAGAAGGCCATAAGATGTCTGATTATTCTAGGGACTCAGATTAATCAGACGAAGCTGATCGGACGGTAATCGGACTCACGAAAGAATAATTACGTAAGATTCGTACAATAGAAAAGACTCCAATTTATTAGGCTATAACTATCATAACGTGGGAGTTAAAGGGACTCGAATGGTGGAACGAGAAGGCCGTAAGATGTCTGATGATTCTATAGACTCAGATAAATCAGACGAAGGTGACCGTATGGTAATCGAACACACGAACCACAATTACGTAGAGATTCGAACACAAGAAAAGATTCCAGTTTAAATGGATATAACTATCGTAATGTGGGAGTTAAGGGAACCCGAATGGTGGAACGAGAAGGCCATAAGATGTCTGATCATTCCAGGGACTCAGATTCATCAGACGAAGCTGACCGGATGGTAATCGGACTCACGAAAGAATAATTACGTAGAGATTCGTACACTAGAAAAGACTCCAGTTTAATAGGCTATAACTATCGTAACGTGGGAGTTAAAGGGACCTGAATGGTGGAATAAGAAGGCCGTAAGATGTCTGATAATTCTACAGACTCAGATAACTCATACGAAGCTGACCGGACGGTAATCGGACTCATGAAACGACAATTACGTAGAGATTCGAACACAAGAAACGACTCCGGTTTAAAAGGCTATAACTATCGTAATGTGGGAGTTAAAGGAACCCGAATGGTGGAACGAGAAGGCCATAAGATGTCTGATCATTCTAGGGACTCAGATTAATCAAACGAAGCTGATCGGACGGTAATCGGACTCACGAAAGAATAATTACGTAGAGATTCGTACAATAGAAAAGACTGCAGTTTATTAGGCTATAACTATCATAACGTGGGAGTTAAAGGGACTCGAATGGTGGAACGAGAAGGCCGTAAGATGTCTGATGATTCTATAGACTCAGATAAATCAGACGAAGGTGACCGTATGGTAATCGAACACACGGAACCACAATTACGTAGAGATTCGAACACAAGAAAAGATTCCAGTTTAAATGGATATAACTATCGTAATGTGGGAGTTAAGGGAACCTGAATGGTGGAATAAGAAGGCCGTAAGATGTCTGATAATTCTACAGACTCAGATAAATCATACGAAGCTGACCGGACGGTAATCGGACTCATGAAACGACAATTACGTAGAGATTCGAACACAAGAAACGACTCCGTTTAAAAGGCTATAACTATCGTAATGTGGGAGTTAAAGGAACCCGAATGGTGGAACGAGAAGGCCATAAGATGTCTGATTATTCTAGGGACTCAGATTAATCAGACGAAGCTGACCGGACAGTAATCGGACTCACGAAAAATAATTACGTAGAGATTCGTACACTAGAAAAGACTCTAGTTTAATAGGCTATAACTATCGTAACGTGGGAGTTAAAGGGACTCGAATGGTGGAACGAGAAGGCCGTAAGATGTCTGATGATTCTACAGACTCAGATAAATCAGACGAAGGTGACCGTATGGTAATCGAACACACGGAACCACAATTACGTAGAGATTCGAACACAAGAAAAGATTCCAGTTTAAATGGATATAACTATCGTAATGTGGGAGTTAAGGGAACCCGAATGGTGGAACGAGAAGGCCATAAGATTTCTGATCATTCTAGGGACTCAGATTCATCAGACGAAGCTGACCGGATGGTAATCGGACTCACGAAAGAATAATTACGTAGAGATTCGTACACTAGAAAAGACTCCAGTTTAATAGGCTATAACTATCGTAACGTGGGAGTTAAAGGGACCTGAATGGTGGAATAAGAAGGCCGTAAGATGTCTGATAATTCTACAGACTCAGATAACTCATACGAAGCTGACCGGACGGTAATCGGACTCATGAAACGACAATTACGTAGAGATTCGAACACAAGAAACGACTCCGGTTTAAAAGGCTATAACTATCGTAATGTGGGAGTTAAAGGAACCCGAATGGTGGAACGAGAAGGCCATAAGATGTCTGATTATTCTAGGGACTCAGATTAATCAAACGAAGCTGATCGGACGGTAATCGGACTCACGAAAGAATAATTACGTTGAGATTCGTACAATAGAAAAGACTCCAGTTTATTAGGCTATAACTATCATAACGTGGGAGTTAAAGGGACTCGAATGGTGGAACGAGAAGGCCGTAAGATGTCTGATGATTCTATAGACTCAGATAAATCAGACGAAGGTGACCGTATGGTAATCGAACACACGGAACCACAATTACGTAGAGATTCGAACACAAGAAAAGATTCCAGTTTAAATGGATATAGCTATCGTAATGTGGGAGTTAAGGGAACCTGAATGGTGGAACGAGAAGGCCGTAAGATGTCTGATAATTCTACAGACTCAGATAACTCATACGAAGCTGACCGGACGGTAATCGGACTCATGAAACGACAATTACGTAGAGATTCGAACACAAGAAACGACTCCGTTTTAAAAGGCTATAACTATCGTAATGTGGGAGTTAAAGGAACCCGAATGGTGGAACGAGAAGGCCATAAGATGTCTGATCATTCTAGGGACTCAGATTAATCAGACGAAGCTGACCGGACAGTAATCGGACTCACGAATAAATAATTACGTAGAGATTCGTACACTAGAAAAGACTCTAGTTTAATAGGCTATAACTATCGTAACATGGGAGTTAAAGGGACCTGAATGGTGGAACAAGAAGGCCGTAAGATGTCTGATCATTCTACAGACTCAGATAAATCATACGAAGCTGACCGTATGGTAATCGAACACACGAAACCACAATTACGTAGATTTGAACACAAGAAAAGACTCCAGTTTGAAAGGCTATAACTATTGTAATGTGGGAGTTAAGGGAACCCGAATGGTGGAACGAGAAGGCCATAAGATGTCTGATCATTCTAAAGACTCAGATAAATCATACGAAGCTGACCGGACGGTAATCGGACTCAAGAAATAACAATTACGTAGAGATTCGAACACAAGAAAAGACTCCAGTTTAATAGGCTATAACAATCGTAATGTGGGAGTTAAATTATCCGAATGGTGGAACGAGAAGGCTGTTAGATGTCTGATCATTCTATAGACTCAGATAAATCCATGAAGCTGACCGTACGATAATCGAACCCACGAAACGACATTTACGTAGAGATTCGAACACAAGAAAAGACTCCAGTTTAAAAGGCTATAAATATCGTAATGTGGGAGTAAAAGGTACCCTAATGGTGGAACGAGAAGGCCATAAGATGTCTGACCAATCTAGGGACTCAGATAACTTAGACGAAGCTGACCGGACAGTAATCGGACTCACGAAACGTTAATTACGTAGAGATTCGTACAGTAGAAAAGACTCCAGTTTAATAGGCTATAACTATCATAACGTGGGAGTCAATGGGACTCGAATGGTGGAACGAGAAGGCCGTAAGATGTCTAATGATTCTGCAGACTCAGATAAATCAGACGAAGATGTCCGTATGGTAATCGAACACACGGAACCACAATTACGTAGAGATTCAAACACAAGAAAAGACTCCAGTTTAAAAGGATATAATTATCGTAATGTGGGAGTTAAGGGAACCTGAATGGTGGAACGAGAAGGCATAAGATATCTGATCATTCTACAGACTCAGATAAATCAGACGAAGCTGACGGTATGGTAATCGAACACACGAAACCACAATTACGTAGAGATTCGAACACAAGAAAAGACTCTAGTTTAAAAGGCTATAACTATCGTAAGGTGGGAGTTAAGGGAACCCGAATGGTGGAACGAGAAGGCCATAAGATCTCTGATAATTCTACAGACTCAGATAAATCATACGAAGCTGACCTGACGGTAATCGGACTCAAGAAACGACAATTACGTAGAGATTCGAACACAAGAAAAGACTCCAGTTTATAGGCTATAACTATCGTAATGTGGGAGTTAAGGGAACCTGAATGGTGGAACGAGAAGGCCATAAGATATCTGATCATTCTACAGACTCAGATTACTCATACGAAGCTGACCGGACGGTAATTGGACTCATGAAACGACAATTACGTAGAGATTCGAACACAAGAAACGACTCCGGTTTAAAAGGCTATAACTATCGTAATGTGGGAGTTAACGGAACCCGAATGGTGGAACGAGAAGGCCATAAGATGTCTGATCATTCTAGGGACTCAGATTAATCAGACGAAGCTGATCGGACGGTAATCGGACTCACGAAAGAATAATTACGTAGAGATTCGTACACTAGAAAAGACTCCAGTTTAATAGGCTATAACTATCGTAACGTGGGAGTTAAAGGGACCTGAATGGTGGAACAAGAAGGCCGTAAGATGTCTGATCATTCTACAGACTCAGATAAATCAGACGAAGGTGACCGTATGGTAATCGAACACACGGAACCACAATTACGTAGAGATTCGAACACAAGAAAAGACTCCAGTTTAAATGGCTATAACTATCGTAATGTGGGAGTTAAGGGAACCTGAATGGTGGAATAAGAAGGCCGTAAGATGTCTGATAATTCTACAGACTCAGATAACTCATACGAAGCTGACCGGACGGTAATCGGACTCATGAAACGACAATTACGTAGAGATTCGAACACACGAAACGACTCCGTTTAAAAGGCTATAACTATCGTAATGTGGGAGTTAAAGGAACCCGAATGGTGGAACGAGAAGGCCATAAGATGTCTGATTATTCTAGGGACTCAGATTAATCAGACGAAGCTGACCGGACAGTAATCGGACTCACGAATAAATAATTACGTAGAGATTCGTACACTAGAAAAGACTCTAGTTTAATAGGCTATAACTATCGTAACATGGGAGTTAAAGGGACCTGAATGGTGGAACAAGAAGGCCGTAAGATGTCTGATCATTCTACAGACTCAGATAAATCATACGAAGCTGACCGTATGGTAATCGAACACACGAAACCACAATTACGTAGAGTTCGAACACAAGAAAAGACTCCAGTTTGAAAGGCTATAACTATCGTAATGTGGGAGTTAAGGGAACCTGAATGGTGGAACGAGAAGGCTGTAAGATGTCTGATCATTCTACAGACTCAGATAACTCATACGAAGCTGACCGGACGGTAATCAGACTCATGAAACGACAATTACGTAGAGATTCGAACACAAGAAACGACTCCGGTTTAAAAGGCTATAACTATCGTAATGTGGGAGTTAAAGGAACCCGAATGGTGGAACGAGAAGGCCATAAGATGTCTGATCATTCTAGGGACTCAGATTAATCAAACGAAGCTGATCGGACGGTAATCGGACTCACGAAAGAATAATTACGTAGAGATTCGTACACTAGAAAAGACTCCAGTTTAATAGGCTATAACTATCGTAACGTGGGAGTTAAAGGGACCTGAATGGTGGAACAAGAAGGCCGTAAGATGTCTGATCATTCTACAGACTCAGATAAATCATACGAAGCTGACCGGATGGTAATCGGACTCACGAAAGAATAATTACGTAGAGATTCGTACACTAGAAAAGACTCCAGTTTAATAGGCTATAACTATCGTAAGGTGGGAGTTAAGGGAACCCGAATGGTGGAACGAGAAGGCCATAAGATGTCTGATAATTCTACAGACTCAGATAAATCATACGAAGCTGACCGGATGGTAATCGGACTCATGAAACGACAATTATGTAGAGATTCGAACACACGAAACGACTCCAGTTTAAAAGGCTATAACTATCGTAATGTAGGAGTTAAAGGAACCCGAATGGTGGAACGAGAAGGCCAGAAGATGTCTGATCATTCTAGGGACTCAGATTAATCAAACGAAGCGAACCGTACGGTAATCAAACTCACGAAACAATAATTACGTAGAGATTCGAACACAAGAAACGACTCCAGTTTAAAAGGCTATAACTATCGTAATGTGGGAGTTAAAGGAACCCGAATGGTGGAACGAGAAGGCCATAAGATGTCTGATCATTCTAGGGACTCAGATTAATAAGACAAGCTGACCGGACGGTAATCAGACTCACGAAAGAATAATTACGTAGAGATTCGAACACTAGAAAACACTCCAGTTTAATAGGCTATAACTATCGTAACGTGGGAGTTAAAGGGACCTGAATGGTGGAATAAGAAGGCCGTAAGATGTCTGATAATTCTACAGACTCAGATAACTCATACGAAGCTGACCGGACGGTAATCGGACTCATGAAACGACAATTACGTAGAGATTCGAACACAAGAAAAGACTCCAGTTTAAAAGGCTATAACTATCGTAATGTGGGAGTTAAAGGAACCCGAATGGTGGAACGAGAAGGCCATAAGATGTCTGATAATTCTACAGACTCAGATAAATCATACGAAGCTGACCGGATGGTAATCGGACTCAAGAAACGACAATTACGTAGAGATTCGAACACAAGAAAAGACTCCAGTTTTATAGGCTATAACAATCGTAATGTGGGAGTTAAAGGAACCCGAATGGTGGAACGAGAAGGCCATAAGATATCTGACCATTCTAGAGACTCAGATAACTTAGACGAAGCTGACTGGACGGTAATCAGACTCATGAAACGATAATTACGTAGAGATTCGTACACTAGAAAAGACTCCAGTTTAATAGGCTATAACTATCGTAACGTGGGAGTTAAAGGGACTTGAATGGTGGAACGAGAAGGCCGTAAGATGTCTGATGATTCTACAGACTCAGATAAATCAGACGAAGGTGACCGTATGGTAATCGAACACACGGAACCACAATTACGTAGAGATTCGAACACAAGAAAAGATTCCAGTTTAAAAGGATATAACTATCGTAATGTGGGAGTTAAGGGAACCTGAATGGTGGAACGAGAAGGCCATAAGATATCTGATCATTCTACAGACTCAGATTACTCATACGAAGCTGACCGGACGGTAATCGGACTCATGAAACGACATTTACGTAGAGATTCGAACACAAGAAACGACTCCGGTTTAAAAGGCTATAACTATCGTAATGTGGGAGTTAAAGGAACCCGAATGGTGGAACGAGAAGGCCATAAGATGTCTGATCATTCTAGGGACTCAGATTAATCAGACGAAGCTGATCGGGCGGTAATCGGACTCACGAAAGAATAATTACGTAGAGATTCGTACACTAGAAAAGACTCCAGTTTAATAGGCTATAACTATCGTAACGTGGGAGTTAAAGGGACCTGAATGGTGGAACAAGAAGGCCGTAAGATGTCTGATCATTCTACAGACTCAGATAAATCAGACGAAGGTGACCGTATGGTAATCGAACACACGGAACCACAATTACGTAGAGATTCGAACACAAGAAAAGATTCCAGTTTAAAAGGATATAACTATCGTAATGTGGGAGTTAAGGGAACCTGAATGGTGGAACGAGAAGGCCATAAGATGTCTGATCATTCTACAGACTCAGATTAACTCATACGAAGCTGACCGGACGGTAATCGGACTCATGAAACGACAATTTACGTAGAGATTCGAACACAAGAAACGACTCCGGTTTAAAAGGCTATAACTATCGTAATGTGGGAGTTAAAGGAACCCGAATGGTGGAACGAGAAGGCCATAAGATGTCTGATCATTCTAGGGACTCAGATTAATCAGACGAAGCTGATCGGGCGGTAATCGGACTCACGAAAGAATAATTACGTAGAGATTCGTACACTAGAAAAGACTCCAGTTTAATAGGCTATAACTATCGTAACGTGGGAGTTAAAGGGACCTGAATGGTGGAACAAGAAGGCCGTAAGATGTCTGATCATTCTACAGACTCAGATAAATCAGACGAAGGTGACCGTATGGTAATCGAACACACGGAACCACAATTACGTAGAGATTCGAACACAAGAAAAGATTCCAGTTTAAAAGGATATAACTATCGTAATGTGGGAGTTAAGGGAACCTGAATGGTGGAATAAGAAGGCCGTAAGATGTCTGATAATTCTACAGACTCAGATAACTCATACGAAGCTGACCGGACGGTAATCGGACTCATGAAACGACAATTACGTAGAGATTCGAACACAAGAAAAGACTCCGGTTTAAAAGGCTATAACTATCGTAATGTGGGAGTTAAAGGAACCCGAATGGTGGAACGAGAAGGCCATAAGATGTCTGATTATTCTAGGGACTCAGATTAATCAGACGAAGCTGATCGGACGGTAATCGGACTCACGAAAGAATAATTACGTAAGATTCGTACAATAGAAAAGACTCCAATTTATTAGGCTATAACTATCATAACGTGGGAGTTAAAGGGACTCGAATGGTGGAACGAGAAGGCCGTAAGATGTCTGATGATTCTATAGACTCAGATAAATCAGACGAAGGTGACCGTATGGTAATCGAACACACGGAACCACAATTACGTAGAGATTCGAACACAAGAAAAGATTCCAGTTTAAATGGATATAACTATCGTAATGTGGGAGTTAAGGGAACCCGAATGGTGGAACGAGAAGGCCATAAGATTTCTGATCATTCCAGGGACTCAGATTCATCAGACGAAGCTGACCGGATGGTAATCGGACTCACGAAAGAATAATTACGTAGAGATTCGAACACTAGAAAAGACTCCAGTTTAATAGGCTATAACTATCGTAACGTGGGAGTTAAAGGGACCTGAATGGTGGAATAAGAAGGCCGTAAGATGTCTGATAATTCTACAGACTCAGATAACTCATACGAAGCTGACCGGACGGTAATCGGACTCATGAAACGACAATTACGTAGAGATTCGAACACAAGAAACGACTCCGTTTAAAAGGCTATAACTATCGTAATGTGGGAGTTAAAGGAACCCGAATGGTGGAACGAGAAGGCCATAAGATGTCTGATTATTCTAGGGACTCAGATTAATCAAACGAAGCTGATCGGACGGTAATCGGACTCACGAAAGAATAATTACGTAGAGATTCGTACAATAGAAAAGACTCCAGTTTATTAGGCTATAACTATCATAACGTGGGAGTTAAAGGGACTCGAATGGTGGAACGAGAAGGCCGTAAGATGTCTGATGATTCTACAGACTCAGATAAATCAGACGAAGGTGACCGTATGGTAATCGAACACACGGAACCACAATTACGTAGAGATTCGAACACAAGAAAAGACTCCAGTTTAAAAGGATATAACTATCGTAATGTGGGAGTTAAGGGAACCTGAATGGTGGAACGAGAAGGCCGTAAGATGTCTGATAATTCTACAGACTCAGATAACTCATACGAAGCTGACCGGACGGTAATCGGACTCATGAAACGACAATTACGTAGAGATTCGAACACAAGAAACGACTCCGTTTTAAAAGGCTATAACTATCGTAATGTGGGAGTTAAAGGAACCCGAATGGTGGAACGAGAAGGCCATAAGATGTCTGATTATTCTAGGGACTCAGATTAATCAGACGAAGCTGACCGGACAGTAATCGGACTCACGAAAAATAATTACGTAGAGATTCGTACACTAGAAAAGACTCTAGTTTAATAGGCTATAACTATCGTAACGTGGGAGTTAAAGGGACTCGAATGGTGGAACGAGAAGGCCGTAAGATGTCTGATGATTCTATAGACTCAGATAAATCAGACGAAGGTGACCGTATGGTAATCGAACACACGAAACCACAATTACGTAGAGATTCGAACACAAGAAAAGATTCCAGTTTAAATGGATATAACTATCGTAATGTGGGAGTTAAGGGAACCCGAATGGTGGAACGAGAAGGCCATAAGATTTCTGATCATTCTAGGGACTCAGATTCATCAGACGAAGCTGACCGGATGGTAATCGGACTCACGAAAGATAATTACGTAGAGATTCGAACACTAGAAAAGACTCCAGTTTAATAGGCTATAACTATCGTAACGTGGGAGTTAAAGGGACCTGAATGGTGGAATAAGAAGGCCGTAAGATGTCTGATAATTCTACAGACTCAGATAACTCATACGAAGCTGACCGGACGGTAATCGGACTCATGAAACGACAATTACGTAGAGATTCGAACACAAGAAACGACTCCAGTTTAAAAGGCTATAACTATCGTAATGTGGGAGTTAAAGGAACCCGAATGGTGGAACGAGAAGGCCATAAGATGTCTGATTATTCTAGGGACTCAGATTAATCAAACGAAGCTGATCGGACGGTAATCGGACTCACGAAAGAATAATTACGTAGAGATTCGTACAATAGAAAAGACTCCAGTTTATTAGGCTATAACTATCATAACGTGGGAGTTAAAGGGACTCGAATGGTGGAACGAGAAGGCCGTAAGACGTCTGATGATTCTACAGACTCAGATAAATCAGACGAAGGTGACCGTATGGTAATCGAACACACGGAACCACAATTACGTAGAGATTCGAACACAAGAAAAGACTCCAGTTTAAATGGATATAACTATCGTAATGTGGGAGTTAAGGGAACCTGAATGGTGGAACGAGAAGGCCGTAAGATGTCTGATAATTCTACAGACTCAGATAACTCATACGAAGCTGACCGGACGGTAATCGGACTCATGAAACGACAATTACGTAGAGATTCGAACACAAGAAACGACTCCGTTTTAAAAGGCTATAACTATCGTAATGTGGGAGTTAAAGGAACCCGAATGGTGGAACGAGAAGGCCATAAGATGTCTGATTATTCTAGGGACTCAGATTAATCAGACGAAGCTGACCGGACAGTAATCGGACTCACGAATAAATAATTACGTAGAGATTCGTACACTAGAAAAGACTCTAATTTAATAGGCTATAACTATCGTAACATGGGAGTTAAAGGGACCTGAATGGTGGAACAAGAAGGCCGTAAGATGTCTGATCATTCTACAGACTCAGATAAATCATACGAAGCTGACCGTATGGTAATCGAACACACGAAACCACAATTACGTAGAGTTTGAACACAAGAAAAGACTCGAGTTTGAAAGGCTATAACTATGTAATGTGGGAGTTAAGGGAACCCGAATGGTGGAACGAGAAGGCCATAAGATGTCTGATCATTCTAAAGACTCAGATAAATCATACGAAGCTGACCGGACGGTAATCGGACTCAAGAAATAACAATTACGTAGAGATTCGAACACAAGAAAAGACTCCAGTTTAATAGGCTATAACAATGGTAATGTGGGAGTTAAATTATCCGAATGGTGGAACGAGAAGGCTGTTAGATGTCTAATCATTCTATAGACTCAGATAAATCCATGAAGCTGACCGTACGATAATCGAACCCACGAAACGACATTTACGTAGAGATTCGAACACAAGAAAAGACTCCAGTTTAAAAGGCTATAACTATCGTAATGTGGGAGTAAAAGGTACCCTAATGGTGGAACGAGAAGGCCATAAGATATCTGACCAATCTAGGGACTCAGATAACTTAGACGAAGCTGACCGGACAGTAATCGGACTCACGAAACGTTAATTACGTAGAGATTCGTACAGTAGAAAAGACTCCAGTTTAATAGGCTATAACTATCATAACGTGGGAGTCAATGGGACTCGAATGGTGGAACGAGAAGGCCGTAAGATGTCTGATGATTCTGCAGACTCAGATAAATCAGACGAAGATGTCCGTATGGTAATCGAACACACGGAACCACAATTACGTAGAGATTCAAACACAAGAAAAGACTCCAGTTTAAAAGGATATAATTATCGTAATGTGGGAGTTAAGGGAACCTGAATGGTGGAACGAGAAGGCCATAAGATATCTGATCATTCTACAGACTCAGATAAATCAGACGAAGCTGACGGTATGGTAATCGAACACACGAAACCACAATTACGTAGAGATTCGAACACAAGAAAAGACTCTAGTTTAAAAGGCAATAACTATCGTAAGGTGGGAGTTAAGGGAACCCGAATGGTGGAACGAGAAGGCCATAAGATCTCTGATAATTCTACAGACTCAGATAAATCATACGAAGCTGACCTGACGGTAACCGGACTCAAGAAACGACAATTACGTAGAGATTCGAGCACAAGAAAAGACTCCAGTTTTATAGGCTATAACAATCGTAATGTGGGAGTTAAGGGAACCTGAATGGTGGAACGAGAAGGCCATAAGATATCTGATCATTCTACAGACTCAGATTACTCATACGAAGCTGACCGGACGGTAATTGGACTCATGAAACGACAATTACGTAGAGATTCGAACACAAGAAACGACTCCGGTTTAAAAGGCTATAACTATCGTAATGTGGGAGTTAACGGAACCCGAATGGTGGAACGAGAAGGCCATAAGATGTCTGATCATTCTAGGGACTCAGATTAATCAGACGAAGCTGATCGGACGGTAATCGGACTCACGAAAGAATAATTACGTAGAGATTCGTACACTAGAAAAGACTCCAGTTTAATAGGCTATAACTATCGTAACGTGGGAGTTAAAGGGACCTGAATGGTGGAACAAGAAGGCCGTAAGATGTCTGATCATTCTACAGACTCAGATAAATCAGACGAAGGTGACCGTATGGTAATCGAACACACGGAACCACAATTACGTAGAGATTCGAACACAAGAAAAGATTCCAGTTTAAATGGATATAACTATCGTAATGTGGGAGTTAAGGGAACCTGAATGGTGGAATAAGAAGGCCGTAAGATGTCTGATAATTCTACAGACTCAGATAACTCATACGAAGCTGACCGGACGGTAATCGGACTCATGAAACGACAATTACGTAGAGATTCGAACACACGAAACGACTCCGGTTTAAAAGGCTATAACTATCGTAATGTGGGAGTTAAAGGAACCCGAATGGTGGAACGAGAAGGCCATAAGATGTCTGATTTTCTAGGGACTCAGATTAATCAGACGAAGCTGACCGGACAGTAATCGGACTCACGAAAAATAATTACGTAGAGATTCGTACACTAGAAAAGACTCTAATTTAATAGGCTATAACTATCGTAACATGGGAGTTAAAGGGACCTGAATGGTGGAACAAGAAGGCCGTAAGATGTCTGATCATTCTACAGACTCAGATAAATCATACGAAGCTGACCGTATGGTAATCGAACACACGAAACCACAATTACGTAGAGTTTGAACACAAGAAAAGACTCGAGTTTGAAAGGCTATAACTATCGTAATGTGGGAGTTAAGGGAACCTGAATGGTGGAATAAGAAGGCTGTAAGATGTCTGATCATTCTACAAACTCAGATAACTCATACGAAGCTGACCGGACGGTAATCAGACTCATGAAACGACAATTACGTAGAGATTCGAACACAAGAAACGACTCCGGTTTAAAAGGCTATAACTATCGTAATGTGGGAGTTAAAGAAACCCGAATGGTGGAACGAGAAGGCCATAAGATGTCTGATTATTCTAGGGACTCAGATTAATCAAACGAAGCTGATCGGACGGTAATCGGACTCACGAAAGAATAATTACGTAGAGATTCGTACACTAGAAAACACTCCAGTTTAATAGGCTATAACTATCGTAACGTGGGAGTTAAAGGGACCTGAATGGTGGAATAAGAAGGCCGTAAGATGTCTGATCATTCTACAGACTCAGATAAATCATACGAAGCTGACCGGATGGTAATCGGACTCACGAAAGAATAATTACGTAGAGATTCGTACACTAGAAAAGACTCCAGTTTAATAGGCTATAACTATCGTAAGGTGGGAGTTAAGGGAACCCGAATGGTGGAACGAGAAGTTCATAAGATGTCTGATAATTCTACAGACTCAGATAAATCATACGAAGCTGACCGGATGGTAATCGGACTCATGAAACGACAATTATGTAGAGATTCGAACACACGAAACGACTCCAGTTTAAAAGGCTATAACTATCGTAATGTAGGAGTTAAAGGAACCCGAATGGTGGAACGAGAAGGCCAGAAGATGTCTGATCATTCTAGGGACTCAGATTAATCAAACGAAGCGAACCGTACGGTAATCAAACTCACGAAACAATAATTACGTAGAGATTCGAACACAAGAAACGACTCCAGTTTAAAAGGCTATAACTATCGTAATGTGGGAGTTAAAGGAACCCGAATGGTGGAACGAGAAGGCCATAAGATGTCTGATCATTCTAGGGACTCAGATTAATAAGACAAGCTGATCGGACGGTAATCAGACTCACGAAAGAATAATTACGTAGAGATTCGTACACTAGAAAACACTCCAGTTTAATAGGCTATAACAATCGTAACGTGGGAGTTAAAGGGACCTGAATGGTGGAATAAGAAGGCCGTAAGATGTCTGATAATTCTACAGACTCAGATAACTCATACGAAGCTGACCGGACGGTAATCGGACTCATGAAACGACAATTACGTAGAGATTCGAACACAAGAAAAGACTCCGGTTTAAAAGGCTATAACTATCGTAATGTGGGAGTTAAAGGAACCCGAATGGTGGAACGAGAAGTCCATAAGATGTCTGATAATTCTACAGACTCAGATAATCATACGAAGCTGACCGGATGGTAATCGGACTCAAGAAACGACAATTACGTAGAGATTCGAACACAAGAAAAGACTCCAGTTTTATAGGCTATAACTATCGTAATGTGGGAGTTAAAGGAACCCGAATGGTGGAACGAGAAGGCCATAAGATATCTGACCATTCTAGAGACTCAGATAACTTAGACGAAGCTGACTGGACGGTAATCAGACTCATGAAACGATAACTTACGTAGAGAATCGTACACTAGAAAAGACTGCAGTTTAATAGGCTATAACTATCATAACGTGGGAGTTAAAGGGACTTGAATGGTGGAACGAGAAGGCCGTAAGATGTCTGATGATTCTATAGACTCAGATAAATCAGACGAAGGTGACCGTATGGTAATCGAACACACGGAACCACAATTACGTAGAGATTCGAACACAAGAAAAGATTCCAGTTTAAAAGGATATAACTATCGTAATGTGGGAGTTAAGGGAACCTGAATGGTGGAACGAGAAGGCCATAAGATATCTGATCATTCTACAGACTCAGATTACTCATACGAAGCTGACCGGACGGTAATTGGACTCATGAAACGACATTTACGTAGAGATTCGAACACAAGAAACGACTCCGGTTTAAAAGGCTATAACTATCGTAATGTGGGAGTTAAAGGAACCCGAATGGTGGAACGAGAAGGCCATAAGATGTCTGATCATTCTAGGGACTCAGATTAATCAGACGAAGCTGATCGCGACAATCGGACTCACGAAAGAATAATTACGTAGAGATTCGTACACTAGAAAAGACTCCAGTTTAATAGGCTATAACTATCGTAACGTGGGAGTTAAAGGGACCTGAATGGTGGAACAAGAAGGCCGTAAGATGTCTGATCATTCTACAGACTCAGATAAATCAGACGAAGGTGGCCGTATGGTAATCGAACACACGGAACCACAATTACGTAGAGATTCGAACACAAGAAAAGATTCCAGTTTAAAAGGATATAACTATCGTAATGTGGGAGTTAAGGGAACCTGAATGGTGGAACGAGAAGGCCATAAGATATCTGATCATTCTACAGACTCAGATTACTCATACGAAGCTGACCGGACGGTAATCGGACTCATGAAACGACATTTACGTAGAGATTCGAACACAAGAAACGACTCCGGTTTAAAAGGCTATAACTATCGTAATGTGGGAGTTAAAGGAACCCGAATGGTGGAACGAGAAGGCCATAAGATGTCTGATCATTCTAGGGACTCAGATTAATCAGACGAAGCTGATCGGGCGGTAATCGGACTCACGAAAGAATAATTACGTAGAGATTCGTACACTAGAAAAGACTCCAGTTTAATAGGCTATAACTATCGTAACGTGGGAGTTAAAGGGACCTGAATGGTGGAACAAGAAGGCCGTAAGATGTCTGATCATTCTACAGACTCAGATAAATCAGACGAAGGTGACCGTATGGTAATCGAACACACGGAACCACAATTACGTAGAGATTCGAACACAAGAAAAGATTCCAGTTTAAATGGATATAGCTATCGTAATGTGGGAGTTAAGGGAACCTGAATGGTGGAATAAGAAGGCCGTAAGATGTCTGATAATTCTACAGACTCAGATAACTCATACGAAGCTGACCGGACGGTAATCGGACTCATGAAACGACAATTACGTAGAGATTCGAACACAAGAAATGACTCCGGTTTAAAAGGCTATAACTATCGTAATGTGGGAGTTAAAGGAACCCGAATGGTGGAACGAGAAGGCCATAAGATGTCTGATTATTCTAGGGACTCAGATTAATCAGACGAAGCTGATCGGACGGTAATCGGACTCACGAAAGAATAATTACGTAGAGATTCGTACAATAGAAAAGACTGCAGTTTAATAGGCTATAACTATCATAACGTGGGAGTTAAAGGGACTCGAATGGTGGAACGAGAAGGCCGTAAGACGTCTGATGATTCTATAGACTCAGATAAATCAGACGAAGGTGACCGTATGGTAATCGAACACACGGAACCACAATTACGTAGAGATTCGAACACAAGAAAAGATTCCAGTTTAAAAGGATATAACTATCGTAATGTGGGAGTTAAGGGAACCTGAATGGTGGAATAAGAAGGCCGTAAGATGTCTGATCATTCTACAGACTCAGATAACTCATACGAAGCTGACCGGACGGTAATCGGACTCATGAAACGACAATTACGTAGGGATTCGAACACAAGAAACGACTCCGGTTTAAAAGGCTATAACTATCGTAATGTGGGAGTTAAAGGAACCCGAATGGTGGAACAAGAAGGCCATAAGATGTCTGATCATTCTAGGGACTCAGATTAATCAGACGAAGCTGATCGGACGGTAATCGGACTCACGAAAGAAAAATTACGTAGAGATTCGTACACTAGAAAAGACTCCAGTTTAATAGGCTATAACTATCGTAACGTGGGAGTTAAAGGGACCTGAATGGTGGAACAAGAAGGCCGTAAGATGTCTGATCATTCTACAGACTCAGATAAATCATACGAAGCTGACCGTATGGTAATCTAACACACGAAACCACAATTACGTAGAGATTTGAACACAAGAAAAGACTCCAGTTTAAAAAGCTATAACTATCGTAAGGGGAGTAAGGGAACCTGAATGGTGGAACGAGAAGGCCATAAGATGTCTGATCATTCTAGGGACTCAGATAAATCATACGAAGCTGACCGTATGGTAATCGAACACACAAAGCCACAATTACGTAGAGATTCGAACACTAGAAAAGACTCCAGTTTAATAGGCTATAACTATCGTAATGTGGGAGTTAAAGGAACCCGAATGGTGGAACGAGAAGGCCAGAAGATGTCTGATCATTCTAGGGACTCAGATTAATCAGACGAAGCGAACCGGACTGTAATCAAACTCACGAAACAATAATTACGTAGAGATTCGAACACTAGAAAAGACTCCAGTTTAATAGGCTATAACTATCGTAACGTGGGAGTTAAAGGGACCTGAATGGTGGAACAAGAAGGCCGTAAGATGTCTGATCATTCTACAGACTCAGATAAATCATACGAAGCTGACCGTATGGTAATCGAACACACAAAACCACAATTACGTAGAGATTCGAACACAAGAAAAGACTCCAGTTTAAAAGGCTATAACTATCGTAAGGTGGGAGTTAAAGGAACCCGAATGGTGGAACGAGAAGTCCATAAGATGTCTGATAATTCTACAGACTCAGATAGATCATACGAAGCTGACCGGATGGTAATCGGACTCAAGAAACGACAATTACGTAGAGATTCGAACACAAGAAAAGACTCCAGTTTTATAGGCTATAACAATCGTAATGTGGGAGTTAAAGGAACCCGAATGGTGGAACGAGAAGGCCATAAGATATCTGATCATTCTAGAGACTCAGATAACTTAGACGAAGCTGACCGGACGGTAATCGGACTCATGAAACGATAATTACGTAGAGATTCGTACACTAGAAAAGACTACAGTTTAATAGGCTATAACTATCGTAACGTGGGAGTTAAAGGGACTAGAATGGTGGAACGAGAAGGCCGTAAGATGTCTGATGATTCTATAGACTCAGATTAATAAGACGAAGCTGATCGAACGGTAATCAGACTCACGAAAGAATAATTACGTAGAGATTCGTACACTAGAAAAGACTCCAGTTTAATAGGCTATAACTATCGTAACGTGGGAGTTAAAAGGACCTGAATGGTGGAACAAGAAGGCCGTAAGATGTCTGATCATTCTACAGACTCAGATAAATCATACGAAGCTGACCGTATGGTAATCGAACACACGAAACCACAATTACGTAGAGATTCGAACACAAGAAAAGACTCCAGTTTAAAAAAAAAGCTATAACTATCGTATGGGGGAGTTAAGGAACCCGAATGGTGGAACAAGAAGGCCATAAGATGTCTGATCATTCTAGGGACTCAGATTCATCAGATGAAGCTGACCGACGGTAATCGGACTCACGAAAGAATAATTACGTAGACATTCGTACACTAGAAAAGACTCCAGTTTAATAGGTTATAACTATCGTAACGTGGGAGTTAAAGGGACCTGAATGATGGAACAAGAAGGCCGTAAGATGTCTGATCATTCTACAGACTCAGATAAATCATACGAAGCTGACCGTATGGTAATCGAACACACAAAACCACAATTACGTAGAGATTCGAACACAAGAAAAGACTCCAGTTTAAAAGGCTATAACTATCGTAAGGTGGGAGTTAAGGGAACCCGAATGGTGGAACGAGAAGTTCATAAGATGTCTGATAATTCTACAGACTCAGATAAATCATACGAAGCTGACCGGATGGTAATCGGACTCATGAAACGACAATTATGTAGAGATTCGAACACAAGAAACGACTCCGGTTTAAAAGGCTATAACAATCGTAATGTGGGAGTTAAAGGAACCCGAATGGTGGAACGAGAAGGCCATAAGATATCTGACCATTCTAGAGACTCAGATAACTTAGACGAAGCTGACCGGACGGTAATCGGACTCACGAAACGATACTTATGTAGAGATTCATACACTAGAAAAGACTGCAGTTTAATAGGCTATAACTATCATAACGTGGGAGTTAAAGGGACTCGAATGGTGGAACGAGAAGGCCGTAAGACGTCTGATGATTCTACAGACTCAGATAAATCAGACGAAGGTGACCGTATGGTAATCGAACACATGGAACCACAATTACGTAGAGATTCGAACACAAGAAAAGATTCCAGTTTAAAAGGATATAACTATCGTAATGTGGGAGTTAAGGGAACCTGAATGGTGGAATAAGAAGGCCGTAAGATGTCTGATCATTCTACAGACTCAGATAAATCATACGAAGCTGACCGGACGGTAATCGGACTCATGAAACGACAATTACGTAGAGATTCGAACACAAGAAACGACTCCGGTTTAAAAGGCTATAACTATCGTAATGTGGGAGTTAAAGGAACCCGAATGGTGGAACGAGAAGGCCATAAGATGTCTGATCATTCTAGGGACTCAGATTAATCAGACGAAGCTGATCGGACGGTAATCGGACTCACGAAAGAATAATTACGTAGAGATTCGTACACTAGAAAAGACTCCAGTTTAATAGGCTATAACTATCGTAACGTGGGAGTTAAAGGGACCTGAATGGTGGAACAAGAAGGCCGTAAGATGTCTGATCATTCTACGGACTCAGATAAATCATACGAAGCTGACCGTATGGTAATCGAACACACGAAACCACAATTACGTAGAGATTTGAACACAAGAAAAGACTCCAGTTTAAAAAGCTATAACTATCGTAAGGGGGAGTTAAGGGAACCTGAATGGTGGAACGAGAAGGCCATAAGATGTCTGATCATTCTAGGGACTCAGATTCATCAGACGAAGCTGACCGGACGGTAATCGGACTCACCAAACAATAATTACGTAGAGATTCGTACACTAGAAAACACTCCAGTTTAATAGGCTATAACTATCGTAACGTGGGAGTTAAAGGGACCTGAATGGTGGAATAAGAAGGCCGTAAGATGTCTGATCATTCTACAGACTCAGATAACTCATACGAAGCTGACCGTATGGTAATCGAACACACAAAACCATAATTACGTAGAGATTCGAACACAAGAAAAGACTCCAGTTTAAAAAGCTATAACTATCGTAAGGGGGGAGTTAAGGGAAACCGAATGGTGGAACGAGAAGGCCATAAGATGTCTGATCATTCTAGGGACTCAGATTAATAAGACAAAGCTGATCGGACGGTAATCAGACTCACGAAAGAATAATTACGTAGAGATTCGTACACTAGAAAACACTCCAGTTTAATAGGCTATAACTATCGTAACGTGGGAGTTAAATGGACCTGAATGGTGGAATAAGAAGGCCGTAAGATGTCTGATCATTCTACAGACTCAGATAACCCATACGAAGCTGACCGTATGGTAATCGAACACACAAAACCATAATTACGTAGAGATTCGAACACAAGAAAAGACTCCAGTTTAAAAAAAGCTATAACTATCGTAAGGGGGAGTTAAGGGAAACCGAATGGTGGAACGAGAAGGCCATAAGATGTCTGATCATTCTAGGGACTCAGATTAATCAGACAAAGCTGATCGGACGGTAATCAGACTCACGAAAGAATAATTACGTAGAGATTCGTACACTAGAAAACACTCCAGTTTAATAGGCTATAACTATCGTAACGTGGGAGTTAAATGGACCTGAATGGTGGAATAAGAAGGCCGTAAGATGTCTGATCATTCTACAGACTCAGATAACCCATACGAAGCTGACCGTATGGTAATCGAACACACAAAACCATAATTACGTAGAGATTCGAACACAAGAAAAGACTCCAGTTTAAAAAAGGCTATAACTATCGTAAGGGGGAGTTAAGGGAAACCGAATGGTGGAACGAGAAGGCCATAAGATGTCTGATCATTCCAGGGACTCAGATTCATCAGACGAAGCTGACCGGATGGTAATCGGACTCACGAAAGAATAATTACGTAGAGATTCGTACACTAGAAAAGACTCCAGTTTAATAGGCTATAACTATCGTAATGTGGGAGTTAAAGGGACCTGAATGGTGGAACAAGAAGGCCGTAAGATGTCTGATCATTCTACAGACTCAGATAACTCATACGAAGCAGACCGTATGGTAATCGAACACACAAAACCATAATTACGTAGAGATTCGTACACTAGAAAAGACTCCAGTTTAATAGGCTATAACTATCGTAAGGTGTCTGATAATTCTACAGACTCAGATAAATCATACGAAGCTGACCAGATGGTAATCGGACTCATGAAACGACAATTATGTAGAGATTCGAACACACGAAACGACTCCAGTTTAAAAGGCTATAACTATCGTAATGTGGGAGTTAAAGGAACCCGAATGGTGGAACGAGAAGGCCATAAGATGTCTGATCATTCTAGGGACTCAGATTAATCAGACGAAGCTGATCGGACGGTAATCAGACTCACAAAAGAATAATTACGTAGAGATTCGTACACTAGAAAAGACTCCAGTTTAATAGGCTATAACTATCGTAACGTGGGAGTTAAAGGGACCTGAATGGTGGAACAAGAAGGCCGTAAGATGTCTGATCATTCTACAGACTCAGATAACTCATACGAAGCTGACCGTATGGTAATCTAACACACGAAACCACAATTACGTAGAGATTCGAACACAAGAAAAGATTCCAGTTTAAAAGGATATAACTATCGTAATGTGGGAGTTAAGGGAACCTGAATGGTGGAACGAGAAGGCCATAAGATGTCTGATCATTCTACAGACTCAGATAACTCATACGAAGCTGACCGGACGGTAATCGGACTCATGAAACGACAATTACTTAGAGATTCGAACACAAGAAAAGACTCCAGTTTAAAAAGCTATAACTATCGTAAGGGGGAGTTAAGGGAACCCGAATGGTGGAACAAGAAGGCTATAAGATGTCTGATCATTCTAGGGACTCAGATTCATCAGACGAAGCTGACCGGACGGTAATCGGACTCACGAAAGAATAATTACGTAGAGATTCGTACACTAGAATAGACTCCAGTTTAATAGGTAATAACTATCGTAACGTGGGAGTTAAAGGGACCTGAATGATGGAACAAGAAGGCCGTAAGATGTCTGATCATTCTACAGACTCAGATAAATCATACGAAGCTGACCGTATGGTAATCGAACACACAAAACCACAATTACGTAGAGATTCGTACACTAGAAAAGACTCCAGTTTAATAGGCTATAACTATCGTAAGGTGGGAGTTAAGGGAACCCGAATGGTGGAACGAGAAGTTCATAAGATGTCTGATAATTCTACAGACTCAGATAAATCATACGAAGCTGACCGGATGGTAATCGAACACACAAAACCATAATTACGTTGAGATTCGAACACAAGAAAAGACTCCAGTTTAAAAAAAGCTATAACTATCGTAAGGGGGGAGTTAAGGGAACCCGAATGGTGGAACGAGAAGGCCAGAAGATGTCTGATCATTCTAGGGACTCAGACTAATCAAACGAAGCGAACCGTACGGTAATCAAACTCACGAAACAATAATTACGTAGAGATTCGAACACAAGAAAAGACTCCAGTTTAAAAAAAAGCTATAACTATCGTAAGGGGGGAGTTAAGGGAAACCGAATGGTGGAACGAGAAGGCCATAAGATGTCTGATCATTCCAGGGACTCAGATTCATCAGACGAAGCTGACCGGACGGTAATCGGACTCACGAAAGAATAATTACGTAGAGATTCGTACACTAGAAAACACTCCAGTTTAATAGGCTATAACTATCGTAACGTGGGAGTTAAAGGGACCTGAATGGTGGAATAAGAAGGCCGTAAGATGTCTGATCATTCTACAGACTCAGATAACTCATACGAAGCTGACCGTATCGTAATCGAACACACAAAACCATAATTACGTAGAGATTCGAACACAAGAAAAGACTCCAGTTTAAAAAAAAGCTATAACTATCGTAAGGGGGGAGTTAAGGGAAACCGAATGGTGGAACGAGAAGGCCATAAGATGTCTGATCATTCCAGGGACTCAGATTCATCAGACGAAGCTGACAGGATGGTAATCGGACTCACGAAAGAATAATTACGTAGACATTCGTACACTAGAAAAGACTCCAGTTTAATAGGCTATAACTATCGTAACGTGGGAGTTAAAGGGACCGGAATGGTGGAACAAGAAGGCCGTAAGATGTCTGATCATTCTACAGACTCAGATAAATCAGACGAAGGTGACCGTATGGTAATCGAACACACGGAACCACAATTACGTAGATATTCGAACACAAGAAAAGACTCCAGTTTAAAAGGCTATAACTATCGTAAGGTGGGAGTTAAGGGAACCTGAATGGTGGAATAAGAAGGCCGTAAGATGTCTGATCATTCTACAGACTCAGATAACTCATGCGAAGCTGACCGGACGGTAATCGGACTCATGAAACGACAATTACGTAGAGATTCGAACACAAGAAACGACTCCGGTTTAAAAGGCTATAACTATCGTAATGTGGGAGTTAAAGGAACCCGAATGGTGGAACGAGAAGGCCATAAGATGTCTAATCATTCTAGGGACTCAGATTAATAAGACAAAGCTGATCGGACGGTAATCGACTCACGAAAGAATAATTACGTAGAGATTCGTACACTAGAAAAGACTCCAGTTTAATAGGCTATAACTATCGTAACGTGGGAGTTAAAGGGACCTGAATGGTGGAACAAGAAGGCCGTAAGATGTCTGATCATTCTACAGACTCAGATAAATCATACGAAGCTGACCGTATAGTAATCGAACACACGAAACCACAATTACGTAGAGATTCGAACACAAGAAAAGACTCCAGTTTAAAAAAAGCTATAACTATCGTAAGGGTGGTGTTAAGGGAACCCGAATGGTGGAACAAGAAGGCCATAAGATGTCTGATCATTCTAGGGACTCAGATTCATCAGACGAAGCTGACCGGACGGTAATCGGACTCACGAAAGAATAATTACGTAGACATTCGTACACTAGAAAAGACTCCAGTTTAATAGGCTATAACTATCGTAACGTGGGAGTTAAAGGGACCTGAATGATGGAACAAGAAGGCCGTAAGATGTCTGATCATTCTACAGACTCAGATAAATCATACGAAGCTGACCGTATGGTAATCGAACACACGGAACCACAATTACGTAGAGATTCGAACACAAGAAAAGATTCCAGTTTAAAAGGATATAACTATCGTAATGTGGGAGTTAAGGGAACCTGAATGGTGGAACGAGAAGGCCATAAGATATCACATCATTCTACAGACTCAGATAACTCATACGAAGCTGACCGGACGGTAATCGGACTCATGAAACGACAATTACTTAGAGATTCGAACACAAGAAACGACTCCGGTTTAAAAGGCTATAACTATCGTAATGTGGGAGTTAAAGGAACCCGAATGGTGGAACGAGAAGGCCATAAGATGTCTGATTATTCTAGGGACTCAGATTAATCAGACAAAGATGATCGGACGGTAATCAGACTCACAAAAGAATAATTACGTAGAGATTCGTACACTAGAAAAGACTCCAGTTTAATAGGCTATAACTATCGTAACGTGGGAGTTAAAGGGACCTGAATGGTGGAACAAGAAGGCCGTAAGATGTCTGATCATTCTACAGACTCAGATAAATCATACGAAGCTGACCGTATGGTAATCGAACACACGAAACCACAATTACGTAGAGATTCGAATACAAGAAAAGACTCCAGTTTAAAAAAAGGCTATAACTATCGTAAGGGGGGAGTTAAGGGAACCCGAATAGTGGAACAAGAAGGCCATAAGATGTCTGATCATTCTAGGGACTCAGATTCATCAGACGAAGCTGACCGGACGGTAATCGGACTCACGAAAGAATAATTACGTAGACATTCGTACACTAGAATAGACTCCAGTTTAATAGGTATAACTATCGTAACGTTGGAGTTAAAGGGACCTGAATGATGGAACAAGAAGGCCGTAAGATGTCTGATCATTCTACAGACTCAGATAAATCATATGAAGCTGACCGTATGGTAATCGAACACACAAAACCACAATTACGTAGAGATTCGTACACTAGAAAAGACTCCAGTTTAATAGGCTATAACTATCGTAAGGTGGGAGTTAAGGGAACCCGAATGGTGGAACGAGAAGTTCATAAGATGTCTGATAATTCTACAGACTCAGATAAATCATACGAAGCTGACCGGATGGTAATCGAACACACAAAACCATAATTACGTAGAGATTCGAACACAAGAAAAGACTCCAGTTTAAAAAAAAGCTATAACTATCGTAAGGGGGAGTTAAGGGAACCCGAATGGTGGAACGAGAAGGCCAGAAGATGTCTGATCATTCTAGGGACTCAGACTAATCAAACGAAGCGAACCGTACGGTAATCAAACTCACGAAACAATAATTACGTAGAGATTCGAACACAAGAAACGACTCCGGTTTAAAAGGCTATAACTATCGTAATGTGGGAGTTAAAGGAACCCGAATGGTGGAACGAGAAGGCCATAAGATGTCTGATCATTCCAGGGACTCAGATTCATCAGACGAAGCTGACCGGACGGTAATCGGACTCACGAAAGAATAATTACGTAGAGATTCGTATACTAGAAAACACTCCAGTTTAATAGGCTATAACTATCGTAACGTGGGAGTTAAAGGGACCTGAATGGTGAAATAAGAAGGCCGTAAGATGTCTGGTCATTCTACAGACTCAGATAACTCATACGAAGCTGACCGTATGGTAATCGAACACACAAAACCATAATTACGTAGAGATTCGAACACAAGAAAAGACTCCAGTTTAAAAAAAAGCTATAACTATCGTAAGGGGGGAGTTAAGGGAAACCGAATGGTGGAACGAGAAGGCCAGAAGATGTCTGATCATTCCAGGGACTCAGATTCATCAGACGAAGCTGACAGGATGGTAATCGGACTCACGAAAGAATAATTACGTAGACATTCGTACACTAGAAAAGACTCCAGTTTAATAGGCTATAACTATCGTAACGTGGGAGTTAAAGGGACCGGAATGGTGGAACAAGAAGGCCGTAAGATGTCTGATCATTCTACAGACTCAGATAAATCAGACGAAGGTGACCGTATGGTAATCGAACACACGGAACCACAATTACGTAGATATTCGAACACAAGAAAAGACTCCAGTTTAAAAGGCTATAACTATCGTAAGGTGGGAGTTAAGGGAACCTGAATGGTGGAATAAGAAGGCCGTAAGATGTCTAATCATTCTACAGACTCAGATAACTCATGCGAAGCTGACCGGACGGTAATCGGACTCATGAAACGACAATTACGTAGAGATTCGAACACAAGAAACGACTCCGGTTTAAAAGGCTATAACTATCGTAATGTGGGAGTTAAAGGAACCCGAATGGTGGAACGAGAAGGCCATAAGATGTCTAATCATTCTAGGGACTCAGATTAATAAGACAAAGCTGATCGGACGATAATCAGACTCACGAAAGAATAATTACGTAGAGATTCGTACACTAGAAAAGACTCCAGTTTAATAGGCAATAACTATCGTAACGTGGGAGTTAAAGGGACCTGAATGGTGGAACAAGAAGGCCGTAAGATGTCTGATCATTCTACAGACTCAGATAAATCATACGAAGCTGACCGTATAGTAATCGAACACACGAAACCACAATTACGTAGAGATTCGAACACAAGAAAAGACTCCAGTTTAAAAAAATGCTATAACTATCGTAAGGGGGGTGTTAAGGGAACCCGAATGGTGGAACAAGAAGGCCATAAGATGTCTGATCATTCTAGGGACTCAGATTCATCAGACGAAGCTGACCGGACGGTAATCGGACTCACGAAAGAATAATTACGTAGAGATTCGTACACTAGAAAAGACTCCAGTTTAATAGGCTATAACTATCGTAACGTGGGAGTTAAAGGGACCTGAATGATGGAACAAGAAGGCCGTAAGATGTCTGATCATTCTACAGACTCAGATAAATCATACGAAGCTGACCGTATGGTAATCGAACACACGGAACCACAATTACGTAGAGATTCGAACACAGGAAAAGATTCCAGTTTAAAAGGATATAACTATCGTAATGTGGGAGTTAAGGGAACCTGAATGGTGGAACGAGAAGGCCATAAGATATCTCATCATTCTACAGACTCAGATAACTCATACGAAGCTGACCGGACGGTAATCGGACTCATGAAACGACAATTACTTAGAGATTCGAACACAAGAAACGACTCCGGTTTAAAAGGCTATAACTATCGTAATGTGGGAGTTAAAGGAACCCGAATGGTGGAACGAGAAGGCCAGAAGATGTCTGATCATTCTAGGGACTCAGATTAATCAGACGAAGCGAACCGTACGGTAATCAAACTCACGAAACAATAATTACGTAGAGATTCGAACACTAGAAAGGACTCCAGTTTAATAGGCTATAACTATCGTAACGTGGGAGTTAAAGGGACCTGAATGGTAGAAAAAGAAGGCCGTAAGATGTCTGATCATTCTACAGACTCAGATAAATCAGACGATGCTGACCGTATGGTAATCGAACACACGAAACAACAATTACATAGAGATTCGAACACAAGAAAAGACTCCGGTTTAAAAGGCTATAACTATCGTAATGTGGGAGTTAAAGGAACCCGAATGGTGGAACGAGAAGGCCATAAGATGTCTGATCATTCTAGGGACTCAGATTAATCAGACGAAGCTGACCGGACAGTAATCGGACTCACGAAAGAATAATTACGTAGAGATTCGTACACTAGAAAAGACTCCAGTTTAATAGGCTATAACTATCGTAACGTGAGATTTAAAGGTACCTGAATGGTGGAACAAGAAGGCCGTAAGATGTCTGATCATTTTACAGACTCAGATAAATCAGACGAAGCTGATGGTATGGTAATCGAACACATGAAACCACAATTACGTAGAGATTCGAACACAAGAAAAGACTCTAGTTTAAAAGGCTATAACTATCGTAAGGTGGGAGTTAAGGGAACCCGAATGGTGGAACGAGAAGGCCATAAGATCTCTGATAATTCTACAGACTCAGATAAATCATACGAAGCTGACCTGACGGTAATCGGACTCAAGAAACGACAATTACGTAGAGATTCGAACACAAGAAAAGACTCCAGTTTTATAGGCTATAACAATCGTAATGTGGGAGTTAAAGGAACCCGAATGGTGGAACGAGAAGGCCATAAGATATCTGACCATTCTAGAGACTCAGATAACTTAGACGAAGCTGACCGGACGGTAATCGGACTCACGAAACGATACTTATGTAGAGATTCATACACTAGAAAAGACTGCAGTTTAATAGGCTATAACTATCATAACGTGGGAGTTAAAGGGACTCGAATGATGGAACGAGAAGGCCGTAAGACGTCTGATGATTCTACAGACTCAGATAAATCAGACGAAGGTGACCGTATGGTAATCGAACACACGGAACCACAATTACGTAGAGATTCGAACACAAGAAAAGATTCCAGTTTAAAAGGATATAACTATCGTAATGTGGGAGTTAAGGGAACCTGAATGGTGGAACGAGAAGGCCATAAGATATCTCATCATTCTACAGACTCAGATAACTCATACGAAGCTGACCGGACGGTAATCGGACTTATGAAACGACAATTACTTAGAGATTCGAACACAAGAAACGACTACGGTTTAGAAGGCTATAACTATCGTAATGTGGGAGTTAAAGGAACCCGAATGGTGGAACGAGAAGGCCATAAGATGTCTGATCATTCTAGGGACTCAGATTAATCAGACGAAGCTGATCGGACGGTAATCGGACTCACGAAAGAATAATTACGTAGAGATTCGTACACTAGAAAAGACTCAAAATTAATAGGCTATAACTATCGTAACGTGGGAGTTAAAGGGACCTGAATGGTGGAACAAGAAGGCCGTAAGATGTCTGATCATTCTACAGACTCAGATAAACCAGACGAAGGTGACCGTATGGTAATCGAACACACGGAACCACAATTACGTAGATATTCGAACACAAGAAAAGATTCCAGTTTAGATGGATATAACTATCGTAATGTGGGAGTTAAGGGAACCTGAATGGTGGAATAAGAAGGCCGTAAGATGTCTAATCATTCTACAGACTCAGATAACTCATGCGAAGCTGACCGGACGGTAATCGGACTCATGAAACGACAATTACGTAGAGATTCGAACACAAGAAACGACTCCGGTTTAAAAGGCTATAACTATCGTAATGTGGGAGTTAAAGGAACCCGAATGGTGGAACGAGAAGGCCATAAGATGTCTGATCATTCTAGGGACTCAGATTAATCAGACGAAGCTGATCGGACAGTAATCGGACTCACGAAAGAATAATTACGTAGAGATTCGTACACTAGAAAAGACTCCAGTTTAATAGGCTATAACTATCGTTACGTGGGAGTTAAAGGGACCTGAATGGTGGAATAAGAAGGCCGTAAGATGTCTGATCATTCTACAGACTCAGATAAATCAGACGAAGGTGACCGTATGGTAATCGAACACACGGAACCACAATTACGTAGATATTCGAACACAAGAAAAGATTCCAGTTTAAAAGGATATAACTATCGTAATGTGGGAGTTAAGGGAACCTGAATGGTGGAACGACAAGGCCATAAGATGTCTAATCATTCTACAGACTCAGATAACTCCCACGAAGCTGACCGGACGGTAATCGGACTCATGAAACGACAATTAAGTAGAGATTCGAACACAAGAAACGACTCCGGTTTAAAAGGCTATAACTATCGTAATGTGGGAGTTAAAGGAACCCGAATGGTGGAACGAAAAGGCCATAAGATGTCTGATCATTCTAGGGACTCAGATTAATCAGCTGAAGCTGATCGGACGGTAATCGGACTCACGAAAGAATAATTACGTAGAGATTCGTACACTAGAAAAGACTCCAGTTTAATAGGCTATAACTATCATAACGTGGGAGTTAAAGGGACTCGAATGGTGGAACGAGAAGGCCGTAAGACGTCTGATGATTCAATAGACTCAGATAAATCAGACGAAGGTGACCGTATGGTAATCGAACGAACACACGGAACCACATATACGTAGAGATTCGAACACAGGAAAAGATTCTAGTTTAAAAGGATATTACTATCGTAATGTGGGAGTTAAGGGAACCTGAATGGTGGAATAAGAAGGCCGTAAGATGTCTGATCATTCTACAGACTCAGATAACTCGTACGAAGCTGACCGGACGGTAATCGGACTCATGAAACGACAATTACGTAGAGATTCGAACACAAGAAACGACTCCGGTTTAAAAGGCTATAACTATCGTAATGTGGGAGTTAAAGGAACCCGAATGGTGGAACGAGAAGGCCATAAGATGTCTGATCATTCTAACGACTCAGATTAATCAGACGAAGCTGATCGGACGGTAATCGGACTCACGAAAGAATAATTACGTAGAGATTTGTACACTAGAAAAGACTCCAGTTTAACAGGCTATAACTATCGTAACGTGGGAGTTAAAGGGACCTGAATGGTGGAACAAGAAGGCCATAAGATGTCTGATCATTCTAGGGACTCAGATTAATCAGACAAAGCTAACCGGACGGTAATCGGACTCACGAAAGAATAATTACGTAGAGATTCGTACACTAGAAAAGACTCCAGTTTAATAGGCTATAACTATCGTAACGTGAGAATTAAAGGTACCTGAATGGTGGAACAAGAAGGCCGTAAGATGTCTGATCATTTTACAGACTCAGATAAATCAGACGAAGCTGATGGTATGGTAATCGAACACATGAAACCACAATTACGTAGAGATTCGAACACAAGAAAAGACTCTAGTTTAAAAGGCTATAACTATCGTAAGGTGGGAGTTAAGGGAACCCGAATGGTGGAACGAGAAGGCCATAAGATCTCTGATAATTCTACGGATTCAGATAAATCATACGAAGCTGACCTAACGGTAATCGGACTCAAGAAACGACAATTACGTAGAGATTCGAACACAAGAAAAGACTCCAGTTTTATAGGCTATAACAATCGTAATGTGGGAGTTAAAGGAACCCGAATGGTGGAACCAGAAGGCCATAAGATATCTGACCATTCTAGAGACTCAGATAACTTAGACAAAGCTGACCGGACGGTAATCGGACTCACGAAACGATACTTATGTAGAGATTCATACACTAGAAAAGACTGCAGTTTAATAGGCTATAACTATCATAACGTGGGAGTTAAAGGGACTCGAATGGTGGAACGAGAAGGCCGTAAGACGTCTGATGATTCTACAGACTCAGATAAATCAGACGAAGCTGACCGTATGGTAATCGAACAAACGGAACCACAATTACGTAGAGATTCGAACACAATAAAAGATTCCAGTTTAAAAGGATATAACTATCGTAATGTGGGAGTTAAGGGAACCTGAATGGTGGAACGAGAAGGCCATAAGATATCTCATCATTCTACAGACTCAGATAACTCATACGAAGCTGACCGGACGGTAATCGGACTCATGAAACGAGAATTACTTAGAGATTCGAACACAAGAAACGACTCCGGTTTAAAAGGCTATAACTATCGTAATGTGGGAGTTAAAGGAACCCGAATGGTGGAACGAGAAGGCCATAAGATGTCTGATCATTCTAGGGACTCAGATTAATCAGACGAAGCTGATCGGACGGTAATCGGACTCACGAAAGAATAATTACGTAGAGATTCGTACACTAGAAAAGACTCCAGTTTAATAGGCTATAACTATCGTAACGTGGGAGTTAAAGGGACCTGAATGGTGGAACAAGAAGGCCGTAAGATGTCTGATCATTCTACAGACTTAGATAAATCAGACGAAGGTGACCGTATGGTAATCGAACACACGGAACCACAATTACGTAGATATTCGAACACAAGAAAAGATTCCAGTTTAAATGTTTATAACTATCGTAATGTGGGAGTTAAGGGAACCTGAATGGTGGAATAAGAAGGCCGTAAGATGTCTAATCATTCTACAGACTCAGATAACTCATGCGAAGCTGACAGGACGGTAATCGGACTCATGAAACGACAATTACGTAGAGATTCGAACACAAGAAACGACTCCGGTTTAAAAGGCTATAACTATCGTAATGTGGGAGTTAAAGGAACCCGAATGGTGGAACGAGAAGGCCATAAGATGTCTGATCATTCTAGGGACTCAGATTAATCAGACGAAGCTGATCGGACGGTAATCGGACTCACGAAAGAATAATTACGTAGAGATTCGTACACTAGAAAAGACTCCAGTTTAATAGGCTATAACTATCGTAACGTGGGAGTTAAAGGGACCTGAATGGTGGAACAAGAAGGCCGTAAGATGTCTGATCATTCTACAGACTCAGATAAATCAGACGAAGGTGACCGTATGGTAATCGAACACACGGAACCACAATTACATAGAGATTCGAACACAAGAAAAGATTCCAGTTTAAATGGATATAACTATCGTAATGTGGGAGTTAAGGGAACCTGAATGGTGGAATAAGAAGGCCGTAAGATGTCTGATCATTCTACAGACTCAGATAACTCATACGAAGCTGACCGGACGGTAATCGGACTCATGAAACGACAATTACGTAGAGATTCGAACACAAGAAACGACTCCGGTTTAATACTAACGAAGTAATCAGACGGTCTCCTTCAGACCCGTTGGAGTTATTGAGGTTTACAACCAATAAAAGCCTTGAAAATACGATGGCAGGTTGTTTTTGTGGTATGTGCGTTCAAGGTATAAGAAAGTATAAACGTGGAAGTCAGGGGAAACGAATGATTTAGCAAAATGGATCTTTACTAGCTTGGAAAGATGCGAGGGCATCAACCACCCTATCGTTGATCATAAGAACCTAGTCTTATCTAAGTTAACAAGGGAAAAGAAAAGAAAAGACATGTAAGAAAAGGTAAGAGCCAATAGTCGTCACAATCCGTCTAGATAGTAGAGCCTTCATCCTCACTTTTCGGGTGTTCGTCCTGCTCGGGTTCAGCTGCCATCCCTTTTTCCTCCTCTTTCGCCGTGTCAGTGTTATATGGATCTCATCACATATAGTCTCCTTCTCCAGTCCTATGTAAGCCAGTTTAGTGGTCAGCTGCACCACTCGTTCCTCCAATCGTGGTTATCAGCCATTCGTAGGTTTCGTCTTCCCTTGATAACTCCCCAAGAGTGTGTGTAACAAGCCCTGATCTGATGTGTTCCCATGAATTTACTATATACTCACGAGAAACAGTGACACATATATCATGTATCGCTTGCTCGTACAGGGCGTAAATGTACTAGAGTAAAGACAAAAATTCTATATGAGTAACCCAGTCTCGTCTGAGTTTAAAATGATAGTAAGAAAAGTCAGATAACAAGGAACAGACACTAATTGTCTCCTTGCTCAGTGAAAAAGGATAAGTCTCGGTATTTGACTTTCTTCGAATTTAATTCAGTTTAATGGTATCACGTCATGCGCATCGTGCAGATTCCTGTGCCTGTGGGACACAACGCTCGCAAGGGCTCTCTACCATGTACTATTGTTGTTTCCTCATCCATGAGGTTTGTTAGGATACTACTCCAAGTAATGCGCCACCTGGTGTAACCCTGGGTTCCCACCAGTGACGTGTTCAGAATTAGGTCTAGAACTATAAGATAACATATCTCCCGAAACCATATGTTGTAATATATGTAGCTAAAAGCTAGCTGTGCACTTAAGTTGTGAGGGTACTTATGCTATGATGATTATAGACTAGACTCAACATGCAGTCCTAGTTCACTATAACCAATGACTCTGATACCAATCTGTCACACCCTCAAATTTCCACTGCGGAGTTTATACCGCGAGGCGCATGACATGCCAGGATCCCATAGCCATAAGTCATATGAATGAACTCTAAATGCCCAAACCATTTAGTTCCTTTTCAAAAACTAAGTTTAGTTAAGTTGCGGAAGCGTAAACCAAATTTAAACCTTTTAAAAACCATGCACAAAACAACGCGCCCAAATTAAACCATAAGAAGGAAAATGTAAAAGCATGATATGTAATTTAGGTGTATGCCCAAGACCCAAATGCAGTGAAGTGTGCAGTGCTTTCTAATTGTGGCACCGGAAGCTACTACCTGCAAAAGCATGTATATCGTGGGTCAACAAACAATGTTGGGGGGTTCACAAAGTAAAGAAAGTGAGTAAGCAAATGCTCTGGTTTCATAAACCACGTAACCAAGTAAAAGCGTTGGTCTCCGTGACCCAAAAGTTCAAGTGTTATCAGTTTAATCATGTCAGGGGTATCTAACCCACTCATTGCAACTAAACAGTATTATTGGGACACCTACAGTAATATAATAAATTGTCTCAGAAACTAGTGTCTATCAACACTAGCCAACAAATGCGGTCAGAAGTTCATGCCCATGCTCCCAGCATCGCAAACATGAGGTTGCTGCATAACCTAATAGCGCTATCAACTAATACCCCGCTCTCCTCCAGCGATTAACCCAATAATATGCAAGGACTTTTCAAGTGATAGAGTGTTTAGTTCACAAAGGACCAATAAGTTTTAAGCTGATCAAAACCCGACCCACACAAGGAGTCAAAGCATCTCAAAACCCGAGATGTAAAAGTAGTCCCAAACCAGACTAGAAAACGTTTACCAAAGTTGTCTCAAACCCAAGACGCATGCTTTTGAGAAAAAGTAGTGAAACTCACCTTAGGTTGCGCGTGAATAATCCAAATTCCTCAAATAGTAATGAGCTACCGACTCCCTATTACAAATGTCACTAGGTGAGTATATGTGCATAACCAATACACCATACAACTCGTTTGTCCAAGACTTTTAAGAGTTCAAACCGTGTAGTGACACCTAATGACTCTACATGCACAAGTAAGTCCTACGAATCCCATTGGTGATCATATTGATTATTATCAGTTTTATACCTCATACACATTTCATATAAGTCTCCATACAAGTTCATGTCAAATACATACCATATAAGACTCCAAATAGTCACATAAACATCTCTTACACAATCTGCGTTTTTAGGGCAGATTGTGTGCTGTGAAAAACGAATTATTTAAAATACTTAACGAACGAATTAAACTCCCAAATTGTTACTGAATATTCATTGTGATTCACTTGATAACCAATATTTTTGTTTTGTCTCAAAACCAAACACAAATATTATTAAAATTCGCACAACACAGCTATGTCCAGAAAATTTCCACAACAGGTCAGTTTAGTAGAAAAATTCCCAAAAATTGTGTATTCACCCAAACGGGTGAATCCACTTGAAAAAGTCAAGTTATTCCAATGTTGACCTACTGTCCAAATTTGATAACTTAAATCTTTGTAAAACTAGAAGCAAGTCATCTCCTGTTCGTTTTGTGAACAGTGTGCAATATACGAAACCTCGTTTAAATCCTTTGGATAGAAGATATGTGCTCAGCTCCTCATACCATTGTCTTGGAGCCTGGTGCAAACCATAGAGAGCTTTGTTCAGAACGTAGACCTTATCCCGATGAATATGATCTTCAAAGCCTGGTGGTTGACCTACGTAAACTTCTTCCTTGACCACACCATAAAGAAACGCGCTTTTAACATCTATTTGATACACCTTGAATTTCTTGTAAGATGCAAACGCCAGAAACATGCGAATAGCTTCTAAGCGTCCAACCGGTGCATAAATCTCGTTATAATCGATTCCTCAGTTGACCTCTCGTCATGACACTGCTACCAGGATCACCAATAACCTGCTCGAGCGGGTGAATCCGATGTATTCGAGATTCCGGATAATCAGGTACTTGCACTCCCGTCTGAGTAGTCAAATTCTCTGTCGAATCCAGATCATTACCCAAGTTTGATGACGAAGCACCATTTGGATTTGGGTTCACTGGAGGTGTCTCTGTAGCAATATTTGGAACAGCTTCACTTGTAACATCATCATCATCTTCAGATTCCGATGAATTGAGAGTTGTGGAAGCTTCCTGAAATACCTCTTCTTCAGCTGCAGGAGCATTGGTATCATTAGAAGCTGTTTGAGGGTTTACGGTGATCGGACGCACCAACGATGATGTCACTGAGTTTTCACACTCTTAATATAATCGTAATACAGCCTCTTCAACCAAGCTATCTAGATTGAATGATTCAAAGAAATCTTTGTAATCAAACATCCAGTTTGGACCGCTACCCTGTACATTCTGAGTATACCGCTGAACTTCAACGTTAGCCCACTCTTCGACCTGACGACTTCGTTTGTTGAATACCCGTTTGAGCGGGGTTGCATATCCAACAAAGAATCCTTCTTCAGCTTTTGGTGCGAACTTCTTAGATGGATTAAGCATTGTACACGATGCTCCAAACGGTTCTAGATACTCTAAGTTTGGCTTTCGTCGATTCAATAGCTCATAAGAAGTTTTTCCAAACTTCTTCACCGTTAAAACACGATTGAGAGTATAACAAGCTGCGTTTTGCGACACCGTTCTGTTGAGGGGTATACGGAGCACTGTATTCATGATGAATTCCTTTGTCTTCACAAAGAGCATCCATCTGTGCGTTCTTGAACTCCGTCCCATTATCACTCCTAATTCTCTTGATCTTCAGACCATTGATATTTTCCAATCGAGTGAACAGAACCTTCAGATTATTAAATGTGTCGCTCTTTTGATGCAAGCACATAACCCATGAAAATTTGGAATAGTCATCTGTAACCACAAGACAGTACAATTCACCAGCATGACTTTTACGCTTGACCGGTCCGAACAGATCCATGTGCAAACGCTCAAGTGTTAGTTCAACTGAATTGACTTTCTTTGGTTTATGAGATTGCTTGTGTTGCTTTCCTTTCTTGCAACTCACACACTTGTCATTCAAATGGAAATGTTTAACATTCACGCCTTCGACGAGTTCATTTTTCACCAAATGATTCATTTTTCTAAGGTGAATGTGTCCCATCCTCCTATGCCACATGATTGATTCTTTTTTAGTAGCCTTGGAGAGGAAACACGTGACTTGGCCTTGTGTAGTCATAGCTTTTGACATGTCGAGAATGTACAGATTGTTCACTCTCGGTGCTTTCAACGTAACCCACTCTTTTGGAAGTACAAATCCTGGCTTGAGTATATAGCAAGATTAGTCATCAAAGAATACCGAAAACTGTTTGTCACAGATCTAACTGACACTGAGAAGATTATAATCAATTTGCTTCACGTACGAAATCTTCTCAAAACTCACGATCCCATTACTTACACTACCCTCCATAGTAATGTATCCTCCTTTATTCTCAGCAAACGCTACGTATCCGCCATTGATATTTCTGATGTCATACAGTAGTGATAAATCCCCTATCATGTAACCAGAAGCTCCACTGTCAACAATCCAAAGACTGCTCACAGGGCCAGCTGAAGCTCCCTGCACATATCAAGTAAAAAGATTAGATTTTTCAGGGGACCCAAGTCTGCTTGGTCTTGGGTCTTTGAACATTGAGTTTCAAAGATTCTTTTTCACAAACATTTTGATTTGAATTGATCTTTTTCTGATCAATTAAATCTTTTTCAGTTTCAGCTTTCTCATTCACTTGTGAAGATGAAGCACCTTGAGAACCCTTTAGTGACCAATACTGTTCTGAACGTTTCAATATCCGGATTTGAGATTTTGGGATCTCAATCAGTTTCTTTACTTCGTCCTTAAAGGAAACTTTCTTGGTTACCTTCTCTGATCTAACAGAGACAGGTCCAACTATTGGTTTGACTGCAGGTTTTACAGGTACCTTTTGATTGTCAACAGTTGTGTTCACCACAGGTTTCTTAAGAGGTTTTTCCATGGCTATCCGGTTACGACGGTCATATGTCATCTGACGATTTTCCCTCTTTTGAAAATATCTGTTTTGATAATAAAACGGTGCTGGTTGAGGAACAAATCGTCTTTGTGGATAACAATGATTATCGACTGGACTCTGGTATTTTTGCTTCACTTCAACCTCGTGCCTTTTGTGCCTAACATACGGGCAGTGAGCAAGTAGATGCCCTCTCTCCCCGCGCTTAAAACATGCACGGTATTCCTCAATGTTGTTCTTGGCATTCGACTTAGCATATGTAGTGTTAGGATATTGATCATCCACACACCTTCTTCTAAGACTTTCAGGAGCTGGGTCCTTAGGGTAAGTCGGCTCAAGAAACCTATTAGCCTTCTCCTTTGGCTTGATAAACTCTGTGACATGAACATTTGGTTCTTTTGGAACATCCAAATAAATTTTCTTTAAAACAGCTGGAGGTAAATCATTTGTTCGCTCATGCTTTGGGAACCAAATGGTACTCTCCTTCCAGATTTTCTCAATCTTGGAATAGTTGGCAAATTTGATTGGATATTCCTTGTCAGAAATTATCTTATCGGATCCTTCCATCCGATAGAAAACTTTGACGGGTTTGTCACATTGTTCATTTTTCTCAACAGGCTTAATTGATTGATTCGCTCGATGAGCGTTAGCCATGGGATGCATAATCTGAGATGGTGACACTGGTTCATTTGTAATTATGTGATTTTCAGCAGGAATATCACACACCATCTTAGATTTGTCATCCTCAGAGTCGGAATCATCAGTTACAGCAATCACACCATCATCATTTAGTCCCAAAATAAGTCTAACATCAGAATTAGGGTCTCCCACACCGAGGTGTTAGACACATCATCCGATGTCGAGTCAGACTTAACTGAGCTCTCCGATGTTATTGAATGCAAAGTATGGTTTCAAATAACACTGGAGATGGGACGGCCTTGTAGTTTTCACTACTTGACTGTGAAGGCTCCTCAATGATATGGTCAACAACATATGCAATATGTTTATAGCTTTCAAGCTTCTTGTTGACCTTTTCTGCAAAGCACTTGATGGTAGCCATTTCAAGTTTTGTATTTTCCAATTCATTGATATAATTGTTAATGGCTAATTGTTTCAAAGATAAAGTCTTTTTAAGATCTGAAATGTCTTTCTTGTAACCATCAAGCACCTTATTGAATTCTCGTGCTTCTTTTTTATACGATTGACAGTTGATTTTAGCACTCTCAAGCTGAATCCTGAGTTGCTTATTATCCTCTGTCAATCTATCGCATGCACCACAATACCTCTCACTATTCATATCTAAATTAGATTCAGAACTTACCTGCTTTGGAGGCTCAGTCATCATCATCAATGCAAAGTGTGCTTCCTTTCCAGCAAAGATTTTAGAATAGTCGATTCTGGTAAAAGCATCATCCACTATGCACGATTTGCGCATCATCAGAAAATCAGCTTCGGCATGAAGTTGATTGATATCTTCATCTAGCGAGTTAACACTAGCTTCAGAATCAGAATCGCTCTCCGTATCAGAATAAGCTGAATCACACTATTCAGAAACATCACTAACAGAGTCAAGGATCAATCCCGACTTCTTCTCAACACAAACATCACTTTCTTCACTCAACTCTTCAATCTTCACTTCAGACACAGATATCTTCTCAGTCACCAAAACATCTTCAACAGACACCGGCTCATCCAAATCCATCTTCTGGGCAACACACACCACATTACATGCAGTAATCTCCTCAACACCGAGTTGCATACCAGTCCAATCAAAACCCTCATCTTTCTGGATCACCAAAGCCTGATTCTGGTTATCTGATTGGTTTTGGCTGTTTGGTGTAGAGATAGGAATTATAGTTCTGGTTGGATTGTGTGGTGTTTGATTTTGGTTCTGGTTTTGTGTAGTGGTTTGTCTAACAGTATTGTTTGGTGATGTGTTTTGGCGGTTTTGATAATTGTTTTGTGGTTGAAAATTGGAGTTCTTTTGACTTTGGTATGATACCTGATTTTGACAGTTCTGGTATTGGTGTTGAAAGGATTCCTGTTTCACTGTTGTGCTGGCTGTATGCATTCTCTCTTGAAGTGACCTTTCCCACCACAGTTAAAACATGTCACTTTGGCTTTGTTGAAGCCATATGTGGTGTTTGGAGAAGTAGAAAGATCAGTTCTGCCCGTATTTTCAATGAAATCAGTCGCTCTCCTCATAACACTAGCAAACGCCCACTGGATGTCAATGAGCTCCATCTCCTCTTTGTCAATTTGCGCATAGTCCTCACTGGTTAGGTTGTTACCAATTTGACTAGCAACTAACCCATTATAAGAAGCGACCATAGCAGAAAACCACTGCTACATGTTGTTGTGCAACAATCCAACACAATTGGGCTCTGATTAGGTTGGTTTTGGTTGATTTGGGTTTGATTCATTTGAGGAATGTAGGATTGTTGTTGAGATTGGTTTATACTTGCAGAATAACAAGCAGCTTGTTGCATCGGTGAAAATGGTGGAATGTAAGTAGTAGAGTATAATGGTGGGTTATAAGATGAAGTTTGAGCAAGATAGTTTATGGGGGCGGGGCTATGGAGGTTCAACAATACTTGATACACAAGCAATGTGTGGAGCAACTGTGATATCCGTCACTTTTCGTATTTATTTAACATTTCGTATTATGTACGTTCGAAACTTAAATTAATAAAACGTTGCATTTTTATCATTACCGTACCCTCTAAAAAATATTTTGTGACACTTTTGGACTCATATAATCATACTATAAACATATATTAATATAAAAACTTTGAAATAATTGCAAAAAAAATAAAGGTTTGGACCGGGGTTCGAACCCGCGTCCAAACCGGCCCAAAGCTTAACACAAACACAACCACCAGCTAAGCTGCATGACATATCTGTTCCATATCCTACGCGTTTTAAATATAAAGGTTGCTTGAATCATACTAGTTGACTTATGGAAAGTCAAACTGCGAGCAAAATTTTCCAATTCAAGCACTAATCCGCGTATTAATTTCAATTAGTGTATGGAAATGTGTTGACTGACCTTCTCTGCTTCATTCCCACGCCAATTAACCATTAAAACATTCTAATCTAGCTTAATCACGCGTATTATAATTAAGATGGGTCAAAACTTCTAAAATTACAAACCTGTATGTAATACTATAAATTGAACCCACCCTTAGAGACTCAAAGTGCCGAAATAGATATCCTCCTTCTCAATTTCCATCAAAACCTTGTATTAAACTTGCAATCGTTCGCGTTTGACGTTTCTTTTTGACCGACCAATCGTGCTTTTAAACCCATTGTAAGTTCAATTTTATTGATGGGGTATGTTAATCGGCCCTGTACAAGCAATAGCCCCAACATTTCAGGGGCTATTGCTTGCTAACTAACGTTATTGAAAAAGTAGGGTTCATAAGTAATGAATTGGGGATAAACATACATGCAGATAAGTTGTTAAATATAAAACAAGTGAAACTTTATCACCAACTGATCAGTAGATCAGTGGTTCTGTTGCTTAAAACACGAACCGGCCGTAGGCCAGGGTTCGAGTCCCACGGGTACCGTTTTGTTTTCTTGTCTTAAAATCAATTATATAATCAAATCAGATAACCTTTATAATTAATCAAATCCGAAATAAACTCGTTCTCAGGGTCAGACCAGTTGGTCTGGCTTGTGATTATAAGAGCATTGGACCGGCCAGGACTCGGGTTCGAGTCCTGGCACATGCAAACCATTTTTTTAAAACTCTTTTATATTTATATATTCAATATTATTTTTAAAAATAGATTTTAAATACTAAACATGGCTTAAAAATTCTATAAAAATTATTTTAAGTTATTCTGAGGATAAAGTTTAATATCCAACTTTTAGTTTTTCAAAAATAATTAATTTAATATATATTATAAATATTACAAGTTTATTCATTTATAATTTTAAAATTCTATAAAAATATCTAAACGATTTTATAAAATTCCACAAAAAATATTCTAAACTTGTATAGCAATAACCATTTCAGAAATAATTTTTATTTCTGAAAAATCGTTATTTCATATTTTTAATTGATTTTTGTTATTTTAAATCATAAATAAATCATAATAAATTTACTTTTCAGTATTTTTATCCCAAAATTTTACATAAATTATTTATGTTCATTTAGAACAGAATTATAAATTTGAGTTTGAAATTTCTTTAATTTTAATATTTTTAGATATTAAAAATTATATCTTTGACAAATAAGAATAAATATACTAAATATTTAATTCTTGAGGAAATAATTTTATAAAAATTATTTTTATACTTAAAACTTTGTAATATGATCATCCTAAATCAAAAACCTACAATAGTCTTTTATTTAATTATTTACCGAATTTCTTTTATTTATTAAACAATTTACCTAATTAATAAAACAATTACTTATCCCCAAATTAGGAACCCTAGAAATACTTGTAGACTAGAAAGACTTAAACTCATTTATTACCTTAAACATAGGGTGATACCTGGCAACGCTGGATTACACTTATTCAATTCCCAAGACTTAACACCTTGCTAAGGTGAGTATTACTTATCCCCTTTTTCGTTTTTACACTTTTGGGGTGATTCATGCACAAGTATACAAAATTTGCACATTCATTTACACATACATTTTTCTTCATTTACAATTCATACACGTGTCTTGTGTATCTTTGTGCTTTATGTTTGAACATGAATGTAACTTACGTACAAAATCATACATCTAGACATAACTTATGTTATGATGCTCTTTACATATAGACGTAACTTGTGTTACGGTGCTCATTTAGACATAACTTATGTTATGGTGCTCTTTTAGACTTGACACATGTTAGGGTGCTCATTATCAATTTTATCTTACCAACTTTACATTTGATCTTTGTCTTGTTTGGTTACTTATGTGTTTACATAATGCCTTGGTGATGACACATGAATTGTATCACTTTTCAAACTTATACTATATGCACAAAGCTATGTAGTACTCACCAACATCGTATGTTGACAAAATTTATTTCCGTGCATGTTTCAGGATAAGCTGCTTGACGCTTCACATAGGACTTTGGACTTAGATTACATAAATCAACTGTCCCTATTTTTGTTGTCATGTATTTATTTTCACAAGTTGTAAAACAATATTCAATAATCAAATATTTACATTTGAGTACCATGAGCTTTTAAACAATCATCACTACGTGACACCTCGATGATTCCGCCATCGGTTGGGGTGTTACAGCAACAGTAGTACTAACTTGAACTAGCTAGAGATGAAGATGTACCGCCATGGTATAACTCTGGATTCTGAGGAACTTGTGCTCTTTTCGCCTTCCTCTTTTGTTCCATCTCTTTGTTTTCAAGCTTCTGGATAAACTCATTGATGGTCCGGTATTGGTACGCATCCTTCTCCTTGAGTACTTCGATGTGTTGATTCCAGTATGGTGGCAACGCATCAGCAAACTTGTCCACCAGCTCAGACATCGGTATATTGATCTCATAACTTGAGAGTTCAGTCAATAATTGACAGTACCTTGGAATCAACTCCTTCAGCGTCTCATTTCCCATGTAGCTGAAGTTCTCAAACTCCTTTCTTAACTATTCCATTCTAAGCTTCCTCGTCTTCTCATGCCCATTATGATGATTCCTTAACATATCCCATAATTGTTTAGAAGTGATGCACGACCCAAACTGATGTAAGAGATCAGTGTTAATGGCCTGGGACAGTTGGGAAAACGCCTTCTTTTCCATTGCAAACTTCTTCTTCTCGTCCTCAGCAAGACTCTCTAATGGAATCGGCTCACCAGTGTTCTCCAAAATCGGAGCAACATAACCCTTAGCAATCATTTGCCAAGCTTCCGTTCCTTCTAATCCCATTCCATCAAGATGAATCTTAAACTTGGTCTTCCATTGGTTGTAGTCTACCATTTCCATCAACTTTGGTGGACGGCTCCCACTACCCGAAGATAAGTCATGAATAAGTGTCGAAATCGCATTGGTAGTCAGAGAGTGTACCGCCGCTGCTGCAACTCCCCAGTAATCAGCCATAGGTTGTGGTTGTGGTTGTGGTTGTGCAACTTGTTGGGGCATAGAACTAGTCATCGCCAATTAGTTAATCGGTTGGGATGGTTGACTAGCCTTCTGAGCAGCTACCGACCAAGGATCCATAGTTGTCTGCTGTTGTGGTGTTGTATTAGGTCGTGGTGTTGTAGGAAAGTTCCACATATCGCTCTGAAAATGATAAAACACGAAACGATTAGAAAAATTAAACATCAGTTTCTATGTTTGACCGTTTTGAAGTATCGTAGTATCGAATGTAAAATATAATCCAGATTCGACCGTTTACAAAGGTTCGAATGTAGAAAATAACAACTCGTTTCACTTTCGACCAATTTAACCCACTTTCGACCACCCGATTGGTCGAATGTACCACTTATGGTCGAATGAACAACAACACACTAAAACTTTCTAGGTTCGACCAAATATCACACCACGTTCGACCAAAAAAATCCCTGGTTCGACCTAAATATTCCACTCTCGAACAAATCTCCCTAGGTTCGACCCTTTCATTTTGAAAAACGGTTTATTCTTTGAAAATCAGTTATTTTGATCCAAAATTTTCAAATGTTGATGAAATTTGATGATCTTATGCAGGTTTTGCTTCGGATTGGATTTGGAACAAGTTTAACAAAGAGAACTTTGAATTTTATCCATGAAAACAAGTTCAAATCAATTAATTATCACCAATTTCAAATGTTCAATGAAAACCAGAAAGTTTTGATCAAAATTTGGTCCAAATCAGCTGTAATATTATCAATTTGTGGTTATTTGATCCTTATGGCTCTGATACCACTTTGTATGCGTAAAGGATCGGCTATTCAACAAAGAATATGATCAAACAAGTTCAATTCAGGTGCGGAATCTCTGAATTGATCACAAAATGATAATAAAACTAGCAAAACACACAAATGATAAAACACATTCATTTCATTCATTAATATAATCATTAATCACTTTGAAAGCTTGTTTACAATGTTATAAATCAATTACAGACTTGACAAAAACCCTAGGGAGAGACACACTCTGAGAGGGAAACAAAATGACCAAAAGTTTAACATTCAAAAATGATTCTGCCTTATATAGACCTGCACATTCGCCCAAATAGCTTGGTCGAATGTGCAGGTTCGACCATTCATATAGGGCGAACCTGGACATATATACGTATAAATCTTCATTCGACCTCCCAGAGTCTCCCTCAACCATCCTGTTCTACCTTCGACCAAACGATATCCACCTTCGACCAACCGTTATCAACAAAACATATTATAATTTGCAATTCAATAGCACTAGTCGCACTTTCGTGTATCTACAACTGTTTATATTCGGTATGTATGACTTATTAGTGAACTCAATCCTAATTTGATGTAATAAATGCTTTGATGGATAGCTAGTCGAATTTACCATGTTGCAACACGCGTGGATATCATACTCTGTTTTGATAAAATGCTATATTACAATTTTATCATTTTTATTCTATTTAATATTTTTTTGACTAATTTGTCTTATTCTGAACTACCGGTGACATTATTGAAACTGACAGTGGTTTTGCTATTTGTTGCCATGGGTTTTATGATCTTCGTCCTAATGTTTCCGTCATGTCAATGACTAAAAAATTTTTATGAAGTTTGTCATTGGTGATATAAGTCATTCTTGATTGAAGGTTTGCGATCGATTGCACACATATTTGGGTTCATTCCTCACAACTCACTTAAGTTGTCTCGTTCGATATGTTAAGGAGTTGTTTCCTTACAACTCATTTAAGGTATATCAAAATCAACTAAAACAAAATTTAAATTGGAATCATCAACCGACTGGGCACACACCAATGAACGAAATGCACATAAATGATAGTTATGAAGATTTGGGAATGATATATTTTAAGTCACACTAAACCTTTTCTCATCACAAAAAGTGAACTAGAGAGAAAGCATGATGAAGTTTAAAGAGATAATTATAAGTTAGGTAGGCACGTGAGATGGATACATGTATATTTATAACATGACCTATTTGGTTTTATGGTATATTTTATTTTAATTAACATTCCACTAAAGATAATTTAAGATTCAAATACAAATAAACCACCAAATGTTTTACTTAATCGTACTTGTTGAAATCTCACTTGCATTTTGCCTTGCATTCATTAAGGGTCATCATTGTGCACTTCTCACATGTGTTCCCTATTTTGTTACAACAAAAGAACGGGCCTTTAGGACATTCCCTGGTTTCAAAACAAATTGGTGGGTCTTGTAGTGTTACTCCCACAACTTTACTTGTGTTACCTGTGAATTTGTATAAAAGTGATTGTCATATGTGTGTGTATATACATGTATGCTAAAAAGTATGTTCTTCTAAAAAAATGGTAAGAAGTGATCATGATCATTAGATTAGGGAAATTAATGGATGAGATTAAATTTTAGGAAAAATATTTTATATTCTTTTAGCATTGTGTTAAATACACTAATTATATTTTTTCACATTGTCTTTTGAATTTAATGATTAGAATACATTTGGCAATGTTTGAATTGTTTCTTTTATTGTTTTTCTATATAACACAATGTCAAAAGAACATAAAGCATTTTTCCTAAAAATTAAAACACAATGGGTATATACACTCCTCATTCTTTTTAGAAATAAAAACCTTTCTAACCAACTCTTTACCCATACATACATATATATATATATATATATAGGGTCAAGATCCTGTACAAAGAGTGTTTTTTGTGAGAAGGCTAAGAAGGAATTATAACCATTAAATGAGTTTAATCTAGGGTGTAGATTAATTGAGTGGCAATCTTGTAATTAGTGTTATAATTTTATTAATTGATTAGACTATTTAGGGGTAGGATAGTAAAATGCACACTCAAATTAAATGAGGTTTTAATATGAGCCATCAATATTTTTTCATTCTCTCATATTCATTTCTTTTTTACTCTCTCTCTCTCTCTCTCTCTCCCTTATTAAAACCTGTAATAACTTTTCTCTCACATAAAAAACCTACAATTATCAAGAATATGATCATCAAACTTCAAATCATATTAGGAAAACCAAACAAATATTGGGTTTAACTTTCAAATTAATCACGATTTCAAAGAAACTAGGCTGAAGTCATGGTGTTTTATCTGGAATGATTGCATTATGATTCAGTTTGTTTATTTTCATCAGCGTGTTTTATCTTCATCAGTGTGTTTATCTTCGTCAGTGTGTTTTATCTTCGTCAGTGTGTTTTATATTCATCTAAAAATGATTCTAATCAACATTTTGGTTTAACATACAAACGATGGTTTATAAAGGTGTTTTTTTTCAATTGTACATTCTAGTGTATTTTCTGATCATGGGATATTGATTGTGTATGAAAATGTGTTTTGTACTCATCGTTTATTTTAGTTGTTAGTAAAGATATGTTTTATTTTAAATGTTTTTACTAATAAGGAACTTAAATATAAAACACAATGAGTTTTCGAAAGTGACATACTTCGTTTATGAAATTAAACACCATCAGCTTAAAACAATATTGTATGACGTTTGAACATAAAACACCAATAATTATCAGATTAAGATTAAGATTTGTGATTGTTTATGTGTTAGAAGGGTTGATTGACAAAAATATAATCATTGATGATGGTTAATCAATTTATGGGAAAACCTCCAAAAAATAATAATTGCATCATATATTCCATATTTGACTAATGATACAATTACACTAATACCCTCCTAATTGATTTTAATTAGTGACACGTGTCACTCTCTTGTTCCTTCTTACACTTCTCACACTTTTGGTCCTTTGTACAGGAACCTAAACCTATATAGTGTTTTTTGTGAGAAGGCTAAGAAGGAATTATAACCATTAAATGAGTTTAATCTAGGGTGTAGATTAATTGAGTGGCAATCTTGTAATTAGTGTTATAATTTTATTAATTGATTAGACTATTTAGGGGTAGGATAGTAAAATGCACACTCAAATTAAATGAGGTTTTAATATGAGCCATCAATATTTTTTCATTCTCTCATATTCATTTCTTTTTTACTCTCTCTCTCTCTCTCTCTCTCCCTTATTAAAACCTGTAATAACTTTTCTCTCACATAAAAAACCTACAATTATCAAGAATATGATCATCAAACTTCAAATCATATTAGGAAAACCAAACAAATATTGGGTTTAACTTTCAAATTAATCACGATTTCAAAGAAACTAGGCTGAAGTCATGGTGTTTTATCTGGAATGATTGCATTATGATTCAGTTTGTTTATTTTCATCAGCGTGTTTTATCTTCATCAGTGTGTTTATCTTCGTCAGTGTGTTTTATCTTCGTCAGTGTGTTTTATATTCATCTAAAAATGATTCTAATCAACATTTTGGTTTAACATACAAACGATGGTTTATAAAGGTGTTTTTTTTCAATTGTACATTCTAGTGTATTTTCTGATCATGGGATATTGATTGTGTATGAAAATGTGTTTTGTACTCATCGTTTATTTTAGTTGTTAGTAAAGATATGTTTTATTTTAAATGTTTTTACTAATAAGGAACTTAAATATAAAACACAATGAGTTTTCGAAAGTGACATACTTCGTTTATGAAATTAAACACCATCAGCTTAAAACAATATTGTATGACGTTTGAACATAAAACACCAATAATTATCAGATTAAGATTAAGATTTGTGATTGTTTATGTGTTAGAAGGGTTGATTGACAAAAATATAATCATTGATGATGGTTAATCAATTTATGGGAAAACCTCCAAAAAATAATAATTGCATCATATATTCCATATTTGACTAATGATACAATTACACTAATACCCTCCTAATTGATTTTAATTAGTGACACGTGTCACTCTCTTGTTCCTTCTTACACTTCTCACACTTTTGGTCCTTTGTACAGGAACCTAAACCTATATATATATATATATATATATATATATATATATATATATATATATATATATATATATATATATATATATAGAGAGAGAGAGAGAGAGAGAGTAGAGTTCCTGTAAAAAAATAGGTTTCTGTCAGAAATGTGTGAATGATTAAAAATTGATATGTATACATCATTTTTTGGACGTATTCATGATGTTTTGGATTGTTTTGCATATATATGGAAAAGATCACTATAAGACTTAAAATATACTAGAAAACTAGTTTTTGTCTCGGGTTGAAATATCTAATATAACATAATAAATATATTATTATTATTATTATTATTATTATTATTATTTTAAACAAATCTCTGCCATAAGTTATCATCTATATATATATATATAGATATATTGCAAAGGGATTAATCCTACATGTCATACTCTTATATAATCTCTCCTTTGAAAGATGCCACATAGGATGTGATGTGGCAACTCTAAACCAATTAAAAAAAAGAAATAAATATGATTTAACTTAATCTATTATAATCTTTAACCTAATCTATTAAATACCTAATCTAGTTTTTATCCCGGGAGCGTCCCGGGTTTGAAATATCTAATATAGCATAATAAAATATATTATTATTATTATTATTATTATTATTATTATTATTATTATTATTATTATTTTAAACAAATCTCTACCATAAGTTATTATCACATTCAAATATAAAAAAACGAATCTCTGCGTCGGGGTATAAATCTAGTGCCATTACAAATGAAATCGGAAGTTTGTAATCGATCATTCAAAAAAGAACTAACATGAAATAAGAAAAAAAAGTTAATTATTGAAATATCGAACGCATTTGTCTAAGGGTTATGTGATGCGTTAAAAGATTCATGGGTATATGATCAGGTATGTAGTTCTGGTATTTGGGTATGTTGTTTCGGGTAATCGGGTCGGGTATCACCTAATCCCAGACCCGACCCAAACCACAATTTTTTTAACCTAATCCCAAACCCGACACAATACCTGTCAGGTTACAAAAAATAATCATTTTTTTCACCGATTTTTATATAGCACTATGGTACTCGTTGGAAAGATAATAAAACGCTCGTTAATTTGGTGTATTTTTTTTCTTTAAAAAATCTCGTATATAAATGATATTAATGTTTAAAAGTTATGGGAGGAAACACGAGAGATAAAAAATAATAAAGGTTTAATATTTAGATTTAGTAGATTAGGTATTTAATAGATTAGGTTAAAGATTATAATAGATTAGGTTAAATCATATTTATTTCTTTTTTTAATTGGTTTAGAGTTGCCACATCACATCCTATGTGGCATCTTTCAAAGGAGAGATTGCATAAGAGTATGACATGTAGGATTAATCCCTTTGCAATATATATATATATATATATATATATATATATATATAGATTTGAGAAAACTACTTTTAATATGACTTTTTCTAACTCTTTTTATATCATACTATTATTAGTTAAAATTAAAAAAAAACTAAAAATATATATGTAGATGGATGAAATACAAAAATGTCTCATGACATATATATATATATAGAGAGAGAGAGAGACAGGGGGATGGTTCTGTAGAAAACCCTAAATATTGAGGAAACTCTAGAAAACCCTTAAAAAACCTACTTCCCGAGCTTTTTTTTTTAAATTAGGGCATGTAACATACATGTTTTTAAGTGTTTTGAGCCAAAAAAATCAAAAAAGCGCCGAAGGGTTTATTTAAAAAAAATAAATAAGTCGTGCATCATAATATATGTTACCAGTGCAAAAATAAGCTAACATATGTTATGATGCACAACTTATTTTATTTTATTTTTTTAAAAACTGCTCGGCGCTTTTTTGATTTTTTTGGCTTAAAACACTTAAAAACATGTATATTACATGCCCTAATTTTTTCAAAAAAAAAAAAAGCTCAGGAAGTAGGTTTTTTAAGGGTTTTCTAGAGTTTACTCAAATTTTTAGGGTTTTCTATGGATACTTCCCTTATATATATATATACACACACGCATAAAAACACCTCATTTGCGTACCTTTGCAATTTACATACATGTATCCGGTCAATATATGTGTATATATTCTTTTTAATTTTTGTTTCTACAATGCTAACATTATAAATAAATGAAAAGTAGTAATAGAAAATATTAGTTGGTTAGCATTAGTTTTCTTGGTTTTCTGTTTTTCAATGGTTTTCTAATATACACACATACATATTCTATGCGATGTTCAAGCACACATAGAATGTGTACTTCATACGTGTACTGCCCCTCACTCAACAGACACATGTGTACTTCAATAATTGTGAAATAAACACTCATATACATATGCAAGGACACACACTTATAAGAACAAATACAAGACAAAATTATTAAGAAATTACCATTAGCCATAACCATAGAAGTAAGAATAAGATAAAGAGTAAGCATATGCATGTTAAAGAATTCTTTCGGTTATTAAATATATTAGTCTAGAAGTCTATGACTAGAATTTATAACAAAACTCCAAAACTAAAAGGAAATGCAAATGTTCACGAGCTATGCATGAACATATGTGAAGTAATACATGTAGGGTGCGTGAACTAAAACAAATTAGTTTGAGTGTTCCTTCATCTGATATATTCATGTAACCTATACAAATGTAGCGTAAAACAAATTACCTACATATGTTTTTGTAAATAATACAAAATTAAAAACATATATAAATAAAATTTTCAAGGTTTTCATGTACATAACTTATGCTTGTGTATGTTAAAAACATATAATTAAAAAAAAAATGATCTAAATATTAACCTATTTAGAGCTGCGTTTTGTTGTCACAATATTATGTTTTTCCTAAGGCTTCCTATCACACACATATTTACGCATTTATAATAACGTCAAATAGTAATATTATATTTTACTATATATCTTTATAAAATAAAACAAATAATGTGCATATTAACCTTAAACTCATATTAAAAAGAAACATACATAAAGTGGAACTAAAAATACATTTAACCATTTTCATTTAGTTAAACATATATCCCTTCATAGTGATTCGGTGTTTTGTATGTAGGGGAACCATCAATCACATCGACATAATCACATCATTTACCCTGAGTACAATATCCCATTTTGGCTTTCTTAGGTCGTTGACAAAAACAATCATGTTACTAGTTTTGCTAGAACGAATGGTTGAGACGCATAGCCATATCTGTTAAGGTCCACAAGTGTAAAACCATAATCAAATTCCTATGTTTCTTGTAGGATACTATAATAAGAGTGTATGGCGATTTTTGTTCGTATATCATGATTGATCCTGTCTGATTGGGTTGATGTGGTTACTACAGTATGTCATTCTCTCTAGTGTTCTAGTTGTTTCTGAAATGTGATTATTTCATTGTAAACAACATTTTGTAAGGATTATTAATATTGTTTATTAATGAAATGGATCTTAAAAGGTGATTTTCGTGTTTTGTTCATATTTCTATCATTTCGTAACTGATTTAGGGATTCCGCACCTAAATTGGTAGACTTGTTTGATCAAACAACTTGTTTTTGACAAAACGATCCTCCACAAAGTGGTATCAGAGCCTATACGGATCAAACAACTACGAATTGATAGTTTTTTGAGCTGATTTGGACCCAAATTTGATCAAAATTTTTCTGTTTTGAATGAATAATGGTTTTTAATGAAAATTGATTGATTCGGACTAGTTTTCACGGATAAAATCAAGAATTCTCTTTATTAAACTTGTTCCAAATCAATTCCGAAGCAAAACCTGCGAAAGATCATCAAAATTCATCAACTTTTGAAAAATTGGGATCAAAATAACTGATTTTCAAAGAATAACCGTTTTTTAAATGAACAGAGTCGAACTTAGGAGAGAAAGGTCGAACGTGTAGTGTTTTAGATCGAACGTGAGATATTTAGGTCGAAAGTGAACCATTTTAGGTCGAACCTAGAGGTTGTGTGTGTTGGTTTGTACATTCGACCAAATTGTTGTACATTCAACCCTACGGGAGGTCGAAATTGGGATTTTAGTGGTCGAAAGTGAGTTTGTGTGTCATATTCTACATTCGAGTTAGAAGGAAGGGTCGAACCTGGAACTTTTCCACATTCGAACCCACGCCAGTTGAAAAGGGGTCGAACGTAGAAGCTGATCAAAAAATTTTCTAAGTGTTTCGCATTCCGGACTTCGTAGACGATATGTGGAACTTTCCAACAACACCTAGGCCTAATACTACACAACAGCACGTTACTATGGATCCTTGGACTGTAGCTGCACAGAAGATGAACAGTCAACCATCTCAGCCGATCAATTACCTAGCAATGACTAGTTCGATGCCACAGAATGTTGTTCAACCTCTACAACAACCCATGAATGATTATTGGGGAGTTGCAGTAGCCGCGATACACTCTCAAACTACCAGTGCTTTTTCTACTCTAATTAATGATTTGTCTTTAGGTAGCGGGAGTCGACCACCGAAGCTGATGGAGATGATAGACTACAACCAATGGCAGAAAAAGTTCAAGATTCACTTGGAAGGAATGGGATTAGAAGGGACTGAGGCATGGCAAATGAGTGCTAAGGGATATGTTGCACCAGTGCTGGAGAATACAGTGAACCAATTCCTCTGGAAAGTTTAGCTGAGGATGAGAAGAAGAAGCTTGCGGTGGAAAAGAAGGCGTTCTCTCAGCTATCGCAGGCTATCACTACACTGATCTCTTACACCAGTTTGGATCATGTAATACTTCCAAACAGCTTTGGGATATGTTGAAGAATCGTCATGATGGTAATTAGAAAACCAGGAAGTTGAGGATGGAAGAATTGAGAAACGAATTTGAGAACTTCAGCTATGTTGGAAATCAGACTCTAAAGGAGCTTATTCCCAGATATTGTCATCTTTTGACGGAGTTGTCGAATTATGAGATTCAGATTCCAATGTCTGAGTTGGTAGAACTGATCTGCCTACATCACCTAGCACCACTTATGGCTTCAACAAAGCCAAAGTCACATGTTTTAACTGTGGTGGTAAAGGTCAGTTCAAAAGGGAGTGCACACATCCAGCTCAACAAGGAAACAAGAATCCATTCAACACAAATTACCAAAACCGTCAATCTCAGAATCAGGTAACCTATCAAAGCCAAAACAACAACAACAACTATCAATCACAAAACAATTACCAAAACCGACAGAACACCTCACCAAACAACTTTACTAGACAAACAACTACACCACACCACACCAGACTCAAACTCAAACACCACATAACCCAACCAGAACCATTATTCCTATTTCCACACCAAACAGCAAAACCCAAACTAAAAACCAAAACCAAGCTTTGGTGATCCAAAAGGATGAAGGTTTTGACTGGACTAGGATGCAACTGGGAGTCGAAGAGATTACAGCTAGTAATGTAGCTTGTGTTGCTCAGAAGATTGATTTAGAGGAGCCGGTGTTAGTTGAAGAAGTTTTGGAGAATGAGAAGATTTATGAAGTGAAGATTGAGGAAATGGTAGAAGAAGCTGATATTCCTATTGAGAAGACTTTCGGAATGATTCTTGATTCAGTCACTGATATTCCTGAAGAGCGTGATACGGTATATTCTGATTCGGAGAGTGAGCCAGATTCAGAAGCTAGTGTTAATTCACTAGATGATGACATTGATCAACTCCTGGCCGAAGTTGATGACGCTTTCACAAGGATTGACTACTCCAAGTTCTTTGCTGGAAAGGAAGCGCATTTTGCTTTGATGGGGATGACTGATCCTCTGAAACAAGTAAGTTCTGAATCCACTATAGATATGAACAGTGATAATATTGTGGAACTTGTGATAGATTGACAGAGGAAAACAAGCAACTCAGGGTTCAACTTGAGAGTGCTAGAATCAACTGTCAATCTTATCGCAAAGAAGCACATGAATTCAATAAAGTACTTGATGGTTACAAAAAGGATATTTCTGATTTGAAGAAAACTCTTTCTTTAAAACAATTGGCTATAAACAGTTATATCAATGAACGTAAAGAAACTAAACTTGAAATGGCAACCATCAAATGCTTTGCTGAATAGGTCAACAAGAAGCTTGAAAGCTATAAACACATTGCTTATGTGGTTGACCATATCATTGAAGAACCCTCACAACCTAGTAGTGCAAACTATAAGGTTGTTCCATCTCTAGTGTTATTTGAGAATCACACTTCACATTCAATAACACCGGAGAGTTCAATCAAATCTGATTCTACATCGGATGATGAATCTAACACTTCTAGTGTTGGGGATCCACATTCCAATGTTAGACCAATTTTGGGATTGAATAATGAGGGAGTGATTGCTGTGACTGATGATTCTGACTCAGATAACGAGGAACCTGAGAAAGTGAGTGATATTCCACATCTGATGGCAAATGCTCATCGAGTGAATCAGTCAGTAAAGAAAGTTGAGAAAAATGAATCAGTTGACAAACCCGTCAAAGTATTTTATCGGATGGAAGGATCCGATAAGATTATATCTGACGAGGAATATCCGATAAAATTTGCCAATTACTCAAAGATCGAGAAAATCTGGCAGGAGAGTACTATTTTGGTTTCCTAAACATGAGAGAACCAATGATGTACCTCCAGAAATTTTAAAGAAAATTTATCTGGATATTCCAAAAGAACCTAAGGTTCACGTCACTGAGTTCATCAAGCCAAAAGAAAAGGCTAACAGTTTTCTTGAGCCGACTTACTCAAAGGACCCAGCTCCTGAGAGTTTGAGACGAAGGTGTGTGGATGACCAATATCCTATCACTTCTTATGCTAATTCGAATGCCAAGAATGTGTTTAAGGAATACCGTGCATGTTTCAAGTGTGGGGAGAGAGGGCATTTACTTGCTCACTGCCCGTAAGTGAGACATAAGAGGCACGAAGTGGAGATGAAGCAGACATATAGAAGTCCAGTCGACAATCACTGTTATCCACAAAGACGTTTTGTCCCTCAACCAGCACCTTTTTATAAGCAAAGCCGCTATTTTCAAAGGAGGGATAATCGTCAAATTGCATATGATCGTCGTAACCGGATTGCTATGGAAAAACCATTGAAGAAACCAATGGTGAACACAACTGTTGATAGACAAAAGGTTCCACCAAAACCTTCTGTTAAATCATCAGTTGGACCTGTCTCTGTTAAATCAGAGAAGGTAACTAAGAAGGTTTCATTAAAGAACGATACAAAGAAACCGACTGAGACTCCAAAATCTCAGATCAGGATCTTGAAACGTTCGGAACAATCTTGGTCACCGGTGGGTTCTCCAGATGCTTCTACTTTAAAAGTCAATGAAAAATCTGATAGTGAGAAAAATTTGATTGATCAGAAAAAGGTCAATTCAAATTCAAATGTTTGTGTTAATGAATCTTTGAAATTGAATGTTCAAAGACCCAAGACCAAACAGGCTTGGGTCCCCCGAAAGAACTAATGTTGTACTTGATATGTGCAAGGAGCTCCAGCTGGCCCTATTAGCAGTCTTTGGATTGTCGACAGTGGAGCTTTTGGTCACATGACAGGGGATTTGTCACTGCTATTCGATATCAGAAACATCAATGGCGGATATGTAGCGTTTGTTGGAAATAAAGGAGGTTACATCACAATGGAGGGAAGTGAGTAACGGGATTGTTAGTTTTGAGAATATTTCGTATGTAAAACAGATCGACTATAATCTGCTTAGTGTCAGCCAAATCTGTGACAAACCGTTTTCTGTACATTTCGATGACAAGTCTTGCTATATTCTCAAACCCAGTTTTGTTATTCCAAAGGAGTGGATCATGTTGAAAGCACCGAGAGTAAATAATCTTTACATTCTCGATAGTCGAAGGCGATGACAACTAAGGGCCAAGTTACATGTTTCCTCTCCAAGGCTATAGAGAAAGAATCTATTATGTGGCATAGGAGAATATGACACATTCACCTCAGGAAAATGAATCATCTGGTGAAGAATGGGCTTGTCGAAGGAGTTAATGTTAAACATATTCATCTAAATGACAAGTGTGTGAGTTGCAAGAAGGGGAAGCAGCACAAACAGTCCCACAAACCAAAGAAAGTAAATTCTGTTGAAATTCCACTTGAGCGTTTGCACATGGACCTATACGGACATGTCAGGCGTAAGAGTCATTGCGGAGAGCTTTACTGTCTTGTGGTTACTGACGATTATTCTAGATTTTCGTGGGTAATGTGCTTGCAACATAAAAGCAACACGTTTAACAACTTGAAAGTTCTGTTCACTCGTTTAGAGAATGTCTATCGTTTGAAAATCAAAAGAATTCGGAGTGATAATGGGACGGAGTTCAAAAATGCACAGATGGATGCTCTTTATGAAGATAAAGGAATTCATCATGAATACAGTGCTCCGTATACCCCTCAACAGAACGGTGTCGCAGAAAGGAAATACAGGACTCTAATAGAGGCGGCGAGAACAATGCTTGCAGATTCTAACCTTCCAGTAATGTTCTGGAATGAAGCCATATATCCAGCATGTTACACATTGAATCATGTGTTAACAGTGAAGAAGTTTGGCAAAACTTCTTATGAACTGTTGAACAGACGAAAGCCGAATTTGGAGTATCTAGAACCATTTGGAGCACCGTGTACTATGCTTAATCCGTCTAAGAAGTTTGCACCAAAAGCTGAAGAGGGATTCTTTGTTGGATATGCAACCCCACTCAAATGGGTATTCAACAAACAAACTCGTCAGGTAGAGGAGTGGGCTAACATTGAAGTTCAACGATATACTCAGAATGTACAGGGTAGCAGTCCAGATTGGATGTTTGATTACAAAGACTTCTTTGAATCATTCAATCTAGATAACTTGGTTGAAGAGGCTATATTAAGACTTTATTACGAGTGTGAAAACGCAGTAACATCACCGTTGGTGCGTCCGATCACCGTAACTCCTCCAACAACTTCTAATGATACCAATGTTCCTGCAGCTGAAGAAGAAGTTTTCCAGGAAGCTTCCATTACTCTTAATTCATCAGAATCGGAAGATGATGATGATGTCACAAGTCAAGCTACTCTAGAACATGCTACAGAGACACCTCCAGTGAACCCAAATCCAGATGTTGCTTCATCTTCCAATATGGGTAATGATCTGGATTCGACAGAGAATTTGACTACTCAAACGGGAGTTCAAGTACCTGATCATCCAGAATCTCGGATTCATCGTAATCACATGCTCGAGCAAGTGATTGGTGATCCTGGAAGCAGTGTTATGACTAGAGGACAACTTCAGAGTGCAAACTCACCTGAAAATCTTGGCGCTTTAGCTTTATATGCAAAAATTCAAAAATCTAGTTGTCAGAATGACTGGTTCTTTGCTTGTTATGTTTCGCAGGTTGAGCCGCGGACTTACAAGGATGCTCTTTTGGATGATGCTTGGTTAGAGGCGATGCAAGAAGAACTGTTGCTGTTTCAAAAACTGGGTGTGTGGACACTAACAGATTTACCTCCAGACAGAAAGAAAATTGGAACTAAATGGATTTTCAAGTGTAAAAAGGATGACAGAGGCGTAATCGTGAGAAACAAAGCTCGATTGGTAGTTCAAGGTTTTCATCAAGTGGAAGGAATTGACTACAATGAGATTTATGCACCTGTGGCACGTTTAGAAGCTATTCGTATGTTTCTAGCGTTTGCTTCATATAAGAAATTCAAGGTGTATCAAATGGATATCAAGAGTGCGTTTCTTTACGGTGTGGTCAAGGAAGAGGTATACGTTGGTCAACCTTCAGGCTTTGAAGATCCTATCCACCGGGATAAGGTCTACGTTCTCAACAAAGCACTATACGGGTTGCACCAAGCTCCACGCCAATGGTATGAGGAGTTGAGCACTTACATACTATCCAAAGGATTCAAACGCGGTTTGGTTGACTGTAATATGTTCACCAAAAGAATAGGGGATGACTTGCTTCTCGTCCAGATTTATGTTGATGATATTATTTTTGGATCTACTAATGAACTTTTGCGCAGAGAATTTGAAAAGGTGAGCAGGAAAAGTTCGAGATGAGCGCGATGGGAGAAATGCAGTTTTTCCTCAGCTTGCAGGTGGAACAAAGACCAACGGGGATCTTTATTCACCAAACCAAATATGTATATGAAATTTTAAGCCGGTTCCAGATGGAAGATTCGAAGCCGATGAATACCCCAATACAACCTAATCATGGATTGGAGTTGACGCTAAGGGGGAGCTGACTGATCCTTTTACATATAGAGCAATCGTCGGATCTCTGATGTATCTCACCGCATCCAGACCAGACATAATGTTCGCAACATGTCTCTGCGCACGATATTAGTTGAAGCCGAAACAAAGTCATCTTGCAGCCGTCAAACGGATTCTACGATATCTGAAGGGTTGTCCGTCGAGAGGACTATGGTACCCTAATGATGATAATTTTGACCTACTTGCTTTTAGTGATGTAGATTGGGGCGGTTGTGACAAAGACAGCAAATCCACAACGGCTGGATGTCAATTTTTGGGGAGCAGGCTCATGACCTAGCAATGTAAGAAGCAGACGGCAGTCGCACTATCTACATGCGAAGCAAAATATGTGTCAGCTTCAAGTTGCTACTCACAGGTTCTGTGGATTCAACAGCAGATGGTTTATTACGGTTTGCAATTTCTGAAAACCCCTATTCACTGTGACAACGAGGCCGCAATTGCATTAACTAAAGACACGGTCAATCATTCAAAAGCTAAACATATTCGGATTAAGTATCACTTTATCTGAGATTGTTATGCAAAAGAGCTGATTGATATAGTCAAAATCCACACTGATTACCAACATGCAGATCTTTTTAACAAAGCTTTCGATAGATCTCGATTCGATTTTTTATTAAAAGCTAACGGTATAAAAGAGAAACAAGACTATCACCTCAGTTTATCACTTTTAGTTTTAGTTTTACTATTTTCAAAAATTCAAAAACCCAAAAATATGTTTTACATTTTAGGGGGAGATTAGATTTTCAGAAAAAACCAAAAACATTGAAAAATCCAAAAAGCCATAAAAATTAGAAAAAACCCAAAATGATTTTCTTGGATTAAAAGTCCTATGATAGTACATCAGTGGGTATCTGACACATGCTAAAGATTTGAAATGTTCTATAAGCCGTGTGTTGAGTCTATGTGATGTGTTGGTAGGCTTCGTAGACCTATTAATGTGTGTTAGATACATACATATCAGATGAATTGTTATGTGGATGAACTTCTCATTGGTATATGGTCTTAGTACCGTAATTTCGTTTGATAGGGTTTTTGTACAAAATTCGGAGGTTTCGGGTCGTTATGTTAATAGTTATCTGGGGATAGCCTTTCTGATCTTTTGTCGTAAGGTTTTACTGACCTAGATCAGACAGGGTATCTTGCTAAAAGAGCTTTAATGCCAAATCCTAAAGTTACCAAATTGAAGAACTTTCTATGTATGACGATAATCACAGATTATCTAATGCATCGTATCCAATCATTGATGAAAATCATGATTGATATTAGCCCTCAACCTGGTAGAGTGCATACGTTACTTTGCAGCATTGATTTGCTGACCTGTACACCTCTGTGCCTCAATACCTTGTAAAATTACAGATAACAAAATCATAATCACGCGTTACAATGAGTCTTTGTGCAATTATTCCTTGATACGGGAGTATGTCGTGTGCGTGGGAACCACAGAAAATTTTGTTTATACTATAGATAATTGTATCAAACACTGCATAAAAGTCTGCATGAGAGCTTATATCAGTAATTGCTAGATCACACATTGTCTTTAATGATAATAAACACTAAAGATCAACGGTGTGATCAGATTTCTCAAAAACCCATATGATCCTCTTACCGGAAATCACAAAATGTTTACTGTTTTATGTTTACATTTCTGCATTTTACATTTGTTCAAAATTTACAAAAACTCAAATAGATTTTAGGTGTGTTTTAGCAAAAAATTCAGAAAAACCAAAAAGATTTTACATTTCTATGTTATTTTTGATAACCGATGGTGATTGATGGTCATTTTCTAAAACTTGATGAACCATTTGAGTTTTGTGACTTTTAAATGTGAAATGATGAATGTTTGAAGCTTAAAAGGTGTGAAAAAGATTGAACGGGATTCGATTTTGAGATTTGGTAAAATGTTCAAAAATTCCAAACTTCATTCGCCCCTTCGATGGGTCGAATGTGGAATTTTTCTTACATTTGAGCTTTTTAACACGGTCGAATGTGAGTGTTCCGGTGTATTTTGTACATTCGAACCTTGTTTCTACTTTCGAGCCTTTCAGTAGGGTCGAATGTGGAAATAGTTTCACATTCGCCCTTATAAAACGGTCGAATATAGGAGCCTATATATACCTATCTGTACATTTGAACCTCATTTGAAAAAAAATTAAAAATTCTGAAATAACCAACCTTTGTTGCTCGTGTTTTCTAGACCCTACCACTTTGTTCCTTGATTGATTCTAACCATTTTCACATAACAATAACAGGTAATGGACAAGAAACGAAGCCAGATTCAGTGTTTTTGTCTTCGAACCCTAGACTGAGCTGTTTGACCAATTAAAGGGTGTTATTGACATAATTGTTGATTAGGATTTAGTTGTTGAATGTTTTATGGGGAGACTATAACAAAATCTAGGATTAAAACACAACATATTGATTAATTGATTGTTTAAAAACTGATAAACCCTAGATTTTGGTAAAAACAATCAAAAACTAAATAATTGATTCAATTGAATGTTGAAAAGGCTTAGTCGGTCAAGTTAGAAGATAAACAAATGAAAATTACATGTTAAGATGGACTGGATTATGTTCTGTAATTTTGGTCATATGAACAGTCAGGTTCGACCATTCAAGAAAGGTCGAATGTGGCTTTTCTGGACTTTCAAAAACCAAATTTTAATTTTGCAAATTTTTTCCGTTTTTAATGAATTTTCATGTTTCGTTTTTGCAGAATTTCATATTGCAGAACCACAAAACACAGATATTCCAGCTGGATCGTCTGACAAAGCTGCTGGAAAGAAGCCGGAAGAAGAATTGCCATTTGAGGAGGCTCACAATTGTTGTGCATTTCTTGGCGATGTCAAGAAACATACTGAATTCACTGGTATTGTAGAGTTTCTAAAGCGAAGCAGAGTCGTTGATGCAATAGCTACACCTGCCATTATCTACAAAGATCATCAAGTCGATTTCTGGAAGAATGCGAAGATAGATTTTTGGGATAATCAAACAACTATTGTAAGCAACATTCAAGGACATCTTGCAATAGTTAATCAGACTGATATTCGGAAAGCCTTAAGAGTGAAGGATGAGCCGACAGATCCGAGAAGTTTATCCTGGATTGAACAGAGAAAATGCTTTCTACGCATGAAATACAACGGACCAATCACAGATGGAGCTTTGCATAAAGGAAAACTGTGCCCACAGTTTATATATCTAGCTCATGTGATGTTACATGTTTTTGGATCCGTTAGTGGTGGCTATGACGTGATGAGAAAGAGCATCAGTTCGTTGATGGGTGCTCTTATAGTGAATAAGTCGTTTAATGTATCTGGGATGATCTTGGATCATATGCTAGAACCACTGAAAGGTTTAAAGCACAAGAAGTTTTTGTTATATCCCAGATTTCTACAGATGAAATTTGATCAGAAGTACAAGAAGCTGAGAAAAGATCATACACAGATTCTAGTTCAAGATCATATGAGTTTGAACACTTTGATAAGAATGAAAGGTTACAAAGGGGTTCCTGAGAATGAAAGACCACCTCAGAAGAATCTGTTCGGTCATTTGATTAATCCTGATTATAAGGATCCGGGTGTGGATAAGGCTAGAAATGGAAACAGTGAATCTGATAATGATGATCCTTTGTTTCACGTTAATCCGGAAGCAAAAAGCAAGAGACAAGTGGTAAATGTTGGTGCAAAGAGTGGCAAAGGGAAAGGTAAAGAAAAGGAGGATGATGCTGAACCTCCAAAGAAAACTTCAAGAAGGAAGAAAAGCGTAGCGAGAAAGGGAACTATGCTTGTTGATGAAGAGTCTGCCGATTATGAGGAGACTCAAACTGATGAGAGATGGGATTCGGGTGAGGTGGCAGTAAAACAAACCAAGCCCAAGGCCATTGTAGCTGGTGAGTCTGAAAGTCTCAACAAAACCCTAGAGGAGCAGAGAATGAAAAGTCCGATTGTGATGGATGATATTGATCTGGGTCTTGGAATTGGTGAACAAGACTTCAGTGGATCTCCAATGATGGGTGAAAAACAAAAGAAGCCCAAATACAAGACTATGTCAAAGAAGGATGATAAGGAGAATCCAAAGAAGAGGATAGCGAAAGAAGTTGAGATCTTGATTGCAGGAAAGATAGTTCCTGATGTTAGTAGTTCTAAATTTGCTACTCCCGTGACATCCCCAGTAGCAAAGAAACAGAAGAAATCTGTTGCTGAGAAGACTGTTGATCCAACTGAAGATTTTAATGATGCTATGGAAAGAGTCTTGAATGAATTTAAGAAAAAGACTCCAGTTGCTGAGGCTTCAACACCACAGGTTACTGTATCAAGTGATGTTATGAATGCAGTTAACTAGAAGCTTGCAGATATGATGAAAATTATTAACCAAAAAAAAAACTAGTCCTCTTAGTGAGCCTAGGGTTTTCTTTCTCTGAATTGGGCGATTTAGGCGATTCAGGGGTTTTTCTTCTTGGTTTCTCTTTTCCCGTCTTTCTCTAACCCTTTCTCTGTTCTTCTTCATCGTGTTTCACTGTTCCGACATCATTGCTGAGGTCAGAATCTTCACAGTGCACGTTTTTTCTTTTGTTCTCTGTTAATATGGTTTCTGTTGTTAGGGTTTCTGATACGAACCTCCTCCTGCTGATCCACCTGATTCGTTGGTGGTTGAGTTGGATGCTATGAGTACTGATATGGATGCTGAGCTGTTGATGATGGAGTTGTTAAGGATAATTCTGGAGCTGGGATGGATGTGAAGGTTCCTGATGCCAATATGAAGCTGACCGATTCTCAGGTAACTTTGTCTCGTAATTTCAATGGTCGTTCTGATTCTATTATTTTGAGTGCGGATATTGTGGGTTTTATGAAGGCTATGTTTGGTGATAATTGGAGGGTTAGGATGATTTCTGAGCAGCTTGAGTTAATTAAGCTAGCTGGTATTGGTGAGGTTGATCTGGTTAATTCATTGGTTGATATGGAGGTTGAGGGGAAGAATTTTGATTTTGTTAAGAAGTTTAAGGGTCAGTATGGTAGGATACTTGGGATTATTGCTAATTTTTTGGGTAAAAGGGTGTATGGGGATTTTGTTGCTGGTAAATCTATTGGTAAGGATGGGATGGTTATGAAGGAGAACATGGGTGTCTGTTTTCCTCAACCTGATGTTAATAATGTGTTTGATAAAAGCATGGTGGTTAATTTTGTGTACATGGATAAGAGGAAGAAAAGGTCTATTAGGAATGAGGGTGCTAATGTGAAGACCAGATGGGTGTCGTGGGGTGAGGGGGCTTATATTAGATCCGAGGTTGAGACTGGATTGAATAACTGTGAAGAAAATTTACCTGAAGTTGTAACTGCAAAAGAATTGTTATATGGGGTGAGTGAGGGGATAAAAGTGTTGTTCCTATTAAATTGAAGCTGGGTAAGAAGAATAGGGGTATTGAAGAAGGGAAGGCTAATGAGCTTAGATTTCAGTTATCAGTGGCTAATTCTCAATACTCTTTTAGTCCTGGTGCTGGAAGCAGAGTCATTGTGAATGATGAGGGTAATATTGTGTTAGAGGGTAGTGTTTCTGTTTTAAAAAAGGATATGAAGGAGAGTGATGTAAAGAGTGCTGAAGTTGATGAGGTGAAAAATACTGGTGTGAGTGATGATAAGGGGACTGGTAATTCTGATATTGTGGATATGGATGAAGAAGGTGAGGGGAAGATGAAGAGGGGGTTACTGCAACAAAAATACCCTGGAGGGGTATTTTGAAAACTCCTTCTATGAAGAAGTTGATCAAGCAGAAATCTGATAAGATGAGTTCTTATAAAGTTACTAAGGAGGATTTACCTTTCATTGGTAAGTTGAAACCTGCTGCTAGATCTATTTTGCATACTGGGAATGTTACTGGAGAAGTGGTTTTTATAGTGTCTAAAGAAGGGGAACCTGGGAGTAGTGATGTTAAACCTACAGCTTCTTTTGCAGAGGTGGCCAAAGATAAAATGAATGAAGTCTTGGAAACCAAAATGGTTTTTATTCCTCCAAAATTTCTTAAATCTGGGGAGGTAGTTGCTGTTATAAAACCTGAGAAGTTGTTGGAAGCCATAGTTGCTTATAGCACCTACTTGTATGGATATTCTATTGGGCAGACTATTTCTATTGGTATGGCTAGGTATCATTTGTTTAGAATGTGGAAGAAGTTTGGTTTGGTTGAGGTGTCTTCTAATGGGAATGGTATTTTCTTTTTCAAGTTTAAGAGTGAGCAGGGTATGATGGAGACTATTAATCAAGGGCCTTGGCTAATTAATAATATTCCTTTGTGTATTCGGAAATCGAAAGTTGGGTTGAATCTGGAAAGGGTTGAGCCGAGTTCTATTCCTATTTGGGTTACTATACCTAATGTGCCAATGGAATTGTGGAATAGGGAGAGTCTTTGTAGTATGATGAGTTGTGTGGGTGACCCTTTAATGTTGGACAGAGTAACTGCTTTGAGGTGTAATAAGAAAGAAGGTAGAGCAGGTTTTGCTAGAATTTTGGTTGAAGTTAAAGCAGATAAAGTGTTGCCTGATTATGTAAATGCTTTTTATCCTACTAAAGTAGGTAAACCTGCTTTTATTCAAAAGGTTAAGGTAGAGTATCAAGTTAAAATTAAGAAATGTTCTGCATGCAAAGTTTTTGGTCATGATTATGAGGGGTGTAAAGCTAGAGAACTTTCTGCGAAAGAAGTGGCTGGAAGAACAGAGCAGCTATTGAAAGATCTTTATCAGGCAAGTCTAGTTGATTCTCTTGTGTCTGGTATTGATAATGATGGGTTTCTAACTGTGGGAAGAAATAATAAGGTGGTTAATAATAAGGGTAATAGAGCTGGGGTATTTCAGGGAAATGGGAGTGAGAGGAATCAGGGTGGTGGTTCTAATGGGAAGAATATTGGGAATAGGGGTCAGGGAAATCAGGGGGTCATGGTGGAGGGAATAAGGGACAAGGGAATATGAATGGTGGTAGGCAATGGGTGCCTAAGACTGATATTACAAAGAATATTGGTAGTAAGCTGAATAATAATAATAAGAAAAACAATGATAATAATAGTATCAATTTAAAGAATACTTTTGCTGTGCTTAGGGATGAACTTTTGGGGGGAGGGGATAATGAGGTAAAGAATGACGAAGCTAGGGTTTTCTCTCTGGGTTGGGCGATTCTAGGCGATCCAGTGGTTTTCTTCTCCGTTTTTCTTCTCCGGTGTCTTTGTAACCCTTTATTCTTCGTTTTATCGTGTTTCACTGTTCCGCCTTCTCTCTAGAAGCCGGAATCTTCACAGTGCACGAGTTTTTTTCTCTTTTGTTATGGTGACTGCTAGGGTTTCCGATTCGGAGCCCCCTCCTCCTGTTCCTCCGGATATATTGAAGTCTGTTGATGATGATATTGAGATATTAGATGCAGAAGAAGGTTCTGCTGCTGATACTGCTATGTTGGATAAACAGGTAACTCTGAGTAGGTCTTCGTCTGGTCGTAGTGATTCTTTGGTGTTTAGTCCTATGGTTGTTCGTTTTCTGAAAACAGTTTTTGGGGATAATTGGAGACATAGGTTAATCACTGAACAATTGGAACTGATTAAGTTGGCTGGGTTTGGGGAATTTGATCTGGTTAATTCTCTAGTTAATACTGAGATTAAGGGTAGGGAGTTGGGATTTGTTGAGAAGTTGTCTGGGCAGTATGGGTATATACTGAGGGTTATTGCTAATTTTCTGGGCAGTAAGATGTATGGAGATTTCATTGGGCATAAGACTATTGATAGTGATGGTATGCTTAAAGTGGATGGTAAGGGGGTAAGTTTTCCACAGTTATCTCCTGAATGTAATGTGTTTGATGCTGGATTAGAGGCTAAATTTGTGTTCATGGATAAGAGAAAGAAGAGATCTATTAGAAATGAAGGGGTTGTTGTGAAAACTAGGAAGACTATGTGGGTAGAGGGTGGTTTTGTGAAGGCTAAGGTGGATGATGGTATGTGTAATGGGGAGGAGGTACTACCTGATGGAATGGTTGCTAAGGAGATCTTTAAAACTGATGTGGATAGTAATGGTGTAGTGGGATCTGTTAAGTTTAAGATTGGTAAGAAAACTGATATGGAGAAGGGTAATGATCTTAGGTTTAAACTATCTACTAACTCTATGAAGTTTGATTATAAACCAGGTTCTGGGGGAGGGACTGTGGTGGATGATGAGGGTTCTATTATGTTAGGTGGTAAGACTGAACTTCTTAGTAAGGAGTTGGAAAAGAACAAAGTTACTAAGAAGTTGAAAGAGGTTGTTGAGAATACTGACATGATGGAGGGAGATGAGGAGTCTGTTAAGAAGGTTGAAACCAAGATTAGACTGCCTTGGAGGGGTGTTATCAAGAGCCCTTCTATGAAGAAGCTTATTAAATTAAAATCTGATGAGATGGGGTCCTATAAGGTTACTAAAGAAGATTTGCCCTTCATTAGTAAACTGAAACCTTTACCAAAATCTTTGCTGGAGACTGTGGGAGTGAAAGAAAATGTGGTGTTTACTGCTGCCACTACTGAAGATAAGAGTCCTGTTTTGCCTGTTCAGGCTGCTTCTTTTGCTGATATTACTAAGGGCCAGGTGAATGAGGTTTTGTCTACTAAAGTTACTTTTTACCCTCCCAAAGTATTAGAATCTGGTGAAATTGTAGCTGTCATAAACCTGATAAACTTGTGGAAGCTAAGGTAGCTTATAAGAATTATCTCTATGGGTATTTTGTGGGGCAGAGTCTATCTATTGGGATGGTCAGGTATCACTTGTTTAGAATGTGGAAGAAGTTTGGGTTGTTGGAGATTTCTTCTAATGGAAGTGGTGTGTTTTTCTTAAATTTAAGACTGAAGCAGGGATGTTTGATGCTATTGATAAGGGCCCTTGGTTGATTAATGATATTCCTTTGTGCCTCAAGAAATGGGAGGTTGGGTTAACTGTTGAGAAGGATGAGCCTGCTTCTATTCCTGTGTGGGTGACCATTCCAGATATGCCTATGGAATTATGGAACCAGGAGAGTATTAGTAGTATGGTGAGTTGTCTTGGTAACCCTCTTATGTTGGACAGAATTACAGCTATAAGGTGTGGTAAAAAGGATGGTAGAGCAGGGTTTGCTAGAGTGCTGGTTGATGTTAAGGCTGATACATCATTGTCTGATTATGTTAATGCTTACTACCCTGAGGATGCTGGTCGTCCTGCTTTTATCAAGAAGGTTAAGGTGGAGTACCAGGTGAAAGTTAAGAGATGTTCTGCTTGCAAGGTTTTTGGTCATGACTATCAATCTTGTAGTAAAAAGGAATTGTCTGAAGATGAGGTGCTACAGAAAACACAACAATTGTTGTCTGATCTTTATCAAGCTAGTGGGAATGATGGTCCTGTCTCTGGAGTTAACAATGATGGCTTTTTGACTGTGGGAAGGGGTAATAGGGTTGTTCATAATAATAATAATAGTAACACTTTTAAAAATATTAATGGTCAGAATAATGGTAATGGAGTTGGGGGAGGTGTTGGGAGGGCTGGGAAACATAATAATAATAATAATCATAATAATAATAATAATAGTAATCAGTATAATAATAGTAATAGTAAAGGGGGGAATAATAGGGTTGTCAATAAAAGTGGAGGAGGGAATGGGGGAGTTGGGAATTCTGGCCATGGGAATTATGGGGGAACTAGAAATGATGGGTTTAAGAAGGATGGTAAGGGGCAGAATCTTAAGAGGTGGGTGAATAAAGCTGAGGGGAGTAAGAATGGTAGAGACAACAATATTGATCTTAAGAATACTTTTGCTGCATTAAGGGATGAGTTGGGTGGGGAAGTTGAAGGGAATACTGTTAGTGAGGGGGAACATGTTGAGGGGAGAGATACTGTGAAGGGTAAGGCTATTGAGAAGAATGGAGAGGGTGGTGATAGGAAGGGAGGGTTGAATAGTGGGGAGAGGGATACTAAGAAGAATTCTGGGAATGTGTCGGAAACTAAGAGTGGGGGTAATGATGGGGAGGTACTTAAAATGGAGGTTGATTCCAGTAGTATTGGCAAGATTGATACTAATGTTAATATTAAATCTGGTTATTTCAAAATGAATGAGGCTCAATTTAATGAGGTTGTTCATTATGTTTTAACTAAAACTTGTCCTTCTAATGAAGTTATGAGGAAATGGAATATTGGGCAAGTGAAGGTGTTTTTTGAACAATGGGACAAACTCATGTATACTAAGTTAGTGGAGGCTGAAAAAAAGAAAAATAATGAAGGAGGGATTAATGGGCAAGATGAGGGTATGGGGAATATTGATAACAGGGAAGGTTCTTCTGGAATGGAGACTTCTGATACTTCTGATCTGGTTATCAATGAAGATTAAGACCTTAATGTGGAATGTAAGAGGTATGTCTAGTATCTCTAAACAAAGACAGATTTCTAAGATTTTGGTGGAAAATAAGGTTTGTGTGGGTGGTCTTGTTGAGACGAGGGTAAATCCTAAAAATATTAGGGATGCTTGTTGTGGGGTTATGAAAAACTGGGAATGGGTGTCTAATGCTGATATGTGTCCTGGATGGTTAGAATTGCTGTGGGTTGGGATCCTAGGTTGGCTGATGTGGTTATTTTACAAAAAAAGGAGCAGGTTATTCATTGTATTGTTTGTCCCTTTGGAGGGGGTGAGAAATTTTTCTGTTCTTTCGTTTATGGTGTCACTAATGTTAGTGGCAGAAGGGAGTTATGGGATAATATGGTATTACACTCTGGGACAATTAATAATAATCCATGGCTGGTTGTGGGCGATTTCAATGCTATTCTGGATCCAAAAGAAAAGAATTGTAATCTGGGTCCTTCAGTTTATGGTATGGAAGAGTTTAGAGACTGTATTTTTAAAATTCATCTTGAAGATATTCCTAGTTCTGGGCTTTTTTACACCTGGAATCAAAAGCCAGGAAAATCTGATGGGATCATGGAAAAATTGGATAGAGCCTTGGGGAATTGTTCATTTGGAAAAATGTTTGTTAATGTGGGTGCTAAGTTTCTACCATTTTTTTCGTCTGATCATACTCCTGTTCTTGTGTCATGTTTGGGGGAGAAGTCTTTTGTCCCAAAGCCGTTTAGGTTCTGGAATTTATTAGCTGATAAAAAGGAGTTTATTCCTTGTGTTGAATCTGTGTGGAACAAGGATATTGTGGGTTGTAAAATGTTTAGAGTCACTTCTAAGCTGAAAATTTTGAAGAAGCCTTTGAGGAAATTATGTTATGCTCAAGGAAATTTTAGTAAGAAGGTGGATTTTTTGAAAACTGAGCTTGCCAGAATACAGGAAGAGGTGGCTGCTGATCCTTCTAATGAAGATTTGAGAATGGAGGAGGAGGTATATATTCATTCATATAATGATGCTTTGAAGGATGAGGAAAGCTTCTTAAAACAGAAGTCTAGGGTCCATTGGTTGGAAGTTGGTGATCAGAACAACAAATATTTCTTTCATTCTGTTAAGCACAGACAAGCTAGATCCAAAATCTCTCAGATTGAGGATGGGGATGGGGAGGTTTATAAGGATCTAAATGTTGGAAATGCTTTTGTGAAATTTTTCATGGGGTTGATGGGAAAGAAAGATTCTGTGGAGCTGATTGAAGATGCTAATTCTCTGTTTCTCAATAAACTTTCTTCTGAAGCTGCTAGTAATCTTATTATTGATGTGTCTAGGGAGGAAATTAAAGAGGCCATGTTTCAGATTGATGATAACAAGGCACCAGGGCCGGATGGGTATTCAGCCAAATTTTTCAAGGCAGCCTGGTGTATTATTGGGGATGAGATATGTGATGCTGTTCAAGAATTCTTTGTTAATGGGAAGCTGTTGAAAGAATTGAATGCCACTTCTATTTCTGTGGTGCCTAAGGTGAATGATCCTTGTGTTGTTAGTGAATTTAGGCCCATAGCATGTTGTAATGTTTTGTATAAGTGCATTAGTAAAGTCATTTGCAACAGGTTGAAGGGAGTGTTGGATAACCTGGTTGGGAAGTCTCAAAGTGCTTTTGTTCCTGGTAGATTAATCAGTGATAATATATTGTTGGCTCAAGAACTTGTTAAGGGCTATGATTGGGTTAGAGGGGTTCCTAGAGTGGCTTTGAAGGTGGATTTACAAAAGGCATATGATTCTGTGGATCATAATTTTTTGAGGGAATGCCTTGTCAATTTTGGTTTCCCTAGGAAGTTCATTGATTGGATTATGACATGTATGTCTACTGTATCCTATACTGTCAGTTTGAATGGGCAGTTTTATGGTTATTTTAGAGGGGAAAAGGGGTTGAGACAAGGAGATCCTATGTCTCCTTATCTTTTCACCCTGGTTATGGAGGTGCTGAATCTTATGCTTATTAGGAGAATCAGTGAGGCTGAAGAATTTCAATTTCATTGGAAGTGTGATAAGATGAAGCTGACTCACTTATGCTTTGCTGATGATCTTTTCATCTTCTGTAGTGCTCATTGTGATTCTATTCAGGTTATAAGAGATGTCCTTGAGGAGTTTGGGGGGTGCTCAGGACTTAGGCCTAATATGAGGAAGAGTGAGGTTATTTTTGGCAATGTTAATGAGGAGGTTCAAAGGGATATTGTGAATATGTTACCTTTTAAAGTGGGCTGTCTTCCACTGAAATATTTGGGCATTCCTCTAGCTTCTAGAAAGTTGTATCAGAAGGATTGTACTGTTTTATTGGATAAGGTGAAGAGTAGAATTGGAGATTGGAGAAATCAGTTCCTATCTTATGCAGGAATAGTATTGCTAGACATACATTTATATTATGGATGGCTTTTAAATTTAAGTTGCCTACTCAAGATAGGTTGGCAATATGGAATAGTAAACAGAAGTATGTATGCAGTTTATGTGGGAAATGTGCTGATAGTCATAGCCACTTGTTCTTCAGATGTGAATTTTCTAAACAAGTGTGGTGGAGGGTTAAAAGTGTTGGCCAGAATGGAGAAGTTGCCTGATGACTGGGAAGATATTGTTGATTACATTGGGAAAATGTGTAATGAAAAGTCTATTTGGGGTGTTATTAGAAGGCTGACTCTTGCTGCTACTGTGTATTTTATATGGCAGGAGAGAAATAATAGAATATTTAATAGCAATAAGCATAATGCCCTGGTGATCAGCAAACAAGTGGAGAATGCTGTCAAGCTGAGATTGATAAGTGTGAGGGGGAAAAGGTATGCTAGGGATGAGCTTGCTGATGCTGTGTGGAATGTTAATGTTAGTCCTGATGTTGTGAGATGATTGTAATAATTAGAGCAATGTTCTTATGTTCCATCAGGGTGGGGGGTCTTTGGGTTTTATTTGATAAAAGAAGATGTAGTGTGCCTTGGGTAGTTTTCTGGGCTCTATGGCCTTCTGTTTTTCATCAAAATTTTATTTTTTATTTTTTGTTTAAAACTATTCGATTTGGGTCTCATTTCCTTTATGGGATTGAACCCAAATGTGCTGTTCTTTTTTGGTGGTTAGGTTTTTGGTTGCTTGGAGTAAGCATGAAACTTGGAGTGATAAGGATCAACTGCTCCATTGCTTATAGGATTCTTTTTCTTTTCTTTATTTTTTCTGGTTTTAGCACTTGGCAATGGAGTGAAACCCTTCTCTGCTTGCAGAGATTGTTGAGCCTTGTTCTTTTTCTTGTTGTGTCTGTTGTGTCTTTCTGGGAGGGATTTTATTGGAAGGTTTGGGAACAAGGAGATATAAGGACTCTAAAATACGTGGGTGTAGTTATCTGGGCTTGTAAGCCTTCTGCTTCCTTTCATTATAATGTTTTGTTTTTGGTTATTTTTGTTCTGTTGGGCCAATTTCTATCTTCTGGAAAAGGGTCCAATTCAGCTCTATGGTATTGGTGGTTAGGTTTTTTAAAGCTTGGAGTAAGCTTGTGCACTGGAGAGATAAGGCTGGATTTGATCAGTGACCATAGGACATCTTGCTCCTCTCCCACTTTTATATTTTTTAGATCTGTTCACTGGTCAAGAACCCTCATACCTTTATGGTATTTGTTGAGCCTTGTTATTTGTTGGTCTGTGTCAGGTTATAGTTATAGGCACTTGCCTATGGGATGGGAGGGGTTTACTTTTTGGGAAATTGCTGATATAAGGTGTACTAAATGTGTGTGGGTAGTTATCTGGGCTGCAAAGCCTTCCTTTGGCTTCTGGTTTATTCTTGTTTATTTACTGTTTGTGTCTATTCTGCTGGATTTAACTTTGTATTTTGAGGTTAAGTCTAGCTCAGCGGTGTGTGATTGGTGGATAGGTTTGGTTGAGCTCATGGGGAGCATGAAATATGGAGAGATAAGGATGAATCCCACCTTGGCTAGTAGGACATTATTTTCCACCCTGAAATTTTTTACATTTTCTAGTACCAAAGCAAGGTTGGGAAACCCTCACACTGTTACTTTCTTTTTTTAGCCTGTTTCTTGTGTTTAGAATAGGTTTGAGTCTGTTTTGTTGGGCTTCTAATGGGATATGTGGGTTTATGGGTTGGGTCATTATATCTATTGATAGGACATGGCCTGGGATGATAAGTATTGTCAATGATCATAATCTTGTGAGGAGCTGCTGGATGGATTCTCCATGTATGTTGATTGTGGATTTTCAAAGGATCTGCTGGATGATAGAGAAGAAAAGCTGCTGTATGGAATGCTGCATTGTGGGCAAGGATAGTAGATGCTGCAAGTTTTTAGGGAAGATTGCTGTTCTAAGGGAGCTGCTGAAGGAAGCTGATAACAGATTGAAGATGGGTCAAAATGGATGCGGGAGATATGATGCAGAGGTACACGGCTGGAAGATATTGATAATGGACTTATATGTGGAAGAGTGTAATGAGGGCTGCTGGGCTTTGGATTATGAGTCTAGTTGTTTTGTGATTATTTTCAGGTATTGGGTTGATAATGGGTTGGGTCATTCTGAGTTAGTTTTGAGTTGTAATGGGGTTGGGAGTCTTGACACTGGCTAGATAGCTATTGTGGGTTGTTATTGTGGGTTGGGTTGATTTGGGCCTTGATCTAGTTTTGTGTTGTTTATATATTTTGTAATGATCTGGGCCCGGTGGTGCTTGTAAATAGTTTGTTTTATTAATAAATTTACCGGAGCTCTGTCTCCTTTACCGAAAAATGAGGTAAAGAATGATAAGGGTAAGAATATTTTGGAAGAGACTATTAAGGGTGTGAGTAGTGGTGTTGAGAAGACTTCAGGGGGTGTTTCTAGGAAGAAGGATGTTGGTAATGTGGTGGTTGGTGAGACTAGTGGGCAGGGTGAAAAGGAGATGCATAGTTCTGAAACTCAGCAGAAGGATTTGAATGTTAATAAAGTGGAGTATTCTGAGGATGTTTCTAAGGTTCAGACAAATGTTAATATTTCTTCTGGTTATTTTAAAATGAGTAAGGATCAATTTAATGAAGTTGCTCATTATGTTATCAATAAAAAATGTCCTTCTAATGATATTATGAAAAAGTGGAATATTGGGTAGATTAAAGTCTTCTTTGAACAGTGGGATAAGATTATGTTTGAGAAGCTGGTTGAAGCTGAGAGTATGAAGTCTGTTAATGAAGGGGGTTCTTCTAGTATGGAAGAGCCCATGTTGAGTGAGGATGTTATTAATGAAGATTAATCTTATGGTGTGGAATGTTAGGGGGATGTCTAGGGGGATTAAGCAGAGACAAATAAGAAAGATTATTAATAATAATAATGTTAATCTATGTGGTTTAGTTGAAACCAGGGTTGATGTTGGGGGAATTGATTTGGCTTCAAAGGGTGTTATGCAGAATTGGGAATGGGTTAATAATGGTGATCTTTGTGACAGTTGGGTTAGAATTTCTTTGGGATGGGATAAAAACTTGATGAATGTAATTATTTGGAAAAGCATGATCAATGTATTCACTGTTTGGTGTGTCCTGTTGATGATAAGAGTTTTTTCTTCTGTTCTGTTATCTATGGTGTTCCTAATGTGACTGGTAGGAGATCTCTTTGGGATAATTTATGTAAGTTTTCTTTGCATATTAATGACAACCCTTGGATAATATTGGGTGATTTTAATGCTATTCTTGACCCTGGGGAAAAGAACTGTGATTTGGGTTACTCTACATATGGGATGGCTGATCTTAAGGATTGTGTGCAAGAAATTCGGATGGAGGATCTCCCAAGTACTGGTTTTCATTATACTTGGAATCAAAAGCCTGGGAAAACTAATGGGATCATGGAAAAACTGGATAGAGCTATGGGTAATCCTATGTTCTTTAGTGTGTTTCCTTCTGTTGGTGCTAAGTTTCTGCCTTTTAACACATCTGACCATTCTCCTGTGTTGGTATCTTGTTCTGTGGGTACGTATGCTGAACCAAAATCTTTCAAATTTTGGAATTACTTGACTGATAAACCTGAGTTTTTGAATATTGTTAAAAATGAGTGGGACAGAGATGTGGTGGGATGTAATATGTTTAAGGTGGTGAGTAAGTTGAAGTTTATGAAGAAGCCTTTAAGGAAGCTTAATTATGAGCAGGGGAATCTGTCCAAGAGAGTGGATTTTTTAAAAAGTGAGTTGGAGAAAATTCAAATGGAGATTGAGGTTGATTCTTGTAATGAAGTATTGAGAGAGGAAGAAGAGATTTACTCTAAAGCTTTCTATGATGCTTTAGTGGATGAGGAAAAGTTCTTGAAACAGAAATCAAAAGTTCATTGGCTTGAAGTGGGGGATAATAATAATAAATATTTTTATCAATCTGTGAAACATAGATAGATTAGAGGTAGAGTGGAAGTTATTGAAGATAGTAGAGGTAGAGTTTTTGAAGGCAATGATGTTGGTGGTGCTTTTGTTCAATTTTTTCAAAGTATGATGGGGAGCAGGGATAGGGTGATGCCTATAAGTGATCCTGATTCTTTGTTCTTCAGGAAAATTTCTGAAGGGGATACGGATTATATGATTAGAAGGGTGTCCAATGAGGAGGTAAAGGAAGCTTTATTTCAGATTGATGATAATAAAGCCCCAGGACCTGATGGGTATTCTGCTAAATTTTTTAAGGCAGCTTGGGATGTTGTGGGAAATGATATCTGTGTTGCTGTTATTGATTTTTTTGAAAATGGAAGGCTTTTAAAGCAACTTAATGCAACTACTATTTCTCTTGTCCCTAAGTCTAAGGCTCCTAGAGTTGTGAATGAGTTCAAGCCTATTGCTTGTTGCAATGTACTTTACAAATGCACTAGTAAAGTTATATGTAATAGGCTTATGGGAGTTCTTGAGAAGGTAGTGGATAGGAATCAAAGTGCTTTTGTCCCTGGAAGACTTATTAGTGATAATATTCTTCTATCTCAGGAACTGATTAAAGGATATGATTGGGTTAAGGGGTATCCTAGGGTGGCTATGAAAGTTGATCTGTAGAAAGCATATGATTCTGTTGACCATGGGTTTCTTTTGTATTGTTTGAAGTGTTTTGGATTCCATCCTAAGTTTATTGGGTGGATAGAAGTTTGTTTGAAGACTGTTTCTTATTCTATTTGTGTTAGTGGGCAACTTCATGGTTTTTTTAAAGGGGAAAAAGGTATAAGACAAGGGAATCCTATGTCCCCTTATCTGTTTACCTTGGTTATGGAGGTTTTGAACTTGATGCTGATAAGAAGGATCCATGAGAGTGGGAATTTTGTTTATCATTGGAAGTGTGATAAGCTAAAACTTACACATCTGTGTTTTGCTAATGATCTTTTTTCTTTAGTGGGGCTGATGGTGATTCTATTAGGGTGATTAGAGATGCTCTTGATGAATTTGGAAGCTGTTCTGGGTTAAGCCCAAATTTGGGAAAGAGTGAGGTGATTTTTGGGAATGTGGAAGATAGTGTTCAGGAGCTTATTCTTGAAATTCTCCATTTTAAAGTGGGACAACTTCCTTTTAGATATTTGGGGATACCTTTATCCTCTAGGAGACTGTACAAGAATGATTGCCAGGTTTTATTGGATAAAATTAAAAGCAGAATTGAAGATTGGAGAAATCAATTTCTTTCATATGCTGGGAGGTTGCAGTTGTTGAAATCAGTGTTATCCTCTTTGACTGTTTATTGGGCTACTATGTTTATCCTTCCTGAGAACATTAATGCTGATGTGGAGAGGTTATGTAGGGGTTTTTTATGGTCTCAAGGGGAATTTAAACAGGGAAGTGCAAAGGTGGGTTGGGAAGAGTTATGTTTGGAAAAAAGTCAAGGGGGATTGGGGTTGGTTTGCCTTAAAGAAAGAAATGTGGCATTAATGGCAAAGCATATATGGAGTATTTTGAATAATAAAAATTCTGTCTAGGTTGAATGGAATAATGTTTATAAAATTCATGGTAGGAGTTTCTGGGAAGTAGGTGAGACTAATTCTGACTCTTGGAGCTGGAAGCAGATTTTGGGGTGTAGAAACCTGGTTAGGCCTAACTGTGTGGCCAGGATAGGGAATGGTATGTCTATTAATGCCTGGCTTGATAGTTGGCATAAGAAGGGCCCTTTAATAGAGTTTATTGATAGAAGGGATATTAAGTTTGCTGGGTTTAGTATGATGACAAAGGTTGGGGAGCTTATTGGTGAGAATGGGTGGAATGTGCCTGATGAATGGAAAAGCAAGTATGCTTGGTGTTTTGAGGAAACTCAGCCAATAATTGATGTGCTGAAACAAGATAAGTTTTTGTGGTTGAGTAAGAATGGTAGACCTTTACCATTTTCATCCAAAGCTGTGTATGGAGATTTAATTAGGAAGTGTGATGAGGTTAAGTGGCATAACTTTGTTTGGTATAGTAACAAAATACCAAGACACTCCTTCATTACTTGGTTGGCTTTTAAACATAGACTTCCTACTCAGGACAGATTGCAAGTGTGGAAGCCTGGGATTAGTGCTAAGTGCAGTTTATGTGATAAGGTGGCTGATAGTCACCAACATCTATTTTTTAGTTATGATTACTCTAGAGGGGTATGGTGGAGGATTACAGTATTGGCAAAATTCAATGGGATTCCTGATGATTGGGAGGGTATTGTGAGATTCATAGAGGGTAGAAAGTATGATCATAAGGTATGGGGTATTATTCAAAGGTTATGTTTGGCTGCTTCTGTCTATTTTCTATGGCAAGAAAGAAATAATAGGTTGTTTAGTAATAAGAGAAGAAGTGGGAATATTCTATGTAGACTGATAACTGGAATGGTGAGTTTGAAGCTGAAGACTTGTAAGTTTAAGAGAACTATGCAAGTTGATTTAGCTGCTGCTGTTTGGAATCTGGTTGTTGATGATATTGATAATTATGATGATGGGTGAGGACTTTGGGTACTTTAATGGTAGTGATGGTGTGATTGATTTATGGTGGGGATTGTTGATGGTAGGGGTATTATGGGTGGGAGGGAACTTGCTGTCATAAGGTGTACATATGTGCTTTGGGTAGTGATCTGGTTCTGTGAACCATCCTTTTCTTTTCAAAAGTTTGTCTTGTGTCTCTTTTTTAAAATGTCTCTGTTGAACTACTGCCTTATGAATAAGGAGGAGTTTGACTCTGCTGTTATTTCTGGAGATTTAGGATTTTGGGGGCTTGGAGTAAGCCTTAAACTGGGAGTTATAAGGATGGATCCCTCTATTGCTAATAGGATTTTTCATCTCTTCTTTGTTTTTTATTGTTTTAGCACTAAGCAATGGAGGGAAAACCTGAAAAGGATTATGTTTTTATTGAGCCTTTTTGTTTGTTGTTGTGGGTTTGTCAAATGTTTGTGGCTATTGCTCTTGGGGTGGGATGGGTTTTATTTTAGGGAACCTGCTGGCATAAGGAGTACATACCACGTATGGGTAGAGATCTGGGCTTGTAAGCCTTCTGATTTTTTTTCAAAACATTTATAATTTGTTTTTTATTAAAACTGCTCTGTTGGATCTTTCTCTGTATTGTGGAGATAGATTCAATTCTGCTTGTATGTTTGGAGGATTAGGGAAATTATGGCTTGGAGTAAGCATACACCATGGAGAGATAAGGATGGACCTGATCAGTGAGGTTAGGACATTTATTTCCACCCCAAATTTTGTATTTTTTAGTTCTTATCACTAGTCAGGAACCTATGTTTGTCACTGGTCTTTGTTGAGCCTGTTTTGTTTGTGGTTAATGTCTGTCTGTCAGTCAAGGCACTTGCCTAGGGGGGGGGAATGGTTTTAATTTTTGGGAACTTGCTGTCATAAGGTGGACTATAAACGTATGGGTAGTGATCTGGCTGTTAAGGCTTCCTGTTTTATCTCAAAACCTCTATGTTTTTTTTTCAAAAACACTCTTGTTAATTTTTTGTTTAAAGCTGCTCTGTTGGACCTTTCTCTGTATTGTGGAGATAGTTTCAATTCTGCCTATCTGTTTGGAGGATTAGAGATATCATGGCTAGGAGTTAGCATACACCATGGAGAGATAAGGATGGATCTGATCAGTGAGGTTAGGACATTTATTTCCACCCCAAATTTTGTATTTTCTAGTTCAAATCACTGGTCAGGAACCTATATCTGTATTTGGTCTTTGTTGAGCCTGTTTCGTTTGAGGTCAGAGTTTGTTAGTCAGTCAGGGCACTTGCCTGGGGGTGGGAGTGGGTTTGATTTATGGGAACCAGCTGTTATAAGGTGGAGAAAAAACGTATGGGTAGTTTTCTGGCTGTATAAGCTTCCTGTCTTTTCTCAAAAAAAAATTGTTTTTTTCAAGGTTGATGATTGTTCTGTTGGGCTCCTCCTCTTGTCTGAGGATGGGTTCAATTCTGCGAATATGGATTGGTGGTTAGGTATGTTAAAGCTCGAGGGGAGCTTCACTTTTGGAGAGATAAGGATGCAATCTATCTTTGCAATTAGGACATTAGTCTCTTTTGTTCAGGTTATTTTGTTTTCTAGAACTTTGCAAAGATGGAATACCTATGACATTCTGATTTCTTTTCTCAAGCCGTTTCTTGTGTTTAGTATAGGTGTTTTGATGGTTTTGTATTTGTGTTGGAATTATGAACTGTTAAAGATTTGGGAGTTTGATTGGTTATAACTGAATTTAGATGTTGTTATCAATTGTGAGAATCAAGTATATAAAAGTAGATTGATAATGATTGGATGCTGCCGCAAAGAATCTGAAAGGTCTGTTTGTAATCTTCTGAGGCTGCTGGGGAATTTTTGCTGTTTAAATACTGTTTTGGTCACAAGGTATTGGATGGATAGGCCGCAAGAGTGTCAAAGAATGTGTTACAGGTTTCAAGATATATTGCTGGATAGAAGTATGAGAGTCTGGAAGTCTTTGAAGCTAGGCAACGGAAGAGGTGCTTGGATTAGCCGCTATGGTAAAAGAATAATGAAGATTGATGGGTTTTATAGATTTTGGTTTGTTGGTAATCTGGATTATGGATAATGTGTTTTTGAGTTTGTAGTTAGCTGGATGTGGCTTGTTGATTGGGTTGATTTGGCCTTTTGGGTTAGTGTTTAGGTATTGTTATATTTTGTAAAACCTATAGGCCTATGTTTTGATTGTAAATAGTTTTTTGTAATAATATTTACCGGGTTCTGTCCCCTTTACCCAAAAAAAAAAATTATTAACCAGCAACAACAAGAAATTGAACAGTTGAGAAAGAATGATAAAAAGATGTTAGATATTGTTGACAGGAGAGTCAAGAAGAGTTAGAAGCAAAGATAAAACTACTTCAGGATGAAAATCAGAAGTTGTTAACTCATGAACAGAGAAATACAAGAAGATACATCGCTTTGAGACTCAAGAACAAACAAGTGAAGAAAGACAATAAGAGTTTAAGGAAGCTTATTGACGATCTTTATGAAAAAGCTCCTCAGTTGAAAGAAGGAGAGGAAGATAAAGAACATGAAGAAGAACTTGTTGATTTTGAACCGTCTGAATCAGAAGAAGAAGAAGAAGAAGAGGAAGAAGAGGAAGAAGAAGAAGAAGAAGATGATGATGATGATGAAGAATTAGAACAGGATGCCGGTGATGCTCCTGGGAAGAAGGATGATGATGATAAAGATGGTTCTGGAGATGATTCTGGAGATAACAGTTCTGCAGATGATGATCACACTGATAACTATAAGTGTGAAAAGAGAGATTCTAGTAAAGATGCAGGAGAATCAAGCTCGAAAGCTCCTGGTGGTAACACTGATGATGATAATATTTTCTGGAATGAAAAGATCAGATCTTTGTCAGATGAAGACAAGAAGTTATATCATCAGATGTTGACTAAGAAAGTCTGGACGATTGAGCTTACAGGAAAGTTTCCAGAAATATTTGAGTCAGATGATATGAGATTTAAGCTTGAGTATAATGATCCTGATCTTGAAGATGGTGAAGTTTCTGCAGCTATATCTAAAGAGATACTTGAAGGATTGGCTAGATAAGTCGGTAAATCTCTTGAAGAGTTGATGAGTGATAATCATATTCCTAACATTCCTGAGAAAGAAGCAGGAAATCACTCTGATGATAGAGATGCACCAGTTTTTGAAGATGTTGAGATGGAGGATATTACCAGTGAGGAATATCCAGAGTATTTTAAAGACAAACAGGATGCTGCATTTCCTAGATTTCCTGAATTTTCTGAAGAAGTGCTAAATCAAGCTGAGAAACTTGCACGAGAAAAGAGTAAGACATTCGTCGATGAAGTCTTCAAGAATTTAGAAAGTTAGAAACCGAATGTTGAACAATCTGATGATCTGAAAAGCTTGTTAAGGAAACTGAAAGAAAAAGAAGCCAACCGACCGAAGACTGAAATTCAGAGAGGCTTTTACAAATTTCACAATAAATTATTCAAAGGAAGAGCTCTAGGTTGGAAATACCTGAGATAGCTAAGGTGTGTTGTTGTGAAATGGGAGAAGGGAATTCTGTATTTCAATAGATTCCATGACATCAAAACACTACCTTACTGGGCTGTACGCGACGTCTGCCGACATACTTTGTCAGGTGCAACTGTAAACAATGATGCAGTTGGCTATTTCGCAGATCGCATGGTTAGAGAAAGCAGAACGAAATGGGATGTGTTCACTCCACAGTATCCTAAAAGAATTGTTCATAAGAAGATTAAAGATTAGATTACTGGGATGAACAAGGTGACTTTAAAGTATAAACCACCGACCGTACTGAAACATATTCCTTTGATGTTGATTCCACAACACTTTTCAAAAGATTTCATGTGGTGGTAGTATGATTGGGAGACCGCAGAAGCTGTTATCTTACTGAAGGATGGGAGGGACAAATTCAAGAAGATTCATATTTTTGATCCGATGTGGTTGATCAATTTCTCACATGAAGACATCATTATGCTGTATTACAACCCAATCTATTGTGAAGAGAAGGATAGCAAACAAGCTCTGAAATACCAACGTGTGGTATGCTTATGTTTCGCTTGGGGTGTTAATGCGAGATGTGACTATGATAAGAAACTGGGAAAGTTTGTGAAGATTCCAATTGAAAAGATGAAATCTAAACCAACTTTCGAACCAGTTAAGACGAAAGAGCAGAAGACGAACTTGCGTATCAAGTTGATGAACACGACGCTTGATTATTAACGACAACAATCCAAGCAATAGTCGAGGGGGAGTTTGTTGATGCACGTTTTGCGACTAGTGCTATTGGATTGTACATTCTATTCTGTTTTGGTAAAATCGTGGGGTCGAAGGTGACTTTTGAAGGGTCGAAGGTGGATTCCTGAAGGTCGAAGGTAGAGTATCAGGTCGAATGTGGAAGTCTGAAGAGTATGTGCTGATTCGTCCATGTGCAGGCCTATATAAACCTGAAATTTCATTTTAATGATAACTTTTGTCATTTGTCTTTCCCGTTCGACCTGTAATTCTCTCTAGTGTTCTACTTGTTTCTGAAAAGTGATTATTTCATTGTAAACAACATTTTAATGATAACTTTAGTGAAATGGATCTTAAAGGTGATTTGCGTGTTTTGTTCATATTTCTATCATTTCGTAACTAATTTAGGGATTCCGCACCTAAATTGGTAGACTTGTTTGATCAAACAACTTGTTTTTGACAAAATGATCCTCCACAGAAAGTTGACAGGCATATGAAGCCTCATACGCCTGGCATGATGACATATATGAAGGCTTATATGCCTGCATGCCCAAGTGTTTGAGGCCAACACTATAAATACCCCCATGCCTTTGCCATTTTATAACTTTTGCATTATTTCTCCAACAAGGTGCTGCCCATTTTGTGCGGTTTTTATGTGTGCGCTCTCATATTATTATTATCTTCCAAACATACAACTATAATAGCTAACCGGATCGTTGATTCCGCCCTCGGTCCATTACGCGCGTGATACATATATCTTGTCCGAATCTGATCCTATAAGTGGTAGTGGAGTCGAGGCTCATCTCATGCGTGTTGTTACATTGGTTTGCATCAAATCGGAAGGTTTATGTGCAATTGTTCATAGAAAACTTGTCTTTGACCCATTTGGTGCATAAACATGGTATATATAGATTTTGGAGTGTGTTTGAGGGTTTGATCATTGACTTGATTGTGGATTCATGTTTAGAAATTGTTGTTGAACAAAACCAAATCAAATTTTAATCAAAACATATCATATCTAGAACTTTTTAGAAAACTGTCAAGCTTATGTTCATCATGGTATTTGGTTGAAATCATTAGCATGGATTGATTTTTATGATCTTATCGTTGTTTCATCTTACGAAAGTGTTTTGAAAACTTATTAAAGGGTTTTAAAAAGCGTGATTTTAAATGTGTTTTTCGATCAATTTGGGCATTGGAATCTGGTTAGGAATCATTTGTCACACCCCGCCAAGGCGGAAACGCGAGGTGCGACTTCGAATGATTTCCAAGAACAAAGGTCACACGAGCATTAATTAAAATAAAGCGGGAACTTTCATTAAACAACCAAAAATTTTTCAACATAACGTTAATTGTTTAAAATTAAAACCATTGTATTTAAATGTCTAGAGATAAAACAACAACACAACGGTCTAAAAGAAGGTATCCCACAAATGCTCGCACGCGACCCCCACAAGTTCCATTATACATGCTAATTTCCTGAAAAATATGCATTTAAGTAAATATAGGTCAACACAAAGTTGGTGAGTTCACGGGTTTTCGATATGGTGGACATGTAATCCAAAACCGAATAAATCATTGCCTAGCTAGGGCAATAATCACTATGTTATTTGACATGAGCCCATAACCAAACCTTTATACGTTGTGCCTCGCCAATGTTATACCAAAGACAATGAATAATGTGAAATACAAGCACTCGTTTGATATCTGTCATCCGGTCAGAGCGATTGACCAAGAGTGGGGGTGTCAACCCAATAGATCTATCCCGGTGTTTCATGGCTAAGTCGATAGCTAATGGTTATGGTATGATGTATGACACGAGGGATTAATGGATCCTGGACCTTAATGTCTCATGTTCACATAATAGTCATGATTGTAACGGAAAATTGTACGTATGTTTCCCCCGAAAAAAATGTAAAAACTGTAAAAAGGAGCCGTGAAATACTCACTCGGTGCCTGGATGCTAGACTGAACTGAATCTGATGCGGTGTATCTGGTCTGGGATGCTCTAAATTCATTTAAAGGCAACCTTAACATGTTTTGGTTCTAATTACCATGTAATTGTTCACCTAACTGGGACATCCATGTGTGTCACACACTGTATGTGTCAAAATGTTTATTAGGCATTAATGTGCCCATGTTTAGTTTGTTTTTGGTAAAACAAGTGGCTTGACTTGCTTAATGTTACCGAGTCTTACTTATGCCCTAGTTATGTAAAGTTAGGGTGTCATGGGGACTTATCCCTTGGAATATTGTATAAAAACACCATATTTAAGCCTTTTGTCCTTGAATATACACTCATGTTTGTATATATCATCGGTTTCCATGAAATCTCTTGTGTTAAGCTTGTTAACACATGTTTTCGAGGTATTTAACACATGTTCATAAAACAAACCTTAGATTATGTCATAAAATCAAGCGGATTGTCTTGTTTTTGGCCGAATCCAACCCTATGAACCCACACATACACCCTTATGTTTGTGTGGGTGCACGTGTTGGTCCATACCCGAGTTCTAAGATGTGTAAAATCATATATACGTGTGTGTGTATCTTTAAGTGAAAACATTGGATTTTTAACCATACATCTTTTTGAAAACTAGTGACTTAGTGGTGTGTGCGAGTGTATGCCTTCGGGTGAACTCCTCTATGATCGAATATTCTATGCAAATAAAGGAAATGGTTCGGTTTTATACCTCACTTGTGTGTACCTGATAATATTAAAAGAAATAAGCTAATCTCCCCACAATGCAACTCCTAGATGCTTGTTAATGACTTGGAACTCCTATGTGATGATGGTGAATGCTCGAACCGACTCTCTTGGGTGTGGGTGTCTTCGACCGAGTGGTGGAAAGAGAGGGGTGAGGTGGTTTCAAGTGTTAGAGTGAATTGTGATGTTGTGGTGCGATCCTAATGTGTTCTCATGCTCCGATATATAGCCAAAGGCAAGGAAGGAGGCAATGGTTTCATTGGTTCACAAATGTGGAAGGTCAAATTCTCACTTTCTTGGAGTGCAAGGTTGGAAGGCTTGCTAGGTGAAACAAGTTGACTTAAAGCTTTGTTGGGTTGTGGGGGGGGGGGGGGAGGGGTTCGGCCGAAAGGTTATGGGTAAGGAGCAAGTGTTTTTGGAAAGTTGACAAGGTGTGGAGGCTTATACATTCTATGTTGTTGCGATGCTAGTACAATAGGTTGACTAGTGTTCTTCTTAGGTTGTGTGCACACTCTTGGGGCCCGAAATTCATTGGGAAAAGGAAAGACTTCAATGGTATGTCAACTTTGCTTGGATGGCAATGTGTTTTATGTTGCTTCCATGTTCGTATATAGTCTCTAGTCTAGTGGTTTGGTAGGACACAAAAGGTGAACATATGTATGTGTATGTATGCGTGTGGAGTGTGTATGTTGGAACACATGAAGGCTTTGGAAGTCAAACATCATGGAGGTTAGTGAACATAAAGTGGTATGCTAAATTAGGTAATATTCTTGGTGTTTGTGATCATGCTCATGAGTGTTTCGGGGGGGGGGGGGGTTGACTTCAGCCGATTAAGGGAAATGAAAAAGGAATAGTGACATAGATGCCATATTAGTGTAATACATTGGGAATGAGAGATTGTGGTGATCATGTATATATATATATGTGTGTGTGAGGTATTTGGTACTTTCCAAGCATATGTTGATGTTTGTGTGTATTTATTGTCATAGGTATGTATATGTGAGTTATAATGCATTTGTTTGATTTTGATACTCACACTGGTCCTTGTGGATCAAATTTTAAGGTTACATGTGGACACATTGCTCGTGGTTTACTTGTTTCCATATAATACGCGTCGGTAACCTCAGTTAATAAACATTGTTTGTTTTTGTTCTTGTCGGGGCAACAATTTGAAATTGTATGTTCAACTGCATGGATTTCCCACCACTAGGGTTTTGCATGGGTTTCCTGCAGTCTAGCATGAACATTAGATAGACTAACTAAGGCCTTGGACTAACTAGTGTGTATACTGTTAGATTGCACGTCTCGGGATTGACTCGTTGAAACCCTATATAGCCCACTTATGATAAAATAGATGACATGTAATGCTATGATCACTGTGTACACGTAACTAAGTGTACGGATATGACCTGTGATTTCAACGGGTGTCACATTCTCCCACTGTTAGAGGAATTTCGTCCAAGAAATTTTAGGTGTTGCTCATCTGAACTAATGGTCTCTTGAAAGAAATGTGGGTACTGGCGTTTCATCTGATCTTCACCCTCCCACGTGAATTTGGGTCCGTGCTTGGAATTCCAATGTACTTTGACTAACTTGATCTGACTGCGGTGAAGTTTCTGTACCTTCCAATCTGTTATCTAGAATGACTCCTCTTTGAAATGAAGTTGTTTGTCGTTGTGGATTTCCTCTGGAGGAATAACCAGTGATTCATTAGCAAGATACTTCTTGAGGTTCGAATCACGAAACGTGTCATGAACACCGCTGAGTTCTTGGGGTAGCTTGAGCTTGTATGCAACGAGTCCAATTTGTGCAAGGATCTCAAATGGACCTATGTATCTGGGATTGAGCTTCCCACGTTTACCAAACATGGGAACTCCTTTCCATGGAGATACTTTGAGAAATACTTTGTCACCCACTTGAAACTCTAAGGGTTTACGCCTCTTGTCTGCATAACTCTTCTGCCTATCCCTGGCAGGTTTCAATCTGTCCCTGATCTGAAAGATCTTGTCAGTTGTCTCCTAGATGAGTTCGGGACCTGTCAAATGCTTGTCCCCTACTTCAGCCCAACACACAGGCGATAGACACTTGCGCCCGTACAACGCTTCGAAAGGGAAAGCTTTGATATTGGTGTGGTAACTTTTATTATAGGAAAATTCAATCAACGACAAATGCGTATCCCAATTTTCCCTAAAGTCAATTACACATGCGCGGAGCATGTCTTCCAGCATCTGGATGGTCCTTTCGCTTTGTCCATCTGTCTGTGGATGGTAAGCGGTTCTCATGTCTAACCGGGAACCAAGAGCTTCTTGCAACGACTGCCAAAATCTCGAAGTGATGCAACTATCTCGATTAGAGATTATGGAAGTAGGCATGCCATGCCTTGATATAATCTCATTGATGTATAATCGGGATAATTTCATCGTTTTGTCCGTTTCTTTGATTGGCAAGAAATGCGCAAACTTTGTTAAACGGTCGACAATTACCCAAATCGCATCATGACCACAAAATGTTCTTGGTAACTTAGTGATGAAGTCCATAGATATTTGCTCCCATTTCCAAACTAGAATCTCTGGTTGGTGAAGCATACATGACGGCTTCTAGTACACTGCCTTGACCTTTGAACACGTTAGGCAACGTCTGACATAGGCCGCAATACAACCCTTGATGTTAGGCCACTAATAGAACTGCTTGAGGTCTTATACATCTTATCTAGCTCCAGGGTGTATTGAGTATTGGACTTATGTGCTTCATCTAAAACTAAGTCACGCAAACCTCCATACAAAGGAACCCATATTCTATTCAAGAAATATTTTGTCCTGTCAGGCTTCGTCTCTAGCTGACTGACCTGACTGTATAGAGCTTCTTGTCAAATATTACTATCCTTAAGAGCTTCTTGCTGAGCCTAGCGAATACGAGCAGTGAGATCTGTATGAATGGTCATGCCTAACGCATGAACATGCAACGTTTTGGTACGTTCCTTTCCGCTTAATGCGTCTGCTACAACATTTGCCTTCCCCATATGGTACTTAATCTCACAGTCGTAATCGTTGAGCAGCTCAACCCATCGTCTCTGACATATGTTCAAATCATTCTGGTCAAACATATGCTGTAAGCTCTTATGGTCAGTAAAGACAGTACACTTAGTCCCATAGAGATAGTGTCTCCATATCTTGAGCGTGAACACTATTGCACCCAACTCCAGATCATGGGTTGCGTAGTTCCATTCGTGCACCTTAAGTTGGCGAGAGGCATAGGCAATGAGCTTGTCTCTCTGCATCAAGACACAACCAAGACCTTGGTGAGATGCATCGCAATAGACCACGAAATCTTCCATTCCCTCTAGCAGTGAGAAAATGGGTGCGCTGCATAGCTTGAGCTTCAAAAGCTGAAAAGCTGATTCTTGTGGATCTCCATATTCAAATTTCTTGTCTTTTTGGGTCAAGACTGTTAGGGACTAGGATATCTTTGAAAAATTCTCAATGAATCACCGATAGTAGCCAGCTAACCTTAGAAGTTGACGAACGTCTGTTGCGGTACTGGGTCTAGGCCAGTCTTTGATCGACTCTACCTTGGTTGGATCAACATGTATGCCCTTCTCGTTCACTACATGACCGAGGAAATGAACTTCACGAATCCCGAATTCACATTTGGACAATTTGGCATACAACTCTCAAGTCCGTGAGTAAATCAAAATATTGTCAATGAATACGATCACGAACTTGTCGAGGTAAGGTTTACACACCCTGTTCATCAGATCCATGAACACTGCCGGTGTGCTTGTCAAACCGAATGTCATTACCAAAAACTCGAAATGCCCATACCGCATCCTGAAAGAAGTCTTGGGTATGTCCTCTTTTTGAATACGTAACTGGTGATAGCCTGATTTTAGATCAATCTTCGAGTAGAAACTAGAGCCTTGCAATTGGTCGAACAGATCATCTATTCTGGGAAGAGGGTAACGGTTCTTCACCGTAACCTTTAAGGTTTATGAAATTAAAGAAGCACGTAGGAAAGGCATGTATCTTTAAGGTTTATGAAATAAATAAGAAGCACGTAGGAAAATCAAGTATATCAAGCATGTAAAGGAAGTAGTCAAATAAAGGTTCCTAACTATAGACTAGGTCAATCATGGCAATTTTCCTAATTCCCTATAGTTATGGCTCTGATACCAATCTGTCACACCCCAACCGATGGCGGAAGCATCGAGGTGAGACTTGTGATATATTGTTCAAAGACTTCATAACACTAAATTGTGATAATAGATTAAAATAGATTTCATTCGTATCTAAGATTCAACAAGTATACAATTTGTTCATGTGAAAAATACATTAAATTAAACATGAAGTAAAATAAAGATTGTTTCGTTTGTTTCTAAGGCCGAATCCTAAGTGATGTTTCTTGTATCGTCTCATCAAGCTTTTCCTGCAACATGTATAAAATATCCGTCAACACATAAAGTATTGGTGAGCATACTAGTTTTGACTTACGTACATAGTATAAGAAAGTGTTACTCAAATCATCATGTTATAAGCATATGCACGTAGAACCATACAAACGGCAACAACACTCGATAACACAAAAGACTTCATCTTATCATGACCCATAAAGGGGGCGGCGTGTCAACCTATAGCGCTATACATGTAAGGTGGGTTGTTAACTAATCGTACATTTGTATGTAAGAATTTGAATTCTAGCATGGCATAGCATAATAGCATTTAGATTGAGCATAATAGTTTTTAAGAGTATGAAATCGTTTTAGTTTTGATAGGGATACATGTTGAGCCCCAAAGAATACAGAATAAAAGGGGGACAAGTATGAACTCACCTGAAGTGCATTATGAAAGAATGGAAAACAACGTCTAAAGCTGAATCAAATGATCCTCTTGTGTCCTATTTCAAGTAAATGATGCCTTAAATTCTAATGCAAATAAGTTTAATTCATTTCTTGGTTGTAAAGATAGCTTATTCAACTACCTAGACTCGCATTGCACGAATGCGCGTCTTAAAGTGTGTGACTTAACGAACCGGTAAGAACTTGGTTTAGTTTCTCGAAAGTATAAGTGTATGTATAGTTACTATAAATATAAACTTTAAGGTAATATTCAAAAATGGCGTCTTGAAATTAGTTGTAAATGGAGTGTTTTATTTTGTCTCGAGGACCGGACAATAAATAGAAACTATTTGTGAAATGTAGCTTTAATTGTACAAAGTATATATTTGAATGGTCGATATATTTCTTATATTTTGTAAAAATTTGGGCAGAGTCTCCTCTGTTTTTGTAAGAAACCAGACAACACAAGTCGTCTATTTTATCTCAAAACATCAGTTGTCCAAGACCACAAAACGCAATACAATTTAACTAAGCTTTTATATGCGACAATTTTATTAAAACTATAATGAATGTGAACAGTATTCTTCGATAAGAAATATATATGTATATATGATTCAACATTTGATAGTTGACAGAATAGCTTGTATAAGTGTATGTTGTTATTTATTAGGCCGAAAGCAAAATGGTAAAGCGACTAGTATTAGACTTGTATAATCGTGTTAATGAGTATTTATAAAACTTCGCCTACTCGAATGTTCCAAATATTATTTTTTTCACTAGTCCTTTTTATACACGGCAAATGGTTGCTGATACTTTGAACGGTGAAGTTTTCCCACCAGTTTGAGACGCGTCCTTTGTTGAAACCAAGTGTCTTCCCCCTTTGCTTTGTAGACTGTTTTAGACATTATTTGTCTAGGAATTGGTGATAGATAAAATTACATGCTATGGGTGACCGAAGCAAAATGGTTCGGTTACGTGGAAGCTTCGCGCTTCACCTTAGATCCGCCATATTGGTAATTACCCGTGTGTCTTTTTGTTTGGGAAGCCTGATCAGGTTAATGATAACCTATTCCTCCTTTGTGTGTACCGAAAAGATGCTCAACCAGAGGATATTACAGCTCTTAAGTGATCGAAGTCAAGGCTCGTGGCGATTGTATGTATGTTAGGACGTTACTGTTGTCCATGTTGCAATCCCTGGTAGTAGACATAGACTTTGGAGTCAGATAGCAATTGTTACTGCATGTACTAACCACATTTCGTTGAGTCGTACAACATTCTTACTTAGAAAAGCTACTGATGAAAAGATCGTTGGAGTAGGAGTTGAATAATATAACCCGGTGTAGATGCATTTATGCGACTAGTGCTTCGGATTGTCCAATAAACTTGTTTTTGTTGATAGTTGAATGGGTGAAGGAGTTTTAGTTTGGTCGAAGGAGACTCAGAAGGTGCGAAGGAGAGGTTTTGGTCGAATGTAGAATAGGTTTCTTATGTATGGCTTGGTTCGACCGGATGAAGTGGTCGAACCTGCACATTCGCACTTACAAAGTGGGCGAATGTGCAGACTATATATATGTCAAGCTGATTTTTTGAATGTAACTTTGAGTCATTTTGTTCCCTCCACTTTCTGATTCTCTCTCTAGGATATTATTTAGCTTAATTCACGTTCATACCTTGTTGTTTTCACTTTATCAACGTGTAATTGAGTCTTGATTATTAATGAAAAAGCTTTGAATGATGATTTACTTGTTTTGATCTGATTAATTATCATTTTGTGATTGGTTTAGGGTTTCCGCACCTAAATCAAACTTGTTTGATCATTTCTTTGTTGATTTGTCGATCCTTATTAGCACATACAAAGTGGTATCAGAGCCATTCTGGATTAAACAACCACAAATTGATAGTTTCTCAGTTGATTTGGACCCAATTTTGGTCAAAAAGTTTCTGTTTTCATAGAACAAACTGATTTGATGAGTTTTTGATTGATTACAACTTGTTTTCATGGTTAAAATGGATAATTCTCTTTGTTAAACTTGTTCCAAATCAATTCCGATTCAAAACCTGATTAAAATCATCAAAATCTATCAACATTTGATAAACATGATCAAAATTAACTGATTTTCAAAGAATAACCGTTTTTGAAATACCAGGGGTCGAACCTAGAGAGACGGTCGAAGGAGTGAGTTAATTTGGTCGAACGAGTGAATTTCTGGTCGAAGGTGTTGTTTTTGTGGTCAACGTAGAGTTTCATAGCATATTTGTGTACATTCGTCCATTTGAGTTACATTCGACTGATCGAACGGTCGAAGGAGGGATAAAACGGTCGAAAGAGAGAACAAACGGTCGAAAGAGTTTGTGTGTTATCACAGTCCACATTCGTACCTTTCAAAATGGTCGAAGGAGAAGGAATTTCCTCATTCGACCATACGATAGTGCGAAGGAGAAACCTGTTTTAAAATTTTTCTAATCTTTTCGTGTTTGAACATTTACAGGTTAAGATGTGGAACTTTCCAACTACGCCAAGACCTAATCAAGCACCACAGCAGCAAACAACAAGAGATCCATGGTCAGTTGCAGCTCAGAAGACTAGTCCACCATCCCAGCCAATCAATTACATGGCTATGACTAGTTCTACTCCTCAGCAAGTTGTGTAATCGTTACAGCAACCAATTGGTGATTATTGGGGAGTAGCAGCAGCTGTCGTTCACTCACAGACGACTAATGCCATATCTACACTCATTCATGATCTATCATCAGGCAGTGGCAATCGTCCACCAAAGCTCATGGATATGATGGACTATAAAACATGGAAGACAAAGTTCAAGATACATGTGGAGGGACAAGGCTTAGAGGGAGCTGAGGCATGGCAGATGATAGTGAAAGGTTATGTTGCTCCTATTCTGGAGAACACTTGTGAACCTATACCGTTGGAGAACTTGGCTGATGATGAGAAGAAGAAGTTCGCGATCGAGAAAAAGGCGTTTTCTCAATTATCTCAGGCGATCAACACTGATTTGTTGCATCAGTTCGGATCGTGTACTACTTCAAAACAATTGTGGGATATGCTGAGAAACAGACATGATGGTAATGAGAAGACTAGGAAGCTGAGAATGGAAGAGCTTCGTAAAGAGTTCGAGAACTTTAGTTACATGGTAATGAGACTTTAAAAGAATTGGTTCCAAGGTATTGCCACTTGCTCACAGAGCTTTCGAGCTACGAGATTAGCATACCGATGTCAGAACTGGTGGATAAATTTGCTGATGCTTTACCACCATATTGGAACCAACACATTGAAGTGTTGAAAGAAAAAGATGCATACCAGTATTGGACTATCAATGGGTTCATACAAAAACCGGAGAACAAAGAAATGGAGGAGAAGAGGAAAGCAAAGAGAGCACAGATTCCACAAAACCTTGATTTGTATGTGAGTGGTACATCTACTTCTCTTTCTACTTCTAGCTCTACTTCAAGTGTTGCACCTCATATTGCTTGCGTATCTAATGTTGTTGAACCCACCAAAGCACCAATAAACTATCTTGCCCAAACTTCATCATACACACCACAATCTTATCAAACACCAAATTTCATTCCACCTTTTTCACCTATGCAACAAGCTGCCTGTTACACAGCCAGTCAACCTCAACAACAACCATATAATCCTCACATGAACCAAATGCAGATCACTCAAACACAATCAAATCAAAGTCCGATTGTGTTAGAGACTTCTAACCTTAACAATGTTACTGTTGAGATTGCTCAACAGCATGTAGCATTAGTATCTGCTATGGTCGCATCTTACAACGGTTTAGTTGCTAGTCAGATTGGAAACAACAATCTAACCAATGAGGACTATGCACAAATCGATAAAGAGGAAATGGAGCTTATGGATATACAGTGGGCGTTTGCTAGCATCATGAGAAGAGCCACTGATTTTATCCAGAAAACAGGAAGAACTGACCTTTCGACTTCTCCAAACACCACTTACGGCTTCAACAAAGCCAAGGTTACATGCTTTAATTGTGGTGAGAAGGGTCATTTCAAGAGAGAGTGTACACAGCCGGCTCAACAAGGTAATCGAAACCCGTTCAATTCAAGCTATCAAAACAGACAAAACCAAAACCAGAATCAGGTATCATACAATAGTCCCAACATCTCTAGCTTTCAACCTCAAAACAACTACCAGAACCGTCAAAACACACAACAAATTATCAATACTAGACAATCCACATCTCAAAACCAATTACAACAGAATCTAAACCGAACCATTGTTCCCATCTCTACAACTAACACTCAAACCCAAACCCAAACCCAAACTGAAAATCAAAACCAAGCACTTGTGATCCAAAAAGATGAAGGTTTTGATTGGACGGGTATGCAATTAGGAGTGGAAGAGATTACTGCAGGAAATGTGGCTTGTGTTGCACAAAAGATGAGTTTGGATGAACATGTGGAGATTGAAAAAGATGTTGTGATAGAAAAAGTGTCGAAGTTGAAAATAGAAGAGTTGAATGAGGATGTGAATGTTGAGTGTGAAGGCAAGAAATCTGGAATGATTGTTGATTCTGTCACAGAAGTTGGAGAGCAATATGATTCAGCTTACTCGGACATGGAAAGTGATTCTGACTCGGAAGCTAGTGTGAACTCACTTGATGATGACATTGATCAGTTGCTAGCTGAAGCAGATTTCCTTATGACCCGCAAGTCGTGCATGGTGGATGATGCCTGCACTAAGATTGACTACTCAAAATTCTTTGCAGGGAAGGAAGCTCATTTCGCACTGATGGCAATGACAGAACCACCTAAACCGGTAAGTACTGAATCTCAATCTAAAGTTTGTGTTAAGTGTTCTGATTTTGATAGATTGACAGAAGAAAATAAGCAACTCAAGGTACAACTTGAGAGTGCTAAAATAAACTGTCAAAATTATCAAAAAGAATCAAAAGAATTCAACAAAGTACTTGATGGTTACAAAAAGGATGTTTCTGAACTGAAAAAGACTTTGTCTATAAAGCAACTTGCCATTAACAACTATATAAATGAATGGAAAACACCAAGTTAGAAATGGCAACCATCAAATGCTTCGCTGAAAAAGTGAATAAAAAATTAGAGAGCTATAAGCACATTGCTTATGTAGTTGACCACATCATCGAAGAACCTTCACAGTCAAGTAGTGCAAACTACAAAGCTGTCCCATCTCCGGTGTTGTTCGAAAATCATAATTTACATGCGATAGCACCGGAGAATCTAGTCAAATCGGACTCCACATCAGATAGCGAGTCCAACACATCCAGTATCGGAGACCCGTATTCTGATGTGAGACCTGTTTTGGGAAAAGTATCGGAGACCCGTATTCTGATGTGAGACCTGTTTTGGGAAACAATGAAGGTGTGGTAGCTACAGATGATTCTGATGAAGAAGATGAACGTGATATTCCTGATGAAAATCATATAATCACTACTGAACCAGTCTCACCATCTCAGATAGTCCATCCCATGGCTAATGCTCACAGAAAGAATCAACCAGCAAAGAATGTTGTTAAGAAAGCTGAGCAGTCTGTTGATAAAAATGTTGAAAAGAAAGCTGTTAAGAAAGTTGAGAAAAATGGGGTTAAATCTGTTGATAAGAAAATTGAAACTAAAACTGAGAAATCAAATGAAATGAGCAACGAATCATGTGATAAACCTGTAAAAGTTTTCTATCGGATGCAAGGCTCCGATAAGATTATGTCTGATGACGAATATCCGATTCAATTTGTGAACTATTCCAAAATTGAAAAGATCTGGCAGGAAAGTACAATTTGGTTCCCAAAACATGAACGAACCAATGATATTCCTCCAGCTATTTTACAGAAAATTTATTCGGATAATTCTAAAGACGCAAAGGTCAATGTCACACAATTCGTTAAGCCAGTAGACAAGTCAAATAGTTTCATTGAGCCGACTTACTCAAAGGACCCAGCTCCTGAGAGTTTGAGAAAACGGTGCATGGTTGATCAATATCCCATTGCAAGTTTTTCCAACTCGAACATCAAGGAAAACTATGAAGAGTACCGTGCGTGTTTTAAGTGCGGGGAAAGGGGACATTTACTTGCCACCTGCCCGTATGTACGACACAAGAGGCACGAGGTGGAGATGAAGCAAAGACATGATTATCCGGTTGATAATTACAGTTATCCACAAAGACGGTTTTTCCCTCAGCCAGCACCTTATTATAACAAAAACAATTTTTACAACAAAAGGGAAAATCGTCCGATGACTTATGACAAACGCAACCGGATAGTCACTGAGAAACCATTGAAGAAACCATTGATGAACACAACTGTTGAAAACAAAAAGGTTTCTGCTAAACCTAATGCCAAATCAGCAGTTGGACCTGTCTCTGTTAAATCAGAGAAGGTAACCAAGAAGGTAGCATTCAAAGACGAAGTAAAGAAACCGGCTGAGATCTCAAAATCTCAGATCCGGATCTTGAAAAGGTCTGAACAGTCTTGGTCATCAAAGGAGTCTGAGGGTGCTTCAACTTCACAGAATGTGAAATCTGAGAAAACCAAAGTTGAGTGTGAAAAGAAAAGGGTTGATAAAACCCAAGATGTTTGTGAATCTAATGAATCTTTGAAACAACCAGTTCAAAGACCCAAGACCAAACAGGCTTGGGTCCCCTGAAATATCTAATTGCTTTACTTGATATGTGCAGGGAGCTCCAGCTGGCCCTGTTAGCAGTCTCTGGATTGTTGATAGTGGAGCTTCTGGCCACATGACAGGGGATCTCATGCTACTTTTTGACATCAAGAACATAAATGGAGGATACGTAGCGTTTGCAGGAAATAAAGGAGGCTACATTACGATGGAGGGTAGTGTTAGCAATGGGGTAGTGACATTTGAGCGGATATCGTATGTGAAACAGATAGACTACAATCTACTCAGTGTCAGCCAAATCTGTGATGAGCAATTCTCTGTTTATTTTGACGACAAATCTTGCTACATCCTGAAACCAGGTTTTGAACTTCCAAAAGAGTGGGTGATGCTAAAGGCACCGAGAGTAAACAACTTGTATATTCTCGATATGTCCAAAGCTATGACCACCCATGGCCAAGTCACGTGTTTCCTCTCTAAAGCTACAGAAAAAGAATCTATCATGTGGCATAGGAGAATGGGACACATTCATTTGAGAAAGATGAACTAGTTGGTGAAGAATGAACTTGTCACTGGAGTTAATGTGAAACATTTCCATTTGAATGACAAGTGTATTAGCTGTAAAAAGGGTAAGCAGCACAAACAGACCCATAGACCAAAGAAAGTCAATTCCGTTGAACTACCGCTTGAGCGTTTGCACATGGATTTATTTGGTCCAGTCAAGCGTAAAAGTCATGCCGGGGAATTGTACTGTCTTGTGGTGACTGACGATTATTCAAGATTCTCATGGGTTATGTGCTTACATCAGAAAAGCGACACGTTTGACAACCTGAAAGTTCTGTTTACTCGTCTGGAGAATATCTATGGTCTAAAGATTAAACGAATCCGGAGTGATAATGGGACGGAGTTCAAAAACGCTCAGATGGATGATCTTTGTGAAAACAAGGGAATTCATCACGAATACAGCGCTCCGTATACACCCCAGCAGAACGGTGTCACAGAACTGAAGAACAGGACTCTGATCGAAACGGCGAGAACAATGCTTGCGGACTCAAATCTTCCGGTCATGTTCTGGAACGAAGCAATTTACGCAGCATGTTACACTCTAAATCGTGTGTTAACAGTGAAGAAGTTTGGCAAAACTTCTTATAAGCTGTTGAACCGACGAAAGCCGAATCTAGAGTATCTAGAACCGTTTGGAGCCCGTGTACAATGCTTAATCCTTCGGAGAAGTTCGCGCCAAAGGCTGAAGAAGGCTATTTTGTTGGATATGCAACCCCACTAAAAAGGGTATTCAACAAAAGAACTAGAAAAGTCGAGGAGTGGGCTAACGTCGAAGTACAAAGATACACTCAAAATGTACAGGGAGGCGGTCCGGACTGGATGTTTGATTACAAAGACTTCTTTGAATCATTCAATCTAGATAGCATGGTTGAAGAAGCTGTACTCCGTTTATATTACGAGGTCGAAAATGCAGTAACTTCACCGTTAGTGTGTCCGATCACTGTAAATCCTCAAGCAGCTTCTAATGATACCACTGCTCCTGTGATGGAAGAAGAAGTGTTCCAAGAAGCTTCAACAACGCTTAATTCATCAGATTCAGAAGATGAAGACGATGATGCTCCAAGTGAAGCTATTCTGGAAAATGCTACAGTGACACCACCAGTGAACCCAACTACAACTGATGCTTCAACATCGAATGTGGGTAATGATCTGCTTTCTACAGAGAATTTGACGACTCAAATGGGAGTGCAAGTACCTGATTATCCGGAATCTCGGATACATCGGATACACCCGCTTGAACAGGTTATTGGTGATCCTGGTAGCAGCGTTATGACAAGAGGGCAATTGAGAAATGCTCAAGCACCAGAGAATATTGGCAATCTTGCTTTATATGCCAAAATACAAAAATCTGGTTTTCAAAATGACTGGTCTTTCGCTTGTTATGTTTCGCAGGTAGAGCCGCGGACGTACAAGGAAGCTCTTTTGGATGATGCTTGGGTGGAAGCGATGCAAGAAGAGTTGTTACAATTTCAGAAACTTGGAGTTTGGACGCTGACAGATTTGCCCCCGGGAAGAAAGAAGATCGGAACCAAATGGGTTTTTAAGTGTAAAAAGGATGATAGAGGAGTTATAGTGAGAAACAAAGCTCGTTTGGTTGTTCAAGGTTTTCTTCAAGTTGAGGGAATCGACTACAATGAAATCTATGCACCTGTTGCACGCTTGGAAGCTATACGAATGTTTCTGGCGTTTGCATCCTGGAAGAAATTCAAGGTGTATCAGATGGATGTAAAGAGCGCATTTCTTTACGGTGTGGTCAAAGAGGAAGTTTACGTAGGTCAACCACCAGGCTTTGAGGACCCTATTCATCGGGATAAGGTTTATGTCTTAAACAAAGCTCTCTACGGGCTGCACCAAGCTCCGAGACAATGGTATGAGGAGCTGAGCACGTATCTTCTCTCGAAAGGATTCAAACGCGGATTGGTAGACTGCACCCTGTTCACGAAACGAGCAGGAGATGACTTGCTTCATGTGCAAATTTATGTTGATGATATTATTTTCGGGTCTACTAATGAACTTCTGTGCAGGGATTTTTTGAAGTGATGCAGGAAAAGTTCGAAATGAGCGCAATGGGAGAAATGCAGTTTTTCCTAGGCTTGCAGGTGGAGCAAAGACCAACGGGGATCTTTATTCACCAGACCAAATACGTTTCTAAAGTCTTGAACCGATTTCAGATGGATGATTCGAAGCCGATGGATACCCCGATACAACCTATCACGGGATTGGAGTTGACGCTAAGGGGGAGCTGACTGATCCATTTACATACTGAGCAATCGTCGGATCTCTGATGTATCTCACCGCGTCTAGACCGGATATAATGTTTGCAACATGTCTTTGTGCACGATATCAGTCGAAGCCGAAACAAAGTCATCTTGCAGCTGTCAAGCGTATCCTTAGATATCTGAAGGGTTGTCCATCGAAAGGACTTTGGTACCCTCATGATGATAATTTTGACCTAATCGCTTTTAGTGATGCAGATTGGGGTGGATGTGACAAAGACAGCAAATCCACAACGGCTGGATGTCAGTTTATGGGGAGCAGGCTCGTGACCTAGTAATGCAAGAAACAGACCGCAGTTGCACTATCCACATGTGAAGCAGAATACGTTTCAGCATCGAGCTGCTGCTCACAGGTTCTTTGGATCCAACAACAGATGGTGGATTACGGTTTGCAATTTCTTAAAACCCCTATTTACTGTGATAATGAAGCCGCAATCGCATTAACAAAAGACTTAGTAAATCACTCAAAGGCTAAACATATCCGGATTAAATATCATTTTATCCGTGATTGTTATGCTAAAGAGTTGATCGATATGTCAAAATCCACACTGATTACCAACGCACAGATCTTTTTACCAAAGCTTTTGACAAATCCAGATTTGATTATCCTTTAAAAGCTAATGGTATTAAAGAAAAACAAGACTGATCACCACCTCAGTCTATCACTTTTTAGTTTAAATTTTTACTGTTTTTCAGAAAAACTTCGAAAATCCAAAAATATTGAAAAATTTCAAAATTCATAAGAATTAGAAAATTTCTTTGCTAACTGCTATATCTTCTTCCCTTAGATTAATGCCGTCAGATTTCTGTGAACAAACGATATCTGGGCAGTCACATATTTGAAATGCTCCAGCTTATCCTTGGGAACAGTAAATTCAAAAATTTATAAAAATCAAAAAAATCAAAAATGATTTCATGGAGTAAAAGGGGAAATGATAGTACATCAGTGGGGATCTGACACATTCTAAGTAATGTACTGCTATATAAGACGTGTGTCTGAGTCTGTGTGATGTGCTGATAGGCTTCGTAGACCTATTACTGCGTGCCTGATATATACATATCAAACGAATTGATGTGTGGATGAACTCCTCATTGGCATATGGTCTTAGTACCGTAATTTCGTTTGATAGGGTATTTGTACAAAACTCGGACGTTTAGGGTCGTTATGTTATTAGTTGTCTGGGGATAGCCTCTCTGATCTTCTGCTGTAAGTCATTACGGACCTAGATCAGACAGGGTGTCTTTATAAAAGAGCTTTATGCCAAATCCTAAAGTTACCGAATTGAGGAACTTTCTATGTTTTATGATGATCAAAGATTATCTATTACATCGTATTAATCACTGATGCATATCATGATTAATATCAGTCCTCAACCTGGTAAAGTGCACATGTTACTTTGTTGCATTAATTTGCTGACCTGTATACCTCTGTGCATTATACCTTGTAAATTTACAGACGACGAAAGCATAATCACGCTTTACCATGAGTCTTTGTGCATATACTTCTTGATACGGGAGTATGTCGTGTGCGTGGGAACCACAGACAATTATGTTTATACTATAAATAACAGTATCAGTTTAAAGCACTGCACAAAAGTCTGCATGTGAGTTTATGTGGATCACAATATCAGCAGTTGCCAGATCACACATTGTCTTTAATGATAATAATTCAAAAGATCAACGGTGTGATCAGATTTCTCAATAACTGATATAATTCCTTTACCAGAAATCACAAAAACATTTACTGTTTTTCATTTACATTTCTGCATTTTATTTTCTTGTCAAAAATTACAAAACTCAAAAAGATTTTAGGTGTGTTTTAGCATTAACTTTAGAAAATCCAAAAAGATTTTACATTTCCATCTTCTTTTTGATAGCTGATGGTGGTTGATGTCGATTTTCTAAACCTTGATGAACCATTTGAGCTTTGTAATCTTTTAAATGTGAAAATATGAAGTTTTGATGCTTACAAGTTGAAAAATAATTGGAACGGGACTCGATTTTGAGATTTGAAAAATTTATCAAAAATCCCAGTTCTCGTTCGCCCATTCGTTTGGTCAAACGTGGGATTTTTAATGCTCCTTCGTATGTTTAAAACGGGCGAATGAGAGTGTTCTTGAACATCTGTCTCATTCGAACCCTTTTTGCCTCATTCGAACCTTTAACTAGGGTCGAAGGAGACAAAAGTGTCTCATTCGACCGGTGAGAATGGTCGAAGGAGCATGCCTATATATACCCATTCAGTCTCATTCGAACCCTTATCAAATTTTTTCAAAATTTCTGAACTGAAGTCCATTTGTTGCCCTGTTGTTTTGCCATTTATCACAGTGTTCGTCTTGTTCTTCTGATCATTGTGCACTATTTCTTACAGGTTAATACATCAGTTTTAAGGATTAATCGATGGTTTTCAGTTTTTGAGCCCTAGCTTTCTAAAACCTGATTAATTGATGTTGTTTGTTTCAATTGATGGATAGGATTCAATGCTTAATAGTTTTAGGGGGAGATAGTGCAAAAACATTGGTTTAATCATCATCAGTTTGCATAATCGATCCTTAAACCCTAGTTTTTGATAGAAAACAGTTAATCATTGAACAAATGTTAAAATTGATTGTGTGGAAACTTTAATCGGTGTTGTTACTTGCTCAATGAATCAATATAACAAGTTAAAAGCAACAGATCATCATAATTGAAAATTTGAATTATGAACAGTCTCTTTCGCCCATTACGAATGGTCGAAGGAGATGTTTAAATGGGCGAATGAACTAGGTTTGGACGAATGAAACATTTTATCAAAAACCCTTACATTCGTACCTTTATATTTTCGTATTCGCACCAAGTTTTTCTCATTCGTACCCCCGTTTGGGCGAATGAGAAGATGAATTACCAAATTTTCAAACTTTGAATTTTTTGTCGATTTTTAACATGTTTCTTTGTTTTGTTTTGCAGATCAAACCATGTCTGAACAGGAGTAGCCTACTGAACAAGCCGGATCATCCTCACAGCCTGCAAAGAAAGTCACTGAAAAGCTTTTAACATTCGAGAATGCGCATAATTGCTGTGCGTATCTTGGAGAGGTTAAAAAGCATACTGAGTTTATTGATATTATAGAGTTCTTGAAGAGAAGTCGGGTGATAGACGCGATTGCTACACCTACCATTATTTACAGAGACATGATGCAAGAATTCTGGACTGAAGCGAAGTTGGATTAAACACCTCTCATCAGATCTGGACCACCTTATAAGCAGCCTACAGCAACACTTCATTGGAACGCATGCATCTGCTGCGTGACAATCTTCGCCAAATCACCAAGGGTGAGTCAACTGTGGCCGAATATGGTCGCAAATTCAAAGCCGTTTGCGATCAGCTTTCGGCTATAGGACACCCGGTTAGTGACACCGATAAAACACATTGGTTTCTTTGTGGTCTCGGTGCCTCGTTTGAAAGTTGGTCCACTGCTGTTCGAACCGCTCATGCTTCTCTTTGTTTTCGTGATCTTCTCACCAAGGCAGAAAGTCAAGAACAATTCTTGCGCAACCTTCTTCCTCCAACCCCTGCTCCCGTGGCCTTCATTTCCCACCAAACCCGCTCTAATTCTTCTTCCAACACCCGACCCAGATCCGGCTCCTCTGGTTCTGGATCGTTCTCTCGAAATCAGTCCCAAAACTCTAACTCCAAAAACCCGCGTAGGCCTCCTCATTGTCAACTATGTCGCACGAATGGCCACTACGCAAACAAGTGTCCCAAACTCTCCTCTTTTGTTACCGCCGCCTCTGGTCAGGAAGATCTTGCTCGCGCTTTCCACGCGAAGTGTAACTTTTCTGGTGATGAACCGGATTGGACAGCCGACACGGGCGCCGATCTTCACATGACAGATGATACGGGTAAACTTCAATCTTTTTCTCCATACACAGGGTCCTCTTCTGTTTTCTTTGGTAATGGGCACTCACTCCCTATCACTCATAAAGGCCACGTTAAAATCAATGGTCGTGTGTCTTTAAATGATGTTTTGGTTGTTCCAAAAATAACCAGAAATTTACTTTCCGTTAGCAAGTTGACTAAAGATTATCCTGTTGATGTATTGTTCTCAGACACGTTTTTTCTTATCCAGGACCGGAAAACAAGCCAACCTCTCGCTCAAGGTCGGTGTGAAAACGGTCTCTACATACTTCGGGATAAATCTTCGGCTTTTTTTGCTTCTATTTCTTCGAATAAAGCCTCATTTGAGTTGTGGCATAATCGTTTAGGTCATGTTGCTTTTGATGTAATTTCTATTTTAAAGAAACATGGTTGTTTGCAATTTACTTCTATTTTGCCAAAACCTAATTTATGCTCACCTTGTCAACTTGCTAAAGCCCGAAAATTACCATTTGCTCTAAATGAAAAACGTGCTTCTCATCCACTCGACCTTATTCATTGTGATTTATGGGGTCCCTCTCCGATTTTAAGCTCGGAAGGATACAAATATTATGCGGTGTTTATAGATGACTTTTCACGATTCTCGTGGTTATATCCACTTAAATTGAAAACTGACTTTTACTCCACGTTGCGTACTTTTTTGCAACTTGTACAAACACAGTTTTCTCGAAAAGTCAAAATCTTTCAAAGTGACGGTGGCACGGAATTTATTAATCAACATGTCCGAAAATTTTTTGAGGACAATGGCACATTTCACCGTTTCTCTTGCCCGTACACCGCTCCTCAGAATGGTCGAGCCGAACGCAAACATCGTCATATCGTAGAAACGGGCTTGGCCATGCTCTTTCATGCCCACGTTCCGGCTACTCGTTGGGTTGATGCATTTAGTACGGCTACATACATAATAAGCCGTTTACCAACCGAAGTGCTATATGATAAAACTCCTTTTGAAATGCTATTCTCTATTAAACCCGATTACTACAATTTTCGTGTGTTTGGATGTTGTGTTTATCCGTATCTACGTGACTATGCCCCTCACAAACTGGCCCCGCGAAGCATTCCTTGTATTTTTATGGGATATTCCCCACAATACAAGGGTTACAAGTGCTTTGACCCGGCATCTTCTCGTATGTACATCACACGCCATGCAAGGTGTGATGAGAATTTTTTTCGTTACACCACTAATGTCGCGGCTGAGATAGTCTGGATATCGTGCTATGGCCAATGCCGCGGCTGAGATAGTCTGGATAACTCACCTTTTGCAGGAACTTCATGCCTTACCTACTTCACGTCCTACTCTATTATGTGATAATCGAAGTGCCTTGTTCATGTCGCAAAATCCAGTTTCTCATAAACGAGCAAAGCATATTGATTTGGATTACCATTTTGTTCGAGAGCTTGTTCTATCGGGAAAGCTACACACTAAGTTCATTCCTACCAAGCTTCAAGTCGCGGACATCTTCACCAAGAGTTTACCACGTCCACAGTTCGAATATTTCAGGGACCTGCTTCGTGTATGTCCTCTGCCTGTGCGCTTGCGGGGGGACAAAAGATAATATTGACCATTGCAACTATCATGCCTATAATTTCTCCTCATTTATGTGTAGTCAATATGTTGTTAATGTATTTCCTATTTTATTGTATTGTAAATAATTATATAAATGAATGATACCCTCTCTTAATATTCAAGAGAGAGTTTCCCACCTTACAGGATAATGTTTTGTTTGAGGGGTTGGAGTTCACATGCTTTTGAACTTTGAAGCTGTGTTAAGACAAGAAGATGCCAACATATCTTTACTTATAAAATAAACGTGGTATATATTATATGATGAAAAGAAAAGTCTAAAAGCAAATATGCATGGTTGTTAGTTAGCTTTATCATTGGCTAAATTTTTTTGGCTATATTGGAATATAATAGGGTTTGTTTAGTAGTGTGCAAACCAGCTACTAATATGGACTTACTAATGCTTTATTGGTTTTATGTTAAATGTGATCGAGCCTAAGCGTTAATCTAAGATGTAGCTTATTTAATAAGCATGTTCGACCTAAGTTTCATAATGAATATTGTGTTACACCAAGCATTTGTACTCGCTCGTCGAGCTAAAGCCAAAACCTGAGTTAGACCCATCTTAAATATACGATAACACTTCGAAACATGTGGCTTGTCACGGGCTCGAGCCGCACGTCTTGATAAAACCTAAACATGAATTGGAATGGCATGTGATATGTAAAAGTTAGTTTTCCAGGTGATGTTGTGAATCATGTTATTGTTAAACGTATCTTACACCAATATAAAATTGAAGCCTCCTAATATCTTGAAGTCATATATTAGTCTAGATGCAACAGGATACTTGCTGGGTTCCAAGTTAACTAGAGTCGTATAAATACCTGTTTAGTCTTCATTTATTTTCTTGTAATCATTATTCAGAATTAATTCAAGTATTATTTGATTATCGCTTTGTTATGTACCAAGCTAAGGGTGTTATGTATGCACGATCAAGTCAGGAGGTTGTTTGGGATGTTTCATTCAAGCCATGCAATTTACTAGCTAGTTTAATTATTTTATTTACTTTTTTTAATTAGTCATGAGGTCAACTAAAAGAAGTGGTGGGAATGCTCCATAATATCCATGTTACTTATTTGTAGGACATTAGTGGGTTAGTAGTTAGTTATTAGTGTGTGTTCTTGTATTCCTTTTAAATACTCTTCTTGAGTAAAGGATATCTATACATCTAATAAACTAAAGTCCATGAGGACACTTGGCACTCCCACATTCATCCTCAATTGTGTAGCCAATCATATTGTGCCAAGTGTCTCATTGTGGGAATTTATAAACTTTTTCATTTAAAAAAAAACAGAAAATATAAATACTAACCTAAAAAACACGCGGACATCTATATCTCATTCTACTCGCCTCCATCCATTCAAACCTACAAACCCTAATCAGAGGATTCTAGGCGATTCAACCATTCATTCCTATCCAATCTAAGGTAATCTCTATTTCATTCTAATTTCATTCAATCCATCTTTATCCGTCATTTTCACGGTGTTTTTTTTCGTTTTTTTGTAATGTCTTTGTCGATTGAATGTTTCTTTTTCCCTGTTTTCATTCTATTTGATTATTTATGTTTCGATTTGTGTGTTTATGTTACGACAAAGAAAACCTTGGTTTGCCCTTAATTAGGGTTCTTGATTGTTTGATTATGTTTCTTGATTGTTTGATTAGGGTTCTTGAATGGATTTTGATGGACTCAAACAGTGTTTTGTTTTTGATTTGTCATTGATATTGTTAGGTCAAACTTAGGTTTTCAGAAGATTATATTGATGTTGTTTTGATGCAAGTTTGTATGAACATTGCGAATATGACTCGATTATATAAAGATTTCAATTTGGGATTTTCATACAAAGTTTTTCAGTAAATATACTTTGAGTGACATTAATCTGTTTTAAAAATTTAATAGGTTTTAAGATTTTCCAGATTTGTCATTTATGTATTCATGTAATGATGCAATTTTAGTTATATGATATCATGTTTTAATTTGTTTTTACTGATAATACAGGTGTTTTAAAGGTCGTCTCAGAATGGTTTCTGGATTTTGGGTTAAATCAGAGGGCAGAGAACGTGTATGTATGGTAAGCGACCTTTCTTATGCGTTAAAAATCGTTGGTTGTTACTATATGTTCATTGATCACTGCACAGTATTCGGATGGATAATCTTTATTAACTGAAAATCCAATAGATTAATTTATAATCAACTGTTTTTGGTATTGATTTGTAGGCCTTGCCCGGAGATTATAAGGAATGGATTACTAAGTATGGATTCCCTACTGGCATGACCAGAATTCATACTTTGGATGAGAGATCATTCGAAGTTAAAGTGATAAATATCGCTGGGAAATGGTTTTTTTACAACGGGTGGAAGCACATGATTACCACGCTAAACTACCCAAGTGGTTGTCACTTTGTTTTTGAGTTCGAAGAAATGCTCAACTGTTTTAATATGTATACTTTTCATCAGGATGCCATAGCTGCACCGGGCAAGTATTTCTACTGCAAACTTGATGACCCACTCAGTGATCTGAATCGCCTGGTATGTTTTTTAAATGATGTGTACAACCATGACATAACGCCTTAAATACATTAATATGTAGTAATGTTTCAACATTGTTTTTCAACTTTCCAGCATATAAGTGCCTTCGTTCATCATGGTTTGTACAATCGAAACCCTCCTATGGAACCGATTATGGTTAGCTCATTTCCAGGTAATCTCATGTATATAATTATTTGTTAGATAATAAGACTTTTTTAAATCTTGATGTTCATAATGATAACAGTGGTTAGATATTCATCTTCTTTGCAGGGCATGTTTTCCAGATCCAACTTGAATACGATGGTGAGGAGATTTTCATTACCCAGGGATGGCCGTACATGAAACAAAGGTTTAAGATAACAGCAGATCATCTGATGGTGTTTGAAATTTACAACGAGGTTTGTTTGTCGATTCGAAATTTCAATAAATATCATTAATTTTGTTTGAGATTTAGATCATTAATTTGTACACTTTTCATGTGTTTCATTGTAAACTTAACAGAAAACATTGGAGTTGTCCATCTTTGAGAAAAACAAGCTGACCCTGCCTCCGGAGTTGTGGGAGGACGTTGAACAGCCCGAGGATGATCACCATAATCAGGAGGAAATAGTTGTGGTTTCTGATGATGATGGAGAAGAGTATTCGGATGAACATGATATGGAAACTGATGATGATGAATCTGGATCGGATGAAGATGTATCCGATATAGAAGATTGGGCCGTTCCAGTTGTGTTTGTTGTTGACAGGCATTTTGTAAGTATTATATGTTAAAGCAATATGTTATAATCATTTTCATGCTAAATAAACCTTTTTATAACAAATTTCATGTATGGTTATTTGTTTTAGCGGATGAAGACACAATGGGCGAAGGCCAATGGCTTGAACAGGTCGCGCTCATTGACAATTAAGGATGCTGAGGAAAATAGCTGGGGTGTTTCTGTAGGTATTGAAGACAGGGGATCGAGTAAGCGTTTTTACATCAAAGGTATGTCTGTGTTTGTTGCTGACAATGATTTGCAGGCTGGTGATCAGGTGCATTTCCGTTGGTTTGAAAAACGAGGTCTGTTCAAGCTCTCTAAAGTAGTTAGGGTTGATGGTAATTAGGACGGGAGGCAGTGGGTAGTTTTTTGGATATAAATGACATACTTTTGGTACTAAGTCGTGGTGGTTTGGTTCAATACAGTGGTTGTGGGTAACTCTTAACACGATGGTTATGGTCGTTTTTGGGATGATGATTAATGTTAGTGGTCACATACATTGATTTGTTTTTTGTGTTGATATGTGTTTTGAAAAATATATTTGTGTTATGGTTTGTATTTACGACATATGATCTTCTATGTTTTAATAGTTGTTAGCAATAATTTGGGAAATATGTTTTTTTTTAGAAATAGGTAAATATGCTTAATATGATTTGTTTGCTAATTGACTTTGTTAATATTGATGATTAAAACTTAAATTTGTTAAATTACATTACATTAACATTAAACGTTCTCATTATTAACATACTTAAATTTCGTAACTTTGACTTTTTATTTGAAAAATTCCAAGTTTTAATATCTTCCATTTTTAAAGAAATATACATGTTTTTTAATATTTTAAAGTCAAAAGTAATTAATAATTTTCAAATTCAAACCGTTTTATGTTGAGAAACAAGATTTTTGGAAAGACAATCAATTAACGATGTGTAATTGACTACTTTTTATGGTTTCAATCAACCTATAATTTGTCTTTTTGACATCCTAATTTATGGCGTTGACTTTTTTCTGTTAAAATAGTGTTGCTGTGTAACTGTTACCACCTTGGTATGGTTGTTTTTGGGATTGTGATTAACTGTTATTGGTTACATACATTGGTGTGTTATACCTGTTGATATGTCTTTTGAAAAATAGATTTATGATATTCTTTTTTTTTTAAATACATATGAATGCTTATTAACAAAGTCAACCGTTTTATTTGAAAATGTTAAATTTTTCAAATAACATTTTAAAAAAAAAAATAAAACGTTTTTTAATATTTCAAACTCACAAGTAATTAATAATTTTCAAATTCAAACCGTTTTATGTTGAGAAAAAAGATTTTTTGAAAGACAATCAATTAACAATGTGTAATTGACTACTTTTTATGGTTTCAATCAACCTATAATTTATCTTTTTTTCATCCTAATTTATGCCATTGACTTTTTCCTGTTAAAATATTGTTGCTGTGTAACTGTTACCATCTTTGGTATGGTTGTTTTTGGGATTGTGATTAACTGTTAGTGGTTACATACATTGGTTTGTTTTACCTGTTGAATGGTTAATATTTTAAGCAAGTCAACCGTTTTATTTGAAAATGTTAAATTTATCCAGTACCATTTTAAAACAAAAGCAAAACGTTTTCTTTTTATTTTAAACTCACAAGTAATTAATAATTTACAAATTAAAAAAGTTTTAATTTGACAAACAAGATTTTTGGAAAGACAAAAAATTAGTCTTTGACTTTTTTACAATTTGCTTTAAGAAACAACATTTATTTTCATAATTTCGTAAAGTTTGACCAGTTAATTTGATTGAAAATGTATTATGGAAACCTTTAAACCTTTAAACTTTACAAATTAAAAAAATTTTAATTTGACAAACAAGATTTAAAAATCGATTTCCTTTATCAAAGGAATTATTTTTAAAGATTGTCGGAGACATCGAAGCTAAGTTCGAATGGTTTCAAGTAGGGTATGATGCTAGGGGGAAAAAGAGTTTTACGGCGATACAAAAATGCACATCCGCGATTCGTAAACTTGCTACCGGTAACGTTCCTGACGAATTTAATGAATATTTTAATATATCAAGTAGAATTTCAAGCGAGACTCTTCACTATTTTTGCAATGCTATTATTGATTTATATGGTAAAGGGTATCTCCGAAGGCCGACTAGACACGACATAACACGTTTGTACGCGCACATGAAGCTAGATGGCATTTTCTCGGGATGGTCAGTAACATCGAATGTACCCACATCGAATGGAGAAGTTGCCCGACGGCTTTGCGAGGTCAGTTTATGAGAGGTGACCATAAAAAACCGATGATAATGCTCGAATCCATTGCGTCAAACGATTTATGGATTTAGCATGCGTACTTTGGTCCGCCGGCTCAAACAACGACATCAATGTTCTACGTCAATAACCGCTTTTCGATACAGAGATACAAGGAACCGCCCGACGTGTCCATTTACGGTGAACGGGCGACAATATAGACGTGGCTTCTATTTTGTTGATGGTATCGACCCTGCTTAGTTAGTTTTTGTGAAAGCTTACTCGTTTTTGACAATCGGAAAAGAAATATTGTTTAAGAATCTATAGGAATCTGCGAGAAAAGACGTTGAACGGGCATTTGGTGTATTGAAAGGTAAATGGCACATAATAGATCACCCGGTCCGTTTGGTTGATCAAGCGAAAATAAGGAGTGTTATGTATGCGTGTGTCATATTGCACAACATGATCAAAAAGGAAGAGGGGCGCACAATATCTCCGGATTCCGTTATGGATCCAGAGAGACCAGCAAACGTTCCCGATGATGTTCTTTTGAGTTGCGGAATGAACAAACCCACTATCAGCTTCGATTTAACCTAACGGAACACGTGGGTGGTTAAGATATCGAGTTCGAGGACCTTTACCCACCGCTCACTTAATTTTTTAAATTTTATTTTTTTATTTAATGTAATTTTTTTAATTTAATGTAATGTTTTTTTATTTAATGTAATGTTTTTTTATTTAATGTAATGTTTTTATATATTTTAAAAAATAAAAAGTTTAGTGATGAAATGTGAATACCACCACATGTGTTTAGTGATGGAGTGTGATAGAATGTGATGAAATGAGGTGGCAGAATCTGATTGGGTGTGATAGTGTGATGGGTGTAATAGAATTGTGACCACCCCATGTGCCCTATATATATATATATATATATATATATATATATATATATATAGGGGAAAGTTCAATTGAGAACTCATAGTTCGGGAGATAACTCGAGAACTCTATATTACACATAAGTAATATATCATATGGTGTATATTACACTTGTGTAATATATTATTATTGCATATGTTGCACACGTGCAATATATCATATGTTACACATGTGCAATATATATTACACATATGTAATACACTCAATATATCTGAAGAAAAAAATAGCCTTACCACCGATTAGGGATGATAAGATTATGAGTTACCACAGGGTTGATCCTTCACTAGCAGCTATGGATTGAAGAACCTGCAAACAAGAGTGAATGTATGGGTGTGGAGACGACTACACAAGGTAGTTGTTTATAACAAAAACGGGGTGAATGGGGATACTATCAAGTGTGATAGCTCTCCAGGTTAGTAGAAAGTGTCCTCTCCTATTGGGGTGTGACCCCTTTTATAGGAGAGTCTGTATGCCACCATCACCCAAGTCCTAACCGTGGTTAGGTTGTCTCCATCACCCTTAGTTGTGTTAGTGAGATGAAATAAGGAAAGATAAATTAATGGGAATGATGGAACATTGTACCGCCTTTAATGCCGAGGTTACGTGATTTATGCATGGCTGTTGACCATGCATGATACTCGCCTTGACCGAGTCTTGACTGAGCCTTGACTATTGACCGGTCATTAATGTGTTTTGACCACTTCTTGCGCGTAGCTTTTGTCCGCGCGATGATGTTGTGCCGGGTTTGGGTATGCGGAGTGGTGTATTCAGTACCCAATCCCATCAATATCATATATTGCACATACGTAATATATCATATGTTGTGCAATATATATTACATATGTGCAATATATCATATATTGCATATGTGTAATATATATTACACATGTGTAACATATGATATATATTACACATGTGCAATATATATTACACATGTGTAACATATGATATATTGCACATGTGTAATATATCAAATTGAATTATATCTCATATATTTGAGAAGTGAGGTCAATGGCTTTTCATACGTTATATCTTTGGGAAAATGACCAAAATGGTCCGTTGACCAACTCATTCACGAGATTGGCCCCCTCCCGTTTTTTTTGGAGAGACGGGTCACGGTTGCCAAGGGCTCTGAAACGTCTCCAGAGAGGGTTTGGTTACCCTCCAATACGGATCCAACACGTAGCTTGTTTGATCCCGAGGATTATGACGCGTCACGAGAGACGTGTCAGAGCCGCCAAGTCGTCTCCGGTAGACCCTTGAGACGTGTCACTAACGGCAGAGGTCAAGCCGTCCTCGGCCCGGCTTATAAGTTAGCAAACACAGCCGACCCACCGGAGACGTCTCAAACCTGCAAAAGACGTCTCCGGTGGCGTCTTTTTGCAGGTTGTGAACCGTCTTCTTTGACGTCTCCGGTTGCCAGAAAGACGTCTCTGGTGGCGTCTTTGCAGGTTGTGAACCGTCTTCTATGACGTCCCCGACCGACGTGCAAAAAGACGTCTCCGGTGTCGTCTTTTGGCATATTGTGCACCGTCTCCGTGAGGGACGCCGTACACTGGTGGAGACGTCTATAACGCTTTTATATCCGTCTCAAAGGGTCAAGTATGATTAAGATAGTACATCCAATATATAAAAAATATCACTTATCATTTTAATTGGGCTCGCTTCCTCTATAACGCTTTTATATCCGTTTCTACTACTTTGAGACATAGCCCGACGTCCTGATTAGATCAAGTGAAAAGCCACAAGAGGAGTTCTACATGACTACATCATCAACTCTACAACATAGGCTTACCACAAGTTCTTTCTTAAGACATGGATTACAATATCATAGCTCTACATGTCGGCTCATCACAAGGGTCTTTATTCTCGGGCTTTCGGCATATCAATTTGTTATTCATTGGTTACAACTTCAATGATAACATGAACATTTTGTTTTATTGTTAAAAACAAGACATATAAGATCATGATATATCCAACGTCAACATCATAAATTCTTTAGTTTTTTTTATTGTTTAAAAAAACAACCGCTACCTACATTTAATTACCTTAAAAATTCTAGTATCAATCTATGGTCGTAAAGAAATTCAATAATTGACTATCTCGAGTGGCTGCCGCCCACATTTACACTAATTGGTAGTTATGGGTAGTTTAGGGTAGTGTTGCTTTCAAATTTGTGTTAAAATAGTGAATCAGTAAAGTAACGTGACAGTACGGGATTTATAGAAATCAGGGTAGTTCAGTCAAGTTCGTGGTAGCGTCCCGCCCCCTCTAATATTATCAAACTAAAAAAAAATTGATTAACAAATTTAACCTGTTAAACTAATTAGGTCATATTTGGGTCGTAAAGAAGTTATACAATGTAACACCCCAACTGATGGCGGAAACATCGGGATGTCACGTATTGATGATTGTTCAGTAGCTCATGGTAAATAATAAGTTTCAATATATAATTTAAATAAATTACATACAATTGTTCTATTAATTTGTACATCAAGATAAAAAAAATACTAGCTATACATCTTCAAGCATTAACTCTAATCTTCGACCAAGCTATAACCTGAAACATGTTAAGTTTGAAAATATTTTGGGTCAACAAAAGTTGGTGAGAATTACATAGGTTTGATAATTGAATAAAAACTTGTACAATTCGAGTGTCATGGCAAGTCTAGTCCATATGTGAAAACAAAACCATCGGGTAAATCGAGTGCATAATCAAACCTTGTGACTAGAATATTGTGGTCCATCTCATACGCTCATGGTTCACTCGATTATGTTATAAATTCGATAACAATCACCCACGCTACCTATGTAGGAGGTACACGTATCCGGGTGGGATTGTCAGTCCAATAGATCTATCATTGTATACCGTCGGCTGATCAATGTAATGATTATGCTAGAATATTGTGCTTACCCTAGTCATGTTTAAGACATAATGCAACATAGAATAACACATAGACACTTTATGATTGAATTGTAGATAGAATGTTGTAACATGTTTCACCCCAAAATAGTGAAATAGAAAATGGGCGATGTAAAACTCACCTTAGGTGCATAATGAGTTCGTGCATTTTATTGAGCGTGCAAACACTTAGTAATAATGCCTTGGAAAACTCGAAACTAGCTTAGAGGAGATAATGACGGATGAAAACTTTAGTATATGGGAGATTGTATAATAATGTTTTTTTTTTTTTTTTTTGAATGGTATAAAGAGTTGAATGGTAGGCTAGTGTATTTATAGTGTAAAATTTGGAGTTGTAATTAGGGACTACTTTGACTAGGCTAGAAGACCATATTTACTAACACTTTGACTTGACTAGGAGACCATATTTACTAACACTTTGACTTGACTAGGAGACCATATTTACTAACACTTTGACTGGACTTGACTAGGAGACTACGTTTGACTTTTCAGGTTTGACTAAGGGACCTTGAAAGGGTTTAAGTTTAATTGGTTTTAATTAACATCACCAAACACCAAATGGTGTAGTGGTTTGTGTGTTGTGGTTAAGGTTTAGCCCGCCAGGGACTCGGGTTCGAATCCTGGCACAGGCAAACATTTTTTTTAACGTTTTTAAATCAGAATTTTTAATACAATCCAATTTAATATTGATTATAAGTCATTATTTAAACAAAAAAAAATTAACAAAATGGATGGTAAAGATAATGTAAACATGAATCGAATGAATAAACGAGGGAGATCTATATATATATAAAAAAAAATTGTGTGATGTTACAGTCTCCCCTACTTTTAAGAACTTCGTCTCGAAGTTTATTAAAAACACAGGGTTGAGGATGATTAGGTAGAAATTAAGTCAACTGGGTTTGGAAAATTTGGGTTATGGCACGACATAAATTTATAGGTAATAGAATAATCTGTTTCGAATAATTTGGATAAAAGGTTTGATATGTGTGAGTTTTAAGGGTTGGATTTGGTTCGTCTGAACTAGCAAGGAGAATAAGAATCTAGCAAAACACTAAACTTAAGTGTTAGGAAAGAAATGCATGAGTTGATTGACTATAGAAAGACTAAATGAACTACCAGGTAACTAGAGTTTATAATTGATTATCTACCGAAAACCTTGATAGAATTCCACACTACCTTAACGTACCTGTAAATTCACGATTACGTTTCGGACCGCAATCACCAATTTACCTTACATTAGGGTTTTGTGTCCTTCTATGACTCTAAACACATATGTAAGTAATGCAAAATAACCTTGTGATTGAATCTTTGTATCAATGAGTCTAATAAATCTTTGTATCAAATTACATGTATGATGTATCCAAAAATGAGTCCAACTGTTGAGCAGGGAAAAGACCTCTACCAGTCAATGAGTAGGAACCTCTACCGATTGTTGAGCAGGTGCGATAGCCTCTACCAGTCGTTGAGCAGGTTATGAGAACCTCTTCCGACTGTTGAGCAGGCATGATGACCTCTACCAATCGTTGAGCAGGTTGTTAGGTACTCTACTAACTGTTGAGCAAGTACTTCATCCTCTACCAGTTGTTTGATTAAGTGTAAAAATTGTTTTTTTTATTTAACACATAAGTTGCAAGTTCATGATATATACATGTAAGTAAGTTTGTAAATGCATCAAGTATAGCATGCGAGTTGTAATAGAGTTGTCCTAGACAAGATTAATGACTCCAGGTGTGTTTATAGCAAATAGTGTATATTCCATGCTTTCAAGTATCATGAATAATCAAATGTTCAAGTAGATAATCAAATCCTCATGTATAACTAAGAATCAAGTTTGATGCAACGAATAATCAAGTTTTCAATAGTCTGATTATCATAGGGATCAAGTTCATGTTCCAGAAGGTGAAGAATATGAATTTAGTTCTTGAGAGGATGATGAAGAACTCAAAGCATCATCAAGGTTATGAAAGATAGTGAACGTGAAAATAGTTAATAAAGGGTTTATTTTATAGTAAGGAGATTATGTAGCAGTGTAAATTGTGGGGTTTGGATCAAAGGTTAGAATCTAGCGTATGAGAAAACATGATTGTGATAAATACCAAAAATTGTAAAAGTTCGAACAAGTTGAAAATAATTAGGTGGCAATGGAGATTAAATTTTGTTCATGAGGATGGAAAGATCTTATCATTTTTCTTTTTAAAACTGGTTTCTTATATAAAACAAAAGTTGCTAAATAGTACAAACTAAGTGGCTTTAGATCAGAATATTTTAGTTTAGTCGAAGATTTTAAACACGACGTTAGGTTTTATAGATCAAGGTGACATTATATCAAATTTTTTTTTGTTATGCTAATGAATAAACATTTGGATTTAGAAATTAAGTTTGAGGATATCTTATAACAAAAATATGTATTTTCCATGGTTTATAGGTGATGAAAATTTTGACAATATTAAGAAATCTTTAGTGTTGGGCTAGGGTCTACCCAGGTTATGAGGTTACAGTTTGGAAATATGTAACATGTTGAAAAATGAAATAATATGATTTGGGGAGGGTGTTATAAATAATCAAACATGTGGATAAGATGGTAAGATGAAATGTGATTGTGAAATCCATATATGATTAGGAAATGGGATTGATTTAAGCTGTAAAATTTTGAGATTTTAAAGCTTAGTTTTAAGGAAAGTGAGTGTAATTATTTATTCATTAATTAAAACGAATAAACGAAAACGTTGACTTATCAAAGCTTCTAGATTCTAATAACATAGTGAAGACATGCTTTAGCCTATAAGTGAACACTCATCCCGAGAATTCCCAGGTAGGCATCCGAGTCCCTCATCTGATTGGGATTTATGCGCAATGCCAGTCCTAGATAGAAAACTCAGAATACAGGCGTTCACCCTTCCAGATTGCACGTGTTCGTTATTAAAATTTAGAACTTCGACGAGATCTTCAAGGTGGTTCAGGCTAAACCTGAGGATTTGTCCTACTAGTCTAAGAGTAGATCTTGTGATGGAGAGCACTCTTCTTGTAGGGACTAAAGTAAGGATAAGAAGTAGGATAGAGAATAGAAACAAGTAAGATTGCAAGTAAAAGGAGCAAGTACTAGTTAAAATCCTATGGTTATAGACTAGATTTTTTTTCCTAATAACCTAATTCCCTATAACCATGGCTCTGATACCAATCTGTAACACCCCAACCGATGGCGGAAACATCGGGATGTCACGTATTGATGATTGTTCAGTAGCTCATGGTAAATATTAAGTTTCAATATATTATTTAAATAAATTACATACAATTGTTCTAAGAATTTGTACATCAAAATAAAAAAAAATACTAGCTACGCATCTTCAAGCATTAACTCTAATCTTCGACCAAGCTATAACCTGAAACATGTTAAGTTTGAAAATATTTTGGGTCAACAAAAGTTGGTGAGAATTACATAGGTTTTGATAATTGAATAAAAACTTGTACAATTCGAGTGTCATGGCAAGTCTAGTCCATATGTGAAAACAAAACCATCGGGTAAATCGAGTGCATAATCAAACCTTGTGACTAGAATATTGTGGTCCATCCCATACGCTCATGGTTCACTCGATTATGTTATAAATTCGATAACAATCACCCACGCTACCTATGTAGGAGGTACACGTATCCGGGTGGGATTGTCAGTCCAATAGATCTATCATTGTATACCGTCGGCTGATCAATGTTAATGATTATGCTAGAATATTGTGCTTACCCTAGTCATGTTTAAGACATAATGCAACATAGAATAACACATAGACACTTTATGATTGAATTGTAGATAGAATGTTGTAACATGTTTCACCCCAAAATAGTGAAATAGAAAATGGGCTATGTAAAACTCACCTTAGGTGCATAATGAGTTCGTGCATTTTATTGAGCGTGCAAACACTTAGTAATAATGCCTTGGAAAACTCGAAACTAGCTAGAGGAGATAATGTCGGATGAAAACTTTAGTATATGGGAGATGGGATAATAATGTTTTTTTTTTTTTTTTTTTTTTTTTGAATGGTATAAAGAGTTGAATAGTAGGCTAGTGTATTTATAGTGTAAAATTTGGAGTTGTAATTAGGGACTACTTTGACTAGGCTAGAATTTAAGAACAACTTTGACTTGACTAGAAGACCATATTTACTAACACTTTGACTTGACTAGGAGACCGTATTTACTAACACTTTGACTTGACTTGACTAGGAGACTACGTTTGACTTTTTAGGTTTGACTAAGGGACCTTGAAAGGGTTTAAGTTTAATTGGTTTTAATTAACATCACAAAACACCAAATGGTGTAGTGGTTTGTGTGGTGTGGTTAAGGATTAGCCCGCCAGGGACTCGGGTTCGAATCTTGGCACAGGCAAACATTTTTTTTAACGTTTTTAAATCAGAATTTTTAATACAATCCAATTTAATATTGATTATAAGTCATTATTTAAACAAAAAAAAAAATTAACAAAATGGATGGTAAAGATAATGTAAACATGAATCGGATGAATAAACGAGGGAGTTTATATATATATATATATATATATATATATATATATATATAAATTGTATGATGTTATATATATATATATATATATATATATATATATATAAATTGTGTGATGTTACATACAAGTTGGTCACTTGAAGGAGTGAGACAACCTAAATGGTTCGAATAACTTACATATGGATTGGTCTAGAGAGAGTGGTTAAGCATTGTTCCTTTGTTGCGGTACAATTGAGAGGGAGCATCGAGTAACAAACTAAGGATCATCGAGCACGTTATAAAGGTGTTTAGGGAGATTCACTCAAATTCATTAGGTCATTGACCTTTAAGGTTGGAATTAGGGTTGCAAATGAACCAAACGTTTGACAAACAGTTCGTGAACTATTCGGTGGGAAGCCTGTTTGTGTTCGTTCGTTTAATAAATGAATGGACACAGACAATAAATTTTATTCGTTTAGCTAAACAAATGAACAAAATAGAGGTCATGTCCGTGAACGTTCGGTAACTTGTTCGTTTATGTTTGGTAGTTCATTAGGATCTTTAACTTTTATTTTTAATTTAAGTACTTCAAAATTTCTAGTAATCTATACTATATTAATATGGAGATAGGAGGGGCAAAGATGGTCATTTGACACTTTTTAAGGGTTTTAAAGGTACATGAATTTATGCATTATGTACAACCAAATCATGCAACCTCATAGTTCAGATTTTGGGCAGATAAACTTTTCATTCAAGTTTTGAAATCCCGCTCCCCAATTCCCTATACACACTTTACTGTCTTCTTCTTTTGCAGAAACAAAGCCTAAAGCACACAGACACAAGATACATCTAGCCATTTTGTTTGTCGTTCATCAAAACCCTAACCACCTAGAGCGATTCAACTCTCGGCGTTACACAAGATTATCTCAGTGTCTTCATTCGGAGGTTCTGTAGATGTACTAATTTGTTGATTTTATAACCATTTATATAGATCTGAATCGAAACCAATTCAATTTTTGTTGTACATAGATTGGAAGTTTTTATGTTTTCTTAAAAAGATTTTTTAATGTAATGTTTTTTTATTTAATGTAATGTTTTTATATATTTTAAAAAACAAAAAGTTTAGTGATGAAATGTGAATACCACCACATGTGCAATATATATTACACATATGTAATACACTCAATTTATCTGAAGAAACAAATAGCCTTACCACCGATTAAGGATGATAAGATTATGAGTTACCACAGGGTTGATCCTTCACTAGCAGCTATGGATTGAAGAACCTGCAAACAAGAGTGAATGTATGGGTGTGGAGACGACTACACAAGGTAGTTGTTTATAACAAAAACGGGGTGAATGGGGATACTATCAAGTGTGATAGCTCTCCAGGTTAGTAGAAAGTGTCCTCTCCTATTGGGGTGTGACCCCTTTTATAGGAGAGTCCGTATGCCACCATCACCCAAGTCCTAACCGTGGTTAGGTTGTCTCCATCACCCTTAGTTGTGTTAGTGTGATGAAATAAGGAAAGCTAAATTAATGGGAATGATGGAACATTGTACCACCTTTAATGCTGAGGTTACGTGATTTATGCATGGCTGTTGACCATGCATGATACTCGCCTTGACCGAGTCTTGACTGAGCCTTGACTATTGACCGGTCATTAATGTGTTTTGACCACTTCTTGCGCGTAGCTTTTGTCCGCGCGGTGAAGTTGTGCCGGGTTTGGGTATGCGGAGTGGTGTATTCAGTACCCAATCCCATCAAGTCCCCCCAGTCCAGTGTGCCTCTTATCTAAGAAGTTATGATAAGATGTGAGGGGCGCTGGACTTACAAGATGTGTGTTATTAATGGGAGTTTGTCCTTCATTGTAGTTTGCGCATATGCGGTTCTTGAATTACTTGTTGGTTGCGGAGAACTTTGTGCGGAGAACGGGTGGTAGGAACTTACGTCAAAATTCCGCATCTGTGGGACACGTCAGCAGTTTAATATGGACACATGGCAGTTTTCCATGATCTGTGAAACTTGTGGCCCATATGGCGAGTGGGCCTGACGTGACTGGTTGCAGTTTTGGGACGTGTGCAGACACATTGATCGGCGATGGGGCGCGTGTGGCGTCTGTTTGTCTTCAGGTGTACACGTGTCACTTCCCTATTAGGCTCATCCCCGAAAAGCCTGTCCATTCCTCTGAGCATGACGTCAGCCGTACTAATTACAAAGCCTATATATTGAATTTTAATTGTGGCTTTTTCCATTTCCAACTATTTCAAAATTTGAATCCCTCTTCAACGTCTCTGCTTCCCCAACACCAATATTTCCTTAGCCATGTCTCAAGACTCACAAGATGTTCAAGAGTCTAGTAAGACATCAGATTCTGTCAAAGATCTTGGAAAAGAATCGTCAAAAAGTATAGAGGCTACCACTATTAAGTGGGACAAAGCCTCATATTTGACTTTCCTTGATCAATATGGCATCTTGCCTGAATGGGAGCCAGAGCTTCCAGCCGAGGGGAAGACTGCCTTAAAAGCACCTCCTGTTAAGATAGCGTAGTATGCTGCTACGTTTACTAAATGCTGAATCCGTCTGCCGGCCACCAAATTTGTGGTGGATGTTTTGTTGAAATATGGCGTTCACCCTACACAATTGACCATTTATGGGTGGTGCCGAATGCTGCATTTTGAGGCCACTTGCAGAGCTTTGGAAATTGAAGCTACGTTTGAGAGGTTGAATGTATTTTATGTTCTTGAAGCAGCACGTGGTGGTAGCGGTTGGTATAGCTTAGGCATTCGCCGGAAAGTTAAACAGCTTGTATCAGAGAAGGTGAAGTCCATGTATGAATGGAAGGATAAGTTCTTCTATATCAACCATGGTGTTATTCCTGCTCCTTTTCAATGGATGGTGTTAGGCTTAAAGGAGAAGATAGCTGAATTCCCTCCTATGGCAGGATTTAAAGATCAAGATTGGTATAAGTCACTCTGTGATCATGCTACTCCCTTGATGATGGACGAATGTCCGGAGAGTGTTTTGAATTTGCTGGGGATCAGTCTTATCTGCCCTGAGGGCCATGACCCAAATCCTCCAAAAGGTATTGAAGTCACTCCTACTTTATTGTTTATATTCCTTCTTGTATTAGTGTTCATGTGTTTCCTATATATCCAGATGTTACTCTGTTTCAATTGTTTGCCAAGCGTGGTGAAGCAAAGGTGTTGTACACTCCAACTGTCGCAGGTGCGCAACGGTTGTCTGAAAGAGTTAGTGAGAATTTTCTGTTTCCAAATCTTGTGGATCCTCCGAAGCAATATGTCAGAACAGGTTGTGAATCTTGCCCATTTCTTTTATTACTGTGAATTTTCTTTCGTGCGCAAAGGAAGCGCAGTAGGTACGCGTCCTGCGTACTGATTTAGCGCATTCTTCGTGGTAGGTGCGGGTATACAACTCCGCAGAAAAGCCATAAGTGTTGTTGAGGAAGTTACTCCGGAGCGCAAGAAGTCCGTTGGTTAGTCCTTATAACTTCTGAATTCATTCCTCACGCATAGTTTAATGTTATACAGATGTGATTTCCGCGTCAGGCACGGGTACATCTAGGAAGCGAGCCATAGCAAGTAAGAAAACCAAGCCGCGGCTGTTCCCATTGTTGTTGAGGAAGTGGATGAAGAATTGACCGAGTCAGACTCGGAATTGGAGCATAAACGCGCTAGACGCTCATTTCCTATCTGTCAGTCAGAGAATGTGACCGAAGAGTTATACCAGCAGAGGGTTGCCGAGTTGAATCAGAAACAAACTCAGATCCCTCATTTTTTGGGGGCTTCGGGCAGTATGCCTCGCCCAGACCCTATTACGGCGGTTCCGATTAATGTGTTCAAACCATTATCTTGGCCGACGAGTGATAAGCTCGAGATTCCTGTGAAGCCTCCGCCGGTACGCGAGAATCTTCTAATGAAAACGTTGAGGCATCTGTCTGGACAGCATTTTATGTAGGGCAACATCCATTTGCAGAATCTCGGAAGAAGCAGCCCGCTATAGTGTTGGAGAAGGTGTCTCCGCCTGACCAACCTATTGAAAATGTTGGTGTGACTACGGAGATGACAACGGACACAACTGAGATGGTTGTGGAGGAGAATGTGATGCCACAGGCTGAGCCCATCCCAGATGACTTGGTTATTGATGTGGAGAAGGATGTTGGGAAGAAGGTGGATGAGTCTGAAACTCCGAATTTGAATATGGATTGCCCTGATTCATTGTTGAAGCAAGTGCAACGAGCCGAGTTCATCGCAGGGATTTGAAGCTGCGCTAGAGAAAGGGAAGGGAGATGAAAATGTTGGTGAGAACCCCTCCGGCTTTAAGCGCACAGTAGTGGACTCTACTGTGATTTATACTGATCCTTCTGCAAGTGTTGGTGGTAATTCCGGTCAGTCCAGTGATCGGCGAAGAATGTATTCGTCGCGTCAAGCAGATTCACTGAGACCATATCAGCCGCGCTGGGACATTCTTGACACAACTCGGTTTACAAATGTGCTTGATGCGCAGGAGTTTGTCATGCTATCTGTTCCTCCCGCCGAGCGTGATTATCAAGATAGTGTTGACCGACGTTCTCTGTTTATTGATATGGCGATGAACCTTTCATTGGGTATGAATGGCCTTGGATCTCTCATTAGGCGTGAAAATGAGTTCCAGCGGGATTATCAAAATTTGAAAGACTCAGAGGCCAGTTTGTTGGAGCGCGAAGAAGAACTTCAACGTGCTCGTCATGATATCCGGTCAGAGATTGAGCATCACAAGAAGGTGGCCCGAGATGCTGTTAAAGAGATGGAGAAGGTCAAGAAGAATAAAGCTGAAGCCTCCCAGGCTTGGTTCGTTGCTTGTAAGAGGACCAATCAGGAAACTGAGCTATTGCGATCCACCATTAAAGATTTAAAGCTTGAAAATGCTCGTTGGAAAAAAGAGGTGGAGCAAAGCCAGAAATCTTATGGGGAGAAGCAGGCGGAACTTGCCGATACTATCCAGAAATATAATGCTCAGCATGATGAGCTCCTTAAGGCGACTACCTCCTTATCTGATGCAGAGGCCAAGATAAAAGATCTAGTCTTAGAGAATTCCAAGTACCAAGAAGAAAAAGCTCTGGCGGAGTCTTCTTGTACACAAGCGAAAATGGAGTTGGACAAAGTGCAGGCTTTGTTTGGACATGCCACCGACATGGCTGTTGCTGCTAATGAGAGGATAGCGTGGTTGATGAGCGATGGAGTCGCTGGAGTAAGCTATAAAATCCCCTTTTTACATATTTGATTACTGACTTATGCAACTTTTGATGTGATATTTTCTGTTGTGTAGATATTTAAGCGCGTTTGGAATGATCCTGCGCTGACAGAGGTAATTGCCCGCATTTCCAGCTCCTCCGTGAAGCAGGTATTAAAGCTTGGTTTCTGCGAAGGCTTTTGCCATCATGCAGATGGCAAGGAGAAGGAGGTCGGTCCGTACGAGAATGAGTCGTACGATGATGATTTGCTAAAGGCCTACGATGATTATGAGCATCTGAAGTTCGAGGTTTTCGACCTGTTGGAGGCTTGTGTGAAGACTGATGATCCCGCGGGTGAATTGCGCAATTACTTTATCAAATCTGACCACCTTGGTGCGGAGCTTGCCGAAAAGGCGCAAAGGGAGGAAAAGGCCAAAGTAGGAGCAACTGATGGTGGGGCCGGAACGTCATCCGCAGCTGGTGACAAACATTTGGACGGTGCTAATGCTGAAGACATATCTCAATATTTGAACCTTGGTTGAATAATATGTTTGTTTCTTCGTATTTGCGTATAATGTTGCACAATTTATTGTAGAACTTAATGCCACGTGTCTTTTATTGTATTCTAATCATTTGATGATGTCATCATTATTTCCTGTCACCAGAGACTGTCAGATTACCTCATGATTGATGTGACGGTTGTGCCGACGATTGTCAGGGCGACTGTCACACTTCCCTAGGGTAATTGAGTGGTTACCATTAATGGTAATTAATGGCCATAACCTTTCTCTTCTATATATAGTAAGTGTATCTTTCATCTTCTTCATTATTCTCTTGTTTTAAAAACTTACACCATTTTCTCTGAAAAAAATGGCGACTAACTCCCCTGACAACAACCTTGGTGCTATGGAGAGGTTAGCAATGCAGGGGATGATGAGGCTATCTCAGCATCCTAATCGTGATCGGTTTTCAACTGACGCCCTTGATCGCCTGGCAGAATATTGTGAGCATATGTTGTCCCAAGAAGACATGCGTCCTGATAACTTGGATGATCAGGGTACTTCTGATGGGAAACCATTGAAGATGAAGAAGTTATCAGAGCTAGGGGATGTAAGTAAGGCTAGAACCAGGAAGGTTAAGGGTTGAAGTGTCTTTCCAGTATGTTGACGCCCTTATGTGTATAAGTAAAGTCTTTTTTGAAATTGTTGTTGAATCATCATGTCTATGGGGTATAATTTGTTTTTTGGTCAACCCCTTTTTGTATATGTGACAGTGTCACACCCCAACCGATGGCGGAAACATCGAGGTGAGACTTGTGATAGATTGTTCAAAGACTTCATGACACTAGAATTCGTGACAATATAATTTAAAGATAAAATTTCATTCATAGCATAAATATTGTCTAAAAGATAACCGAAATACAAATTGTTTCATGAAAAAAAAAATAGAACATCAAAATATAGAACTTAAACTAGCGTGAGTTTCTAGTCCAATCTTAAGTAGTTTTTCTTGAAAATCCTGCATTAAACATTTCCTGCAACATGTATAAAATATCCGTCAACACATAAAGTATTGGTGAGCATACTAGTTTTAGTTTACATACATAATATTTAGAATGATTTACTCGAATCTCATACTATAGCATTGCACATACATACCATACAAAGAACATAACTCAAACCCGCGAGTACCACTGCATATACCTAAGATATTCATGCTAGGTCCGTTTCTTTCTTAACAATGACCCATAAAGGGGGCGGGGTGCTACTCCTATAGCGCTATACATGTTAAGTGGGCTAATAATAGTTAATGAATTATGTTTAAGTATCAAGAATCGTAAGCATGGCAAATAGCATATAAGTATGTTTAATAGATTGAGCATGATAGATTAAGAGTATGAAATTGTTTAAGTTTTGATAGTGATACATGTTGAGCCCCAAAGAATAAAGAATAAAAAGGGGGACAAGTATGAACTCACCTTTGGGTGCGTTTAGTAATGCTCCAAAGACGAATCTTGGGAGGTTAGTTCCTTAGCCTTGGTTAACTAGAATTAGAGAATAAAGGGTCTTAGGTTCGAGTTTAGATTATAGATTCACAAGAGTCATGCAAGCCTTTTAGGCAAACCATGCACAAATTGCCTTTAGGGCAATCCGGATGGTCATGAGATTAAGTTAGACCAAGCACAAAATCATCATAGATGATTCGGATGGTATAAGGTTAGGAATGTGAATCCATTGGATAGGTTCATGTCATAACCACTTCGTTTATGGAATAAACGTGGGTTTTGGACTCGGGATTTCCCCTTTCTAGTGTGGATAAATCCGTAGCACAAGAAGGGTCAAGAGAGTTGGTAAGGTAGGGTGTAACCACAAACCTTCCAAAGATTATTAGATTAGTAGAGTTTTGGAAATATATATTTTAGTATTTACATAATATAACTAGAAGATGAACCACCTTTGAGACCTCATTTTGGTGTCCTACTCATATTTATTTGCCATAGCAAACAAGAGTAAGATCCTAGAGGTTTTCCCAAGGGGTTAGAAGAAGAAGAGAGGTGGAGAAAATGGAAGAAAAGTGAAGATTAAGGCTTTTCATCTTAAAAGTTTTGTGCAGAATTTTTTTGTTTGAAAAGCTTGAAGATTAGAGAGATTTAGGAGTGATTTGGGATGAACAAAGGATTAAGGAGTGAGAGAGAGGGGTATTTATAGATGGGGTAAGTTGGTTGGGTATTAAATGGAGTTATTAGGGTGGTTAGGAGTTTAATTAATATGAGATTGTCATATTCTTCTATGATGTTGTCGTGAGTTTCAAAGAAAGAAAAAAAAAGAACCGAAACTCATTTATTAATTTATTGATGTTGTTGTTTGTTGTTGTTTTGGAGATAGTCAACACATTTTGCTATTCCACGTTTGTTTTTTTTAAATCTAAAAGTAACTAGAAATATATATGTTTTATAAATAAAATATATATATATATATATATTAAGATCTTAACTAAATTAGTTTCTTGTTATAGTGTCTAAATTGAATAGAATAATTTATATTGACGACTCGTCATGAATTGGTAGGAGTAATATAAAGGAAGCGAATAAAGGCGAACTTCGAATTTGTTAACTATGGAATTTAAAATACAAGAAAAGTAGAAATCACGCGATGTTACAGTCTCCCCTATTTTAGGAAATTTCGTCTCGAAATTTAATTAAAAGTCACCCTTTTGAAAAATAGGTCAGTGGATTGATACGGGTTTAATAAGAACAAAAACTAGTTAGTTTACTATATATAGTCACGGTGCGATAATTATGCTCGTAAGAGGAGTACTTTTAAAATTTTTAACCCAAGGCTATACGTAGAAACTTGAAAGTTTAACCGGCTAAAGCATTTTTTGTAAATAGTGAAATAAGGGGTACGTATAAATAGGTTTGTATATGGAGTTGATGCAGCAAGTTTTGGAAAAGTAAGTAAATATACAGTATAACATACATGAAATAGTAAAAAAAATCTTGTGAAGATAGGTAAGTATATTGTGTATAAGAAATGGTAAGAATTTTAGGGAAAGTAAGTATTTATACGGCATGAAATAGTGAAAATTGAAGGTAGTTAAGTACATTTGTATAACATATAGAAATTTTGAGAAAATAAATAGTTATACAGTATATCATATATGAAATAGTAGAATTGTTGGCTTGTAAAAGAGGTGTCTTTGGGTAATTGGGGGAATATATAGTAAATATGTGAGCATAATAAGTGACTAGATGTGTGAATGAGTAGTTTTAGCAAAAGATATTTGGTTTGCACAAGGTCGAAAATTTTACTAGAAATTTTTTTTTTTGAAGGCGACTAAAATAAACGAGAAATCCGGACTATTTGAAAACAACATTTTGGGGATATAAGTAGTAGTTATTTAGTTTTGAAATCCAGTACATGATTAGTCAAGGAAATATATAAAGTAAGAGACGAATCTTGTTTTACATGTATAAATGCTTTTAGAGATTAATTAAGGTCAGAGCTTTCGGAATTTAGAAATAGATTCTTGATAATGGAAGGATTGCTGATTAAGCAAGGAAGGGTACGAGGGAAGAACGAGTTGATGGAGATTACAAGTATAGATTATTCATAGCAAAGGATAATATTGCATAGTAGAAAGTGTGGTTCAAAATAAGGTCATAATATGCATAAAGATAAATAATGCAAGCGTAATTAGACTAGTAAACTAAAACATAAACGGTATCGCAAAAGATAAATAACGTAAGTGTTGGTTAAAATTTTAACTCGACACCTAAAAACTTCTCATGGCACGAATAACTCTACTTTTGGTAGTATGACAGGACATTTATGTAGAGGATGTACCGGCGGCGTATCCACCATGTCGTCATCATACCTCATCCGTGTTGTTATTCAAGTCATGATAGGTTACACACACTGGGACTTGTTATGTTTTCCATGCGCCCAATTTTTGTAATTACGTGTGCACCCGTAATTAGTCCAATTGTCGTATGGTCCACATAACTTGTCTTAGTTATGTGTGGGTCACTAGTGGACACAAAATACTTATACACAAAGGAAAAGACATTAGGCTAAGGCATTAGACAGTTTTGATGTTGTAAACATAGCAATTAACGTGACATGCAAACACATAATGTGAAAAAGGCATTAAGCAAGTTTTGATGTTGTTAACCGTACGCGTTTTTGGCATGGATGTATGGTTTCATGACATAATGGTGTAGACTTGTGCATATGTGGTTACGTTCAGATGTATAAAATCAAACAAAAGAATGGACAATTGGATTCCTAATGAAAACGCGTACAATGTTTTGACTATGGGCAACATAGAATTCGGGTTCATCACAAATTGAGTTTTATGGGTACGCGAACAATCTAGCTTTTCAAGACTAAGGGTCAAGTTTGATGGTAGAAGAATTTAGTTTGTTGGATGTTAAAGAAAAAACATAATTAATTGAAGTGGGGAAAATTTAGTGTAAAAGTTTTATCGAAGATGGTCGTTTGATTTATGAAAAATCCATTTTATTAAGCGAGAAAAATAGTTTATTGACAATTTTAGTTTGGCGTTGATGAATATTTTGACTCGTGATACGATTTCAAGAGAAAAGGTTTTGGGATTATAAAGAAGTAGGTTATTTGATTTAGCATGTCTTTGCTCACAAGTCCTGTTTACAAAAGAATTTTTTTAAAAAAACTTTTACCATTTAGAATCTTGTTTGTCATACGGACTCGACGCACATATTTGTTAGTGGGTTGAAAGTGAGGATTTTATAGAATAATAGACATCCTTTTAGAAATAGTAGGAAAAATTTTGTTCAAAATTTTTGAAAAAGATTGTGCGCGAGGAGAAAAGGGTTTTGCGATGTTTGAATTTTGCCGATAAATTATGATTGTAAACTAAGATAACGATGGTATTTCATAAAAAAGAAAGTTTCACATCCGAAGAATTTTTTTTTTTAACAAGGTGACTTTTGAATTTAGGAAATAAGTTACTAGAATTTTGGTTAACAATGAAAAGCTTACGGGTAAGACTAGATCGGTGAAATTGATGCAAATTTAGAATAACAAAATACATACGCTCAAGTTGTTCTCATAGATTTAGTATGCACGTTCAAGTTACACGTATAGAATGCAAGTTTCACATTGTTCAAATAGCGTAACACGTATGTATAAGCAAGTATAGTACACTTAGTTAACATAAAGGAGTTTTGATTTACGTTGGTTGCGATTATTAGTATTGTTTGGAGATCGCGAGAGTAGATTGTAAATGCGAGTCTTGAGATCGAGTGCGAGAGGATAAGGTACAATTTCAAGTAAATCGAATATATAATGAAAACATAGCATGAAAACAACATTGAAAGTAGTATTAGCATAAAAAGAGAGGCTTGTTTTAAACAAAACAATTGGAGTGTTCCAAAACGGAACTAAGACTAACCAAAGTGATTCGAATTTACTTTGAGTTTGGAAACATGCTTTGGCCTAATAGGTGGAAATACTCTCGCCGAAACTTTCGGTTAACGGTATTCACCTAACATGTTCCTTGTCATTAGTAAATTTGAGACTTTGGCGAGATTTTAAAAAAATATATATCAAGGATTGAAACTAGTCGCTAAGTTGCGGATTTCACTCCTATCTTAGCGAGGTCGTTTCTTTGAGTGTGGATTGTACACTTTGTCCAGCGTGGTAAGAAAATTAATTCTAACCTTCGATTGGTAAGTGTCCACAAGAACGAGAATTGTGAAATTTCCACCAAGGTGAGGATATCACTCATATCTTGGTGTAGTTTCAAAAAAACACAAAGAATTTACGCGGATTGAAAGTTATCACCAAAGTGAGGGTTTCACGCCTAGTTTGGTGATTTTCTTTCGTTTGTGGTATACGAGTGTCTTCGAGTGTAGAATAATCCACTAACTAGGAAGGTAAAATTTAAAGACCAAAAGAATAAAGTAGGAGCAAGATAGGGAGAACAAGTATATTAAGCATGATAAAGGAATGGTCAAAAAGGTTCTTAACTATAGTCTAGGTCAAACATGGAAATTTTTCCTAGATCCCTATAGTCATGGCTCTGATACCAATCTTTCACACCACAACCGATGGCGGAAACATCGAGGTGAGACTTGTGATAGATTGTTCAAAGACTTCATGACACTAGAATTCGTGACAATATAATTTAAAGATAAAATTTCATTCATAGCATAAATATTGTCTAAAAGATAACCGAAATACAAATTGTTTCATGAAAAAAAAAATAGAACATCAAAATATAGAACTTAAACTAGCGTGAGTTTCTAGTCCAATCTTAAGTAGTTTTTCTTGAAAATCCTGCATTAAACATTTCCTGCAACATGTATAAAATATCCGTCAACACATAAAGTATTGGTGAGCATACTAGTTTTAGTTTACATACATAATATTTAGAATGATTTACTCGAATCTCATACTATAGCATTGCACATACATACCATACAAAGAACATAACTCAAACCCGCGAGTACCACTGCATATACCTAACATATTCATGCTAGGTTCGTTTCTTTCTTAACAATGACCCATAAAGGGGGCGGGGTGCTACTCCTATAGCGCTATACATGTTAAGTGCGCTAATAATAGTTAATGAATTATGTTTAAGTATCAAGAATCGTAAGCATGGCAAATAGCATATAAGTATGTTTAATAGATTGAGCATGATAGATTAAGAGTATGAAATTGTTTAAGTTTTGATAGTGATACATGTTGAGCCCCAAAGAATAAAGAATAAAAAGGGGGACAAGTATGAACTCACCTTTGGGTGCGTTTAGTAAGGCTCCAAAGACGAGTCTTGGGAGGTTAGTTCCTTAGCCTTGGTTAACTAGAATTAGAGAATAAAGGGTCTTAGGTTCGAGTTTAGATTATAGATTCACAAGAGTCATGCAAGCCTTTTAGGCAAACCAAGCACAAATTGCCTTTAGGGCAATCCGGATGGTCATGAGATTAAGTTAGACCAAGCACAAAATTATCATAGATGATTTGGATGGTATAAGGTTAGGAATGTGAATCCATTGGATAGGTTCATGTCATAACCACTTCGTTTATGGAATAAACGTGGGTTTTGGACACGGGATTTCCCCTTTCTAGTGTGGATAAATCCGTAGCACAAGAAGGGTCAAGAAAGTTGGTAAGGTAGGGTGTAACCACAAACCTTCCAAAGATTATTAGATTAGTAGAGTTTTGGAAATATATATTTTAGTATTTACATAATATAACTAGAAGATGAACCACCTTTGAGACCTCATTTTGGTGTTCCACTCATATTTATTTGCCATAGCAAACAAGAGTAAGGTCCTAGAGGTTTTCCCAAGGGGTTAGAAGAAGAAGAGAGGTGGAGAAAATGGAAGAAAAGTGAAGATTAAGGCTTTTCATCTTAAAAGTTTTGTGCAGAATTTTTTTGTTTGAAAAGCTTGAAGATTAGAGAGATTTAGGAGTGATTTGGGATGAACAAAGGATTAAGGAGTGAGAGAGAGGGTATTTATAGATGGGGTAAGTTGGTTGGGTATTAAATGGAGTTATTAGGGTGGTTAGGAGTTTAATTAATATGAGATTGTCATATTCTTCTATGATGTTGTCGTGAGTTTCAAAGAAAGAAAAAAAAAAGAACCGAAACTCATTTATTAATTTATTGATGTTGTTGTTTGTTGTTTTGGAGATAGTCAACACATTTTGCTATTTCACGTTTGTTTTTTTTTAAATCTAAAAGTAACTAGAAATATATATGTTTTATAAATCTATACTATATTAATAAGCATATAGGAAGGGCAAGAATGGTCATTTGCCACTTTTTTAAATTGTACAAGCGTTAAAAGCATGTTGTACAATGGTCTAATGCACTAAAACTTTTAAGCTCTTAAAAGGTTCAAGTTGTAATGAATCATGTACAAGCCTACAATGCAAAGGAATAAAAACACGGGATACACATACTCATTAGGGTTTCATTCATCAAATATTATCCGCCGCTATCAGATTCAGTTAGGGTTCTCTCTCCGGTGATTCAACAACATCCCACGAGTTCACCATGATTTTCATCGGACCAATGAAGAATTCGACCTTTGTCAATGGTAAGTCACACTTTGTGTTGATTATGAACACCATTTCATCATTCAATACCCTAACGAACAATAACAGGTCGGTTGTGATGATTTTGTACAAAAATTAGTTAAATATGTATGGGTTTTATCTATATCTGTTGGTGTACCAATTGTATATTTTTCAAATCTTGTTGATGAGGTTGACGAATATAACATGTTTCTGATATAATTTTTGCATCCATTTTCAGATCTGTAATATGGATAACCTCAAAAAAGGTTTAGTGGGTAATGAATTGAGTATTAGATTCTGGCTGGAGTATTGGGCTGGGTCGGTACTCTTTGTTCTGTGTTCCCTACTCTTTTGAAGTTAGAGTTGGATAAGGGGGTCTCAGTTACAGATTATACGCTAAATATTGATGGGAATCAGGTGGTGCTTAGAGTGAAGGTTTCTTTAACTGCCCAAACCCGAGGTTCAATTGGTGCTTGGATATGGATAACCAGATAGATTATTCAATGAGTGAAGGTCACCAGAAGGTGTTCTGGATCAAGTTTGTGTATTTTGTTGTGCTCAATAGTTTTTTGTAATCTTTGTGAATTAAGGATTTTTTTTTTTTGTTGTTGGTTTATTGACAGATTGTTGATGGTATTGCGCTATTGGTTTGGTCAGATATACTTCGTATTGTTCAGATCTGGAACGAATTTAGTGCGCTGTGGTGGCTTGATCCGGAACGAGTTTACAAAGCTGTTTATATACTTTGTTCATTCTTTAGTTATTAAGAGGCAATAGAGTAACAATGAGAATGGGTGCGGTAATGGCAACGTTTATATGTAAAGAGGTACTTATTATCATATACATAAACATGGTTCTTTCTATCTTTTAGTTGTGAGAATGGAAAATGAGTTTCTGTTCATCTTTCAGGGTAACATACCAAATGTAATAACAACCATTCAAGCAAACCAGATCATTGAAGAAGGAACTCAATTCATCATCATCTTCGTCGTCATCAGGGGATGTGATACTGAAAACGGAGGTGTGCACATACATTTATTATTATTATTGATTTTGTCTGGAGTCTTAATCACACATTTTTATAGTTGTCTCCAGCAAGTTTTTTAAGTTGGTAGTTTTTAATCTGTTTTTTTTTGTTTGAATTTGTACCATTGTGGTTGTCAAAGGCACATGTGGGTGCAGCATGTTGCCTTGATCCTGAATATGCAAGGCGATTTTACAAACTTTGACATCTTATCACTCTATGCTTTTGGTGTGGTCATGTTTAAGATTTTGTGGGTCAAACGTGTCGAAAATTGTAGGGGTATATTGTGGTCATACCTTAGCTGAATCGACCCGTTTCCAAGTAACTGTTCAAAATTGATAGATGGCTGATGTGTATAAAATAATATGATGGTGAGCATTAACTACAAAAATATTTTCTTTAATTCATATGGTTCTTGCTAACCACCATTCATTTGCATAGTGGAGGCAAAGCGAAAGAGAGGCCTACAGAAGCAAGCAGCTGGCCATGGGTTGATTGAGCTTTTGATATGTTAAATACTAGGATCCAACAGATGCAGACCAAGCTAATGGTGTTCACTTGCTCATGAATGATCAAAAAAGTACATATCAATGTTGATTCATGCTTATTCAAGTGTGTGATCTCCAAGCTAATTTTGATAGGATTCTATATTTCTAAATTTCATTCTATCAAATATTTATTTTCCTACTTCAATTGTCTTCATTTACTTTTAAGTTTAGTTATTTTTTTAAAATGATGCAAAATCTTTTTATGCTTAAAAATGATCATTAGGTCTAGATATGATTGTTCCCTTTAACATTAATGTTCTTGAGTCCTTGACTATTATGGTGCTATACTTAATATGTGTTTCAAGAGTAGGTCGTAATATTTGATAATGAATAATCATTTTGTCACTGCAAACGGACTGCAGGTTGCCTGCCGATTGGAACTGTTTTGATTGCAATTTAATAGTGAATTGTTTTTATTTCAGGTTAGAAAGGGGGCCACTGTGTTTTACTAAATTGGCGACTCAGCAGAAGCCGCTTATTGATCCTTTTTTACTAGCAACTACTAATCTAATTTTTTACGCTAGAAACAGACTGCAAGCTGCTTGCCGATATGAACTGTTTTGGCCGCCATTTAACAACGGATTTTGTGATTTCAGGTAGGGGCTGCTATGTTAACTGCCAACTTGAGATATTTTGAACTTCAAATCAGAATCGGAAGAAAACCTGCAGCATATTAGGTTAGTTTACTGTTTACTTAAAATTAGATTTATATATGTTAAAATAGAAACTGGTGTAGAGAACCTTGATAACATATATGTTGCCGTTGTGAGTGATTTTTGAAAGTTAAGGCCATGTTTCAATATTTTGATCATTGATTGAGTTGGTTATTAGATTTTTTAGCTTTTTAGATTTTTTTTAGCCAGCTAAAGAGATCATGAAGAAGATGAAATTGGTGGCATTTGGCTATTTTGACTGTGGTATCATTTAAAAAGTGAGATCCCTGACCAAATCAATTAAATCTGAATCTCAAAGTCAAATAGATGTAACCATGTGCGGTGTGTCCAATTAAGTACCAACACTTCTTTTTGCGTATCCTCCAATTTTTCTTTATGAACTGCAAGGATTGGATACACCTTCCATTCGCAAACTATGATGTTTAAAACAAAAAGGCCTTGAATAAATATAGAATTTCAATAAGCATTACGAGATTACTGCTTCGATTCCAGCTCATAACGTTCTTTATACATTATTGTAACATTTTGAAAATCTGTGTTTAATTGCTTTTGATACAAATGACTTGCAGGTTTTCGAAAGCAAGGAATTATGATATTGAGAATGCCAACAAAGTGTTGGCTGATATGATCGATTAGAGGGGGAAGAAATATTCTTATGACATCAAGGGTCATAGCAACTTATAGTTTTTTTTTTTTCGATCTTGATTTTGCATATATTATTAGTAATAATACCATCTTGCATTGATTTTGCATATATTATTATATATAAACAAATTACAATTATATTTATAGTTTGTGGTTTTGGCCCAATATAAGTAAATAAAAAATAACTACCCTACTTAACCCAATAAAAAAAACTTTACATTAAGTTTAATAGTGAAACCCTAAATTATGAAGTGACAGTTTGACATGTTTATCTTATTAGTTCTCTGTCGCCAATTGTCGCGTGATATCATCCTACACCACAATGTGATAGTTGTTATCTACAATATGCTCATTGTCTCACTGGCCTCAACCTAAGCCTCATACTGATGCTATGAATATATCACGAGATGATTAATGAACTTACAAAAAAACGAGTACTGTGTTGGAAATTCTTGCCGCCGCCGCATCGCGCGGGTGTCCTACTAGTATATATATATATATATATATATATATATATATATATATATATATATATATATATATATATTAAGATCTTAACTAAATTAGTTTCTTGTTATAGTGTCTAAATTGAATAGAATAATTTATATTGACGACTCGTCATGAATTGGTAGGAATAATATAAAAGAAGCGAATAAAGGCGAACTTCGAATTTGTTAACTATGGAATTTAAAATACAAGAAAAGTAGAAATCACGCGATGTTACAAACAGTAATCTACGTATTAGGTGTGTAGATTGTACTTGTTGATCAATGGCTTGTATGATAAATGCTTTTTGTAATATAAATGAAGTTGGACATAAAGTCCTTATTACAAAATCGTGAAATAGCATATTACATGTAGCATATACGTAGTTGAGCTGCATTCCAAGTACGTGGTATTGGCGAACCATCTAGTCGTTCTAGGGCATATGCTCCTTTTCCCAATACCTATTGAATTTTGTAAGGTCCCTCCCAAGTTGGAGCAAGTTTCCTGGTTTTTCCGCATTTGAAGCTTCATTATTGCGGAAAACGAAATCGCCAACGCGGAAAGCTTGTTCTTTGACTCGCGAATTGTAGTATTTTTCTAGCTGTCTCTTGTATGAGGCTTCTCGAACACAGGCCAAATCTCGGCGTTCATCTAGAAAGTCTAGATTCAATCTCAGCTCGCTATCATTGTCAGTTGTTTGCGCGAGCAAAACTCTTGGGGACGGATTTGTGACTTCTGTTGGGATAACCGCTTCAGTTCCATATGTTAGGCTGAACGGTGTTTCCCCAGTGCTTGTTTTGGAAAGCGTGCGGTGAGCCCAAAGGACATGGGGTAATTCATCTACCCACCCGCTGCGTCTCGTTCCCAGGCGTGTTTTAATGCCTTCAACGATACTTCTGTTTGCGCGCTCGACCTCGCCATTGCCTTGAGGATGCGCTACGGAAGTGAATATCTGTTTGATTTTCATTGAGGAAAGCCATTCTTGTAAGTGTTGGTCCGCAAACTGCGTTCCATTGTCGCTTACAATTTCCATCGGTAGACCAAATCTGCAAATGATAAATTCCCATATGAATTTCTTGATGTTGCGTCCGTCAATCGTGGCTAATGTCTTTGCTTCCACCCATTTAGTGAAGTAGTCATTGGCGACCACTAAGTACTTGACATTGCCTGGCGCTGTAGGGAAAGGTCCCACGAGATCGATGGCCCATTTTTGGAATGGCCATGCTGTGGTAACTGGTATCAAGTTGTTCTTTGGTCTAAGTGTACCGGGCGCATGCCGCTGGCATGCATCACATTTGCGCAGCTCTCTTACCGCGTCGAGGTGCATTCCGGGCCAAAAGTATCCGGCGTTCATGAGTTTGGCCACGACCATTCGAGGACCTGCGTGTAATCCGCATGTGCCTTCATGAATATCTTTTATTAAATATGTGGCCTCTGCGGAATCTACGCATCTGAGTAATGGTCCGAGATAAGACCGCCGGTATAAGATGCCATCATTGACTTCATAATGCAAGGCTTTGTGTTGTAGCTTACTTGCTTCTGCTTTGTTTGATGGGAGGATGCCTTTAGTTAAAAAGGCCATTATCGGGGTGATCCAAGATTCTTTTCCTGTTTGAATCACGTTTACTTGTTTTGACGGAATAGATGGTTTGGCCAGTACCTCGACTCGTACGTCTTTCGCCATGTGATCAAATGTGGTTGACGCCATTTTACTTAAAGCGTCTGCTGGCTTGTTTTGGCTTTTGTGCACGTGAGTGACTTTGTAGTGGAGGAAACTATTCATCAATTCCTTGGTATGTTGTAAGTATAGGATCATGGATGGCCCTCTGGCTTCATAGGAGCCATCGATGTGATTGGCAACCAACATTGAATCAACATGGGCTTCGATGTGTTGAGCACCATCTTTTTGGCAATACGCAGGCCTGCGATCAGCACTTCATATTCTGCCTCGTTGTTGGTTGTTTGAAAGTCAAGCTGAATTGCATAAGTGTATTCATTCCCTTTCGGGGTTATCAGGCGTAGGCCTGCGCCGGCCCCTTCGTCATTGCAAGCACCGTCGGTGAATAGCTTCCATATTTGAGTCTCATCGGGCGTAGTCGACTTTGATGATGCTTCATTTGCGCATTCTTCAACTTTGTCTGCTGGGACTTCCGCTATGAAATCTGCAAGGATCTGTCCCTTGAAGGAACGTCTTGCTTTGTATGAGATCGAATGCTCACCCAGTTCTATTGCCCATTTTGCCAAACGTCCGGAAAGTTCCGGTTTGCGTAGGATGTCGTTGATGCGGAAATCTGTGAGGACATTGATCGAATGCCCTTGAAAATATCTGCGCAGTCTTCTTGAAGCATGAACTAACGCGAGGACCAGCTTTTCCATTGTTGAGTAGCGGGTTTCTGCGTCAAGCAGCATGCGGCTGACATAATATATTGGGGTTTGCACCCCTTTTCGATCAACCATGAGCACAACACCCACTGCCTTATCGGTAACGGACAGGTATAGGGTGAGTGGTTCTTTTGGTAGCAGAGCAGTGAGTGTTGGCAGGTTGCTTAAACACTTCTTCATGTCTTGAAACGCGGCTTCCGCCTCTTCTGTCCAGCTGAAGTTTGATTTCTTCAGGCAATTTTTTAGCGTGTCCACGAAGAGGAAAGATTTGGACGCGTAGTTTGACAAAAACCTGTTCAAAGCTACAAGTCGTCCCATCAGAGTTTGTACTTCTTTGACTAAAGATGAGGACGACATCCGCTCGATTGCTTGAACTTTATCTGGGTTGGGACGAAAACCGTCTTTTGTTACGACGACTCCGAGGAATTTTCCCTCTTCCATCCCAAAGGAACATTTTCCCGGGTTAAGTTTCATCCGCACACTGCGCAACTGATCAACGGTCTTCTGGATGTCAAGTAACATCTGGTCCTCTTCTCTGCTTTTTATCACCAGGTCATCAACGTACACTTCTAAATTTACACCGATTTGTTTTACAAATGCGGTATCCATTAAGCGTTGATATGTTGCCCCTGCGTTCTTTAGCCCAAGCGGCATTTTGGTGTAGCAGAAGGTGCCCATGTCTGTGCGGAATGCTGTCTTATCTTCGTCTTCTTTGGCCATCTGGATTTGATGATAGCCCTTATAAGCGTCCAAGAAGCATTTGAACCTGTAAGGTGCCAAGGAATCGACTTTCAGGTCAATTTCGGGTAGTGGGTAACAATCTTTTGGACAAGCCTTCTTTAAGTCTTTATAATTGACACACATGCGCCATGTGCCGTTGGACTTTCCTACCATAACTGGGTTTGCCACCCAAGTTTGATATTTGCTCTTGCGCAGGATTCCGACCTTCAAGAGCTCCATCACTTGTTCATTCATCACCTTTGTTTTCTCTGGCCCCATGCTGCGCTTTTTCTGAGCGACTGGCTCGGCATTTTTGTAGACGTTGAGCTTGTGCTCTGCGATGTGTCGCGGGACACCAACCATATCTGATGGTTTGAAAGCAAAGATATCCATGTTCTTTGTTAACAACTGCTTTAAGTGAGTGCGAATGGGGTCAGAGATTTCATGGCTGATGACAACTGTCTGTTCCGGGAATATAGGGTTAATGACCCATTTTTCCGGTTCGGTTCTGACAGTAGGTTTTGTTTGCTTTGAAGGCCTCGGTGCTTCTGTTGTATGACTTGTTTTGTTTCCACGGATGAATGCGACTCCTGTTCGCGTAGGGAAACCTGCCATCTGATGTGGCGTAGATGCGTTACAGTTGAATTTTGCCAATCCTTCTCGTCCCAGTAGGATATCATGTGAAGAGTTAACGGGGAGCACTGTAAAATCGCACGTTTCGGTGCGCGAGTGCTTTCCGTCTGAGAGTATTACTGGGAAAGTGAGCGTACCCAGTGGGTAGATTGTTTCATGGATAAAACCTGAGATTGGTTCTGTTGTTGGTGTTATTCTTCTTTTGTCATCATCGTCCAGCTGCTCGAAACATTGCTGGTACATGATATCAGTGTTGCTGCCATTATCCAAGAACATATATCGTGTTCGATAATGGCTAACAACCCCTGTGATGATCAATGGAGCTGTGGACGAAGCCCCGCCTTTTACTCTTGGCATAATCACTTGTTCTTCTTTCCATGAATCGTCTCTTGCCTCCATAAAGGTGCGCTTATGGCTTGCGTTTCTATGGATCATGTTGCATGTATTGCGCGAAGCGCAATACACGTGATGCGCATTGAGATTGCGTATCTTTTTATGAGAGGGTTCGCCTCCTTCCGTGTTGTCTCTCTTCTTTCTTCTCATGTTCTTCACGAGGTGTGTTAACTGCCCTGACTTTATGGCGTTTTCAATTTCCATCTTCAAGCTGTAACAGTTGTCTGTCATATGGCAGTGGTCTTCGTGATACTCACAGTATTTTGATCTGTCCACGTTTCCCCTGTCACCACGGAGTTCTTGTGGTTTCGGAAATTGAATTTGTTCAGTTTTTGCACCTCAGATGGCGTTTTGGGCAGTGGTGTCCATTCGTAATTCTTCTTCGAGTGTCCCTTATGATTACGGGACCCTCTTGAGCTGAGCATGTTTCTTGCGTCTTGTGCGGAGGAATATTTTCCTTCCTCCGCTGTGCCTAAAATTCTTGACTAGATAGACTGTTTGCCTTTCCCTCTGTTGCTTGATGATGGATGGTGACTGTTACTTTGGTGCGTTAGCATGACGGTCATTTTTGTTTTTACGAGGAGATTCTGAGTCTTCCTCTCTTGTATCGAAACTTAACGCCTTTTGGATGTTGAGTTTAGCTTGATTCATTACCATTTTCTGATATTCAGCAATCGTCTTTGAATTTTGCTGAGCCAACCATTCGTCCGGGTCAACCTGAGATAGGTTATCTTGTTTCTTCTTACCTCCAGCAGATCCTCCCTTGTTTGGGTGGAACTGGAATGTCGAAGCCGGTTGCTTCTGAGCCACATTCTTCGTGATGGTATTTGGTGTAACGTCCTGGATTTCATCGTTGATTGTGGCATCTACTTCAGCATTGTTATTGTTTGCATCCTTTGAAAAAGCCATGTTGTTAGTTTGAAAGATTTGTTAGAACCGTAAGGGATGGCGCTAATGAAGAAACAAATAGCCTTACCACCGATTAGGGATGATAAGATTATGAGTTACCACGGGGTTGATCCTTCACTAGCAGCTATGGATTGAAGAACCTGCAAACAAGAGTGAATGTATGGGTGTGGAGACGACTACACAAGGTAGTTGTTTATAACAAAAACGGGGTGAATGGGGATACTATCAAGTGTGATAGCTCTCCAGGTTAGTAGAAAGTGTCCTTTCCTATTAGGGTGTGACCCCTTTTATAGGAGAGTCCGTATGCCACCATTACCCAAGTCCTAACCGTGGTTAGGTTGTCTCCATCACCCTTAGTTGTGTTAGTGTGATGAAATAAGGAAAGCTAAATTAATGGGAATGATGGAACATTGTACCGCCTTTAATGCTGAGGTTACGTGATTTATGCATGGCTGTTGACCATGCATGATACTCGCCTTGACCGAGTCTTGACTGAGCCTTGACTATTGACCAGTCATTAATGTGTTTTGACCACTTCTTGCGCGTAGCTTTTCTCCGTGCGGTGATGTTGTGCCGGGTTTGGGTATGCGGAGTGGTGTATTCAGTACCCAATCCCATCAATATCAGATATTGCACATACGTAATATATCATATGTTGTGCAATATATATTACATATGTGCAATATATCATATATTGCATATGTGTAATATATATTACACATGTGTAACATATGATATATTCATGTGTAATATATATTACACATATGCAATATATGATATATTGCACATATGTAATATAAAGTTCTCGAGTTCTCTCAATAAAATGAGTTTTCTATTGAACCATCCCCTATATATATATATATATATATATATATATAGGTCAAGTATAAAATGAAAACCCGCTTGAGTTGAGAAAACCTTCGAAAACCCATGTAAAAACAATTTTTTTCTTTGAAAAAAATAACAAATGTAAAATACATGTTTGTAAGTGTTTTGGGCCAAAAAAATAAAAAAAAAACTTTGATGAGATTTTTTTTAATAAAATAAACAAAGTTGCTAAAAAACATAGGCAAATAGCTGAAAATATATGTTTTTAGCAACTTTGTTTTTTTTTTTTAAAAAAAAATCCCATCGGCGCTTTTGTTATTTTTTTTTTTTGCCCAAAATGCTTAACAACATGTATTTTATATTGGGTATTTTTTTTCAAAAAAAAATAATGGTTTTTTACATGAGTTTTCAAAGGTTTCTCAACTCAAGAGGGTTTTCATTTCATCCCTCCCGAATATATATATATATATATATATATATATATATATATATATATATATATATATATATATATATATATATATATATATATACTAGCAGGAGCCCGCGCATTGCGGCGGTGCTGTACAATGTTTTGATGTTGTGTTTGGTCAAGTTTATGATTTTAGACCTGATTCGACCTGAAAATTCAAATTGAATTATATCTCATATATTTGAGAAGTGAGGTCAATGGCTTTTCATACGTTATATCTTTGGGAAAATGACCAAAATGGTCCGTTGACCAACTCATTCACGAGATTGGCCCCCTCCCGTTTTTTTTGGAGAGACGGGTCACGGTTCCCAAGGGCTCTGAAATGTCTCTGGAGAGGGTTTGGTTACCCTCCAATACGGATCCAACACGTGGCTTGTTTGATCCCGAGGATTATGACGCGTCACGAGAGACGTGTCAGAGCCGCCAAGTCGTCTCCGGTAGACCCTTGAGACGTGTCACTAACGACAGAGGTCAAGCCGTCCTCGGCTCGGCTTATAAGTTAACGAACACAGCTGACCCACCGGAGACGTCTCAAACCTGCAAAAGACGTCTCTGGTGGCGTCTTTTTGCAGGTTGTGAACCGTCTTCTTTGACATCTCCGGCTGGCAGAAAGACGTCTCCGGTGGCATCTTTGCAGGTTGTGAACCATCTTCTATGACGTCCCCGACCGACGTGCAAAAAGACGTCTCCGGTGTCGTCTTTTGGCATATTGTGCACCGTCTCCGTGATGGACGTCGTACACTGGTGGAGACGTCTATAACGCTTTTATATCCGTCTCAAAGGGTCAAGTATGATTAAGATAGTACATCCAATATATAAAAAATATCACTTATCATTTTAATTGGGCTCGCTTCCTCTATAACGCTTTTATATCAGTTTCTACTACTTTGAGACATAGCCCGACGTCCTGATTAGATCAAGTGAAAAGCCACATGAGGAGTTCTACATGACTACATCATCAACTCTACAACATAGGCTTACCACAAGTTCTTTCTTTAGACATGGATTACAATATCATAGCTCTACATGTCGGCTCATCACAAGGGTCTTTATTCTCGGGCTTTCGGCATATCAATTTGTTATTCATTGGTTACAACTTCAATGATAACATGAACATTTTGTTTTATTGTTAAAAACAAGACATATAAGATCAAGATATATCCAACGTCAACATCATAAATTCTTTAGTTTTTTTTGTTGTTTAAAAAAACAACCACAACCTACATTTAATTACCTTAAAAATTCTAGTATCAATCTATGGTCGTAAAGAAATTCAATAATTGACTATCTCGAGTGGTTGCCGCCCACATTTACACTAATGGGTAGTATTGGGTAGTTTAGGGTAGTGTTGCTTTCAAATTTGTGTTAAAATAGTGAATCAGTAAAGTAACGTGACAGTACAGGATTTTATAGAAATCAGGGTAGTTCAGTCAAGTTCATGGTAGCGTCCCGCCCCCTCTAATATTATCAAACTAAAAAAATTGATTAACAAATTTAACCTGTTAAACTAATTAGGTCATATTTGGGTCGTAAAGAAGTTATACAAGTTGGTCACTTGAAGGAGTGAGACAACCTAAATGGTTCGAGTAACTTACATATGGATCGGTCTAGAGAGAGTGGTTAAGCATTGTTTCTTTGTTGCGGTACAATTGAGAGGGAGCATAGAGTAACAAACTAAGGATCATCGAGCACGTTATAAAGGTGTTTAGGGAGATTCACGCAAATTCATTAGGTCATTGACCTTTAAGGTTGGAATTAGGGTTGCAAATGAACCAAACGTTTGACAAACAGTTCGTGAACTATTCAGTGGGAAGCATGTTTGTGTTCGTTCGTTTAATAAATAAATGGACACAAATAATAAATTTTGTTCGTTTAGCTAAACAAATGAACAAAATAGAGGTCATGTCCGTGAACGTTCGGTAACTTGTTCGTTTATGTTTGGTAGTTCATTAGGCTCTTTAACTTTTATTTTTAATTTAAGTACTTTAAAATTTCTAGTAATCTATACTATATTAATATGGAGATAGGAGGGGCAAAGATGGTCATTTGACACTTTTTAAGAGTTTTAAAGGTACATGAATTTATGCATTATGTACAACCAAATCATGCAACCTCATAGTTCAGATTTTGGGCGGATAAACTTTTCATTCAAGTTTTGAAATCCCGCTCCCCAATTCCCTATACACACTTTACTGTCTTCTTCTTTTGCAGAAAAAAAACCCTAAAGCACACAAACACAAGATACATCTAGCCATTTTGTTTGTCGTTCATCAAAACCCTAACCACCTAGAGTGATTCAACTCTTGGCGTTACACAAGATTATCTCAGTGTCTTCATTCGGAGGGTCTGTAGATGTACTAATTTGTTGATTTTATAACCATTTATATAGATCTGAATCGAAACCAATTCAATTTTTGTTGTACATAGATTGGAAGTTTTTATGTTTTCTTAAAAAGATTTTTTTTTCTTGATAGAGGTTAGTATTCGTTGACTGATTCTCATTTACTTTGATGTTAGTGGTTTAATTTGACTTGATATGTGAAAATTTGAAATATAAGGTTACTCAATCTACCAATTTACTATTCTAATTACTTCGATCTTTGGTTTAGATGATTTTGTGAATTGTAATTTGCTTGAATCATGTACATAAATTTCTGTGGTGATCCGATTGTTATTGGTGTGACATCGTTAACTCATGTGCGGTTGTTTTTTTAGTGTGAATAGTTTTGCTATGTCGGTGGTCATAGTGACGTAAACCCGAATAGAGCTACAATTGACAAGTTTACCATTAGGGTTGGGCAAGTCACAGACATCTAACCTGCTGGTAAGGCTTCTTATTCGTTAATTTGCTGCAATATTTTGGTGGATAACTGTGTGACATTTCAGTAAATTACCATAAAAATTTAGCTGCAACAAATGTCTGCAAATTAGTGGACTAGGTGCATATTCATAAAAAATTATAATCAAAGAAATAAGAGAACATTATTATGCCGCTCCACTATTTGCTTACATTTTATTATGATAGGCATCTAATTTCATCTAATCTTGGTTTTATATGATACTTTTCAAGGGATAGTTTGTGAATCCCCATTGCGCAGGGTGTAAAGTTTGGTGGTGATGGTTAGAAACACTGTGAAGGCATTCTTTTTTTAATCTGTCCATCTATTGCACTAATTTTGAAAGTAATTATAGCTAAACAATCAATATCATATTTTGATGTAGTAAGTGCGCTAAAAAATAATTGGATGTGCTTCTACAGTTAGATTGTAGTAATCAGATTTGTTGCAACTCATATGAATCTAATAATTCAAAAATGATTATTTGGGGATAATTAGAGGAGCATAATATGTTAATGCATCTTACTATGATGAGAGCTTCATCATAGTGAGCTCTAACAAAAACTCGAATTTGATCAATTACTATAAGTGTGATATGTGCAAGTAAAGCTTCATTTCCAACATTATCATTCATTGTTATATGCTTCATTTCCAATATTAACATTGTGTTGTGTTTAGGGTTGGAGTAGCATAGTACACAAAAAACTAAATGACGTGTGTTTGCTAGAGGCATCAATATCACCATCTCTAATTGGGTTTTCAAGAACTCTCCCATTTGGAACGTTCATCCTGTCTACTGGAGATACTATTTCCACTTTAATGTTTATCAACAAAACTTCATTTATTATGTGTCTTTGTTTGAGGTATTGGTTATAATAATTATGTTACAAATGGCTGCTTTCCAAATTTTTGGTGTTTATTTTCAATTTAAAATTTTGGATTTGATTTTGTTTTGTTTACTGCATGTCAGGCTGAATTATCGAAGTGCTATGAAAGCTCAATATCTATTGATACAGGCAGCTTGTCTAAAGTTGACTTTCAAAAGTCAAACAATCTTTGTCAGGGAAACTGAAGAGATAACATTAAAAATAAGAAGGTAATCTTGGTTTTAAAAAGCGCGCTTAAGGCACGCTTAAGCGCAAAGCGCACCTAGGCGCAAATCCGTGCGCCTTATGTAACCCTAGGCGAGCAGTGTACAAAAAGCGCAAGAAAAGCGCAAAAAGCGCACGAAAAGCGCACAAAGCGCAAGAAAAGCGCGCTTTTTGTACACATGATGTTTTTGTGCTTAAAATTGTTTATACATGTAGGTTTTTAAATATATATATAAAAAATTATATAATCAATTTGCGCTCTGTGCCTCGGTATTAGGCCTTGTCGCTTCGGTGCGTTTCTCGTTTTTTTAAAACCAAGGTTCTCCTATAATTTTTATGAATATTAATGTTACCAAAGACAGATTGATCACCAAAGACAGATTGATCAGTTTGACCCTAACCAAATGTTGGGTTCTATTAAAGTCTCTCTTGTGTTGACTCAGCCATCAAATCTGATAAGATAGTTTATTTGATATGGTCATGCTAGAAGACAATCATTTTTTTATAGCTGGAGGTGTTTTAAAACTCCCTTAAAATCTGTTGGCATTTATATAAACAAAAATAATCTTCAAGTGAGTGAATGTCCCCATATAAATCAGCATCCAAAGATTTATTCTTGTTTGTTCTCTTATATATATCTAAATTTATTAAATGTTGTGTCCTTAAGTCAACTCTTTTGACTTTCAAAGTCAAAAACTAAATTAAACTGAAAGGGTTTTGGCAGGGTCAAAAACAATACTCATGGTATGCACTCTCTCTCTCTCTCTCTCTCTCTCTCTGTTCTCATGTACTTTCATTATTCATATCAATTTCATCTCTCTTTATTCAGGTTGGACAGACCATGACATTGTTTGCCCATAGAATTGCAAGCATTATTGTTGTGTAAGCTCCCGTTTTCAGCAAAAGAGTGTCAGCAATATCTATACCAGTCCATATATCCATTGATCGAAGCTTTCGATAAGCCTCATCTACAATATGACACTTTAGGTTATTCGGATGCACTTTATGTGAAATCTTGGTTTGGAATTTCGTTGATTTGTTCTTGCAACTAAAATTTCACCATCTGTTATTGGATTCGGCAACAACTCAATATGTGAAATAAATTGAAGGGCTGATTCTTTCTTTGTCTGGTAAGACACATGAATGTGTTTGTAAAGCGCTTCAATTAGCATTTCAACATGTTACTTATGAGCTTTACAAAAATGATGAACTTGAAAACCTCAAACTAGAACCATAGACATACATAACTTGTTGATAACTAGACAGTATGCAATGGCTGTTTAATAAGTCCATCAATATGATTCTTGAATACGCATTACAGAAAAGTTTTATGAGAAGGTTTTATTGGCATATTTTCATGTAACAACTTTTGTTAAGTAAATATACCTTGTTCATGATTTATGTGTACACTTCTGTAACAGATGTATCAGAATGTGAAAAAAAAATATTAATCCACTCTCCAGTGTACTAAACAGTATATCATGAGATGATTGATAAACTAACTAAAAACTATGTGTGAGTACCACGTTGAAAATTATCACCGCCGCCGCATCGTGCGGGTTACATACTAGTAGATTATTTAACAAATATTAGTATATTGCATATTAATATTACTTCATTTATTTTGATTAATTATTATTTATAGACTTCAAGTTTTTTTTTCTTGGATTAAATGAATTCTTTAAGTTTAATATTATAATTTTGTGTTATCTCGAGACAATATTTTATGGTAAATAGTATTACATTATCAAGATTATGTCAAGTATATTTAGATAACTGGGTTAGTATATTTCGAGTGGATCCACTTAATATTTGTGATGAAAGATACCGATTTAATTCGAAATTTAATAAATGTTAATTTAAGTTCATTTCTCATGAACGAGTATTTGTGTTCATGAACGTTCGTTTGTGTTCATCTGTATTCATAAACGTTCATTTGTGTTTGTTTACACTCACTTTTGTGTGGTAACTAAAATTAACAAACAAACATGAACGCGTTTGTTTCCTTATAAACAAACGACATAAACAAAAATTCTCGTTTGGTAACAGTTAATGAACACATTACTTTCTTAACAAATAAACACAAATATGACCTTGTTCGTGTTTGTTTGGTTCGTTTGTAACGCTAGTTGGAAGAGTATCACATAGGTCCACATTGTGCGACTCTATTTCAATGTAGAAAAACTTATCACTTAGAACTATATTGTAGACTTACTTTGTATATTTTTCAAGTATTTTTAAATGGAAAAAAAACATCAAAATTAGTTATTTTAAAACGCATTGTGAACACATATTTTGTCAACGAAAATTTGTTACGTCATGTTATTAAAAAACGTAAAAATACAAGAAAAACATTCATGCTGATTTCTTACGCATACTTCTTGAGGCTGAGAAAGTAACTATTTTACTTTTTTATAAGGTTTCATACATCATATGACATCACATTCTGAGTGTGTGGTATCACATTATGGGGTATATGATAGCATTCTATTGATGTGTAATATGGGTCAGGGTATAAGATTTTAGGAGGTGTATGATTCCTAAATGCTATTAAAATAATGTCATAAATATTGTCTTTTTAACAAATTAAGTAAAAGAAAGTTCCAAGAAACAATATGATTCATTGAATCTACCCTTTTTGATACTTTAATTTTCTAATTCAGTTTTATGTGACGATAGTAACTTTTCTGTTTTTTTCTTTTAAAAAAAAGACACAAAAATATAATAAAAAAATCATTAAATGTACGTATTTTCAAAGAAGGAACATACAACCATCAAACATACATTACTCACCACCCAATAGTTTGGACTTTATTTCAACTATAACATAATTTTAATTGGAAGTGATTCATAAAGTGTCATAAACTACTTATATTTTGTAAATATATTATGCATGCGAAGCACACACGAGGAGATGTTTAATAATCACTTCATTATCCACGGACTAAAATAATATACCGCTAATTAAAACCGTAAGTTATTAGGCCATAGGGTGTGGCTTGTCACTTTTATAGTCATCATTAATGCCCTTTACGAGATTGTCACATCACTCCACCCTCTAACCTCCACCCTCCACCATCAACTTAACACTTTTTTTCAGAGTTTTATTAAAGTATGAAAGAGAAATGATCTTCCCCCCTCTTACTTTCTCTTCAATTCCTTTTAAATTGAAAAGGTTGAAAATCATCTTAAAAACCTTATTGTTATCCCTCTCATTCCATCTCTTTCCCTCTTATAAAAAATTCTGGAACACATTTTTTCCCCACTTTCTTCCCAATCCTTTTTTTTCCATCCTTTAATGAATCTCTGGAACAGAGTGTAAGGATACAACCACTATCCTCCACTACCCTCCGTATACACATCCCAATGCAATCCCAACTTTCAAATGAGAGCATGAGCATCGTGACATTCCTCACGTTTGTTACGCGTGAGATTGATGGGGGTGGTGTTCCCGACTTTCCGTGAGGTCAGATGTGACACCCGGCAAACTTCGTACAACGATTAACGTAATCTTAATCGTGCTTTCGTAGTAATTAACCTGGTTTAAGGTTAATTTGGATTAATTGAGCCGTTATGAGTCCTACGATGTCATTCTCGTAGTTCGTGGATGCCTCGAAGCCTTTAAAGAAAGACTTCGCGTATTTAACGTTAACGAACTGACATCAGTAAAAATCCATCAAAGTGGATTAACATAAGGCTAGTATATGTAAATACAACACGTATTTACTATTGATGCGATCGGATGTGAAATCGGCGCGGTAAAAGGCCAAAAACGCAGCGTTTTGGAGAACGCGGAAAGGAACCGACGTGAGAAACGAACGTCGAAATGCGTTGTTTTATCCGTACTTGTAACTTTCGGAATAATTATTTATTATAAATAATGTTTCTTATTAAATTTCAAAAGTTATCGGATTGCTTAAATGAAGGAAACTGTGACCGGATCGGTTAACGCGATTTTAACACGTGTTTTGAAAGCACGCATCAGGCGACGAAACTAATATTTAAACTGCTCGGTTTAGTGTTGTTTATGATTACGAACCAAACCAACTAAGTTTTGTTATTAGTTATTGAACCAAAATATAAACCAAAGCGCGAGACGTTTAAAACGGGTTCGATACGCGGTAGAAACCCACCAAACCCTAACCCTAAGTATAAAAGGCAAGCCCTTCTTCTTCCTCCTTCATTCTCCAGCCGCATGCCCTCTCTCTCTACTATCTCTCTCTCTAAAATCCGGTTCTCACTCTCTCTCTACACTTATAAGTACCCATTACCTCCCTTTCTCCTAACTATGTCAAAGATCGGCCACCACCACCCATGGTGGTGGCTGTGCGGTGACTTTTAGGCCCAAAACGGGCAGATACAGTACATAAACCTAAGATATAGGGTTGGATTAAGAGTATTGGTGGCTGTGTTAGTGGTTGTCGGGTGGAAAGGAGCCCGATGTGACCCGGTTTGGTTTCGTGGGTGAGGTTTGGGGGACGAGGGAAGGACGGTCGGAGGTAGGTTCGACCGTGGGCGTGACGTAGATGCGGCTGTGGTGGTCGTTGTTTTGGAGTCGGCCAGTGGTAAGGTGGTGGTCTGACGGGTGTTGCTGGCTAATGGTGGTGGTTTTAGGTGGTATGAAGGTATTTTCGGGTGGCTTAGGTTGTTATCCAGTTTCGGTTCGGGTCACGCGTGGGTTTGTTTCGGGGTTGGCTTGGAGCATGTTTCGGTCTCGGGTTACACTCAGGTTTTGGGTTATGTTCGGTCACCCCGGGGCATCAGCTCGGTTTCGGTCAAATCTGGTAAGATGCTCGGGTCTAGTACACCTAGTCATATGCACCGTTAAGCTGGTCGGATTCGGGTGCGTTCAAGACCCGGCCAACTATGGTCAAACGCGGTCAATGGGTCAGATCTCGTCAATGGCTCGGTTAACTAGTGCATTGTGGCGCGTGCAGGATTTCGGTATAACCAATTTCGTATTTAGTTGTTATTTTGTTTATAAATACAAAGGAAAATTCAAAATGACTCACGAAACGAACTGACTCTAATAAGAATTAAAAGGTATACATCGGATAAATGGGATTAGTTGTCTTGTTTTGGTGTGTTGATTTTGAGAAAATTGTAGACGACTTGTGTTGTCTGGTTTGTACAAAAACAAAGGAAACTCTGCCGAAATTTATAAAAAATCCGAAGCGCAACTAAGTTAATGTTGTCGTGTATATTTTTATAAATAACTTTTCCAAGTGTTTTAGTAAATGCATTTACACAAACGCGACGTTTAACATTAATTATTTGTGACAATTAAGAAGCAAATCCCGGACAATATATTCAACACACACACACACATATATATATATATATATATATATATATATATATATTTAGTTTTTACCAAGCGTTGACGAGTTTTAAAGACTATTATTAACTAAATGATGCTTGTTGTTCGGATTAAAAAGATGTATAAACGTTCAATTTTATTTGCAAAGCCTTTTATAAAATACTCGGATTCAGGAAAAGATGCAACAATTGTTAGTAATCGATTTTAATGACTACAATTATGTTTTCTCAAAGTATATTTTCCGAAATAAGTATATAAGACAACTACAATTATCTGAATTACGAGACGAGTTACGACTCGATATGAGTTATACGTTTTGTGGTATTAGTCCAACATGGTTTACACACGAATAGTAACAGGTGCGCGACTTGGGTACTATGTCGTATGTGAACACATGAATTATGATAAGTCACGATCAGTTCATCAAGTTAAAACACTTAAAGACTCGGGTTCGTACACACGAGTCTAGATAGTTGAATAAACTATCTTATAACCGGAAAATAAGCTAGGCTTATATATGATAGATTTTTAAGGTGTCTTTCATTGGTAATTAGGACACGAGGAAGCCGGTCAAAGCTTCGGGCTTTGTTTTCTAGCTAAGTAAGGAAATCAAGGTGAGTTTCACGGCCCCTTTTTACTGTTTTTTGTTTTGGGGGAAATATATGTTTTGTAAAATGCTTTCACATGTCAAAATGTTTTTAAAAGTTAAAACGTGATAAGTTGCATGATGAGTACTTGGGTTTTGTTGCTTATACACCACTCGGGGTGAGTCCTCGCTACTGTAACATTAACTCGTGTGTTGTGAGTGTGTTGAAATCGAGAACCGAAGGAATATTTGGATAGCTTTCAAAACATATTTTTGTTTTTTTTTAAACAGTAAAACTAAAAACTAAAAAAAAAATGATAAACAGAGGTAATGATCAGTCTTGTTTCCCGTTTATACCGTTAGCTTTTAATAAAAACTCGAATCGAGATCTATCGAAAGCTTTGGTAAAAAGATCTGCACGTTGGTAATCAGTGTGGATTTTGACCATGTCAATCAACTCTTTGGCATAACAGTCTCGGATAAAGTGATACTTAATCCGAATATGTTTAGCTTTTTAGTGATTGAGCGTGTCTTTAGTTAATGCAATTGCGGCTTCGTTGTCACAGTGAATAGGGGTTTTAAGAAATTGCAAACCGTAATCGACCATCTGTTGTTGAATCCACAGAACCTGTGAGCAGCAACTTGAAGCTGACACATATTCTGCTTCACATTTGTATAGTGCGACTGCTGTATGCTTCTTACATTGCCAGGTCACGAGCCTGCTCCCCAAAAATTGACATCCAGCCGTTGTGGATTTGTTGTCTTTGTCACAACCGCCCCAATCTGCATCACTAAAAGCAATTAGGTCAAAATTATCATCATTAGGCTACCATAGTCCTCTCGACGGACAACCCTTCAGATATCGTAGGATCTGTTTGACAGCTGCGAGATGACTCTGTTTTGGCTTCGACTGATAACGTGCGCAGAGACATGTGGCAAAATTATGTCTGGTCTAGATGCGGTGAGATACATCAGAGATCTGACGATTACTCTGTATGTAAAAGGATCGGTCAGCTCCCCCTTTGCGTCAACTCCAATCCCGTGATTAGGTTGTATCGGGGTATCCATCGGCTTTGAATCTTCCATCTAGAATCGGCTCAAGACTTCAGAAACGTATTTTGTCTGATGAATAAAGATCTCCGTTGGTCTTTGTTCCACCTGCAAGCCGAGGAAAAACTGCATTTCTCCCATCGCACTCATCTAGAACTTTTACTGCATCACTTTTTCGAATTCTCTGCACAAAAGTTCGTTAGTAGATCCAAAAATAATGTCATCAACATAAATCTGGACAAGAAGCAAGTCATCCCCTGTTCTTTTGGTGAACAGAGTGCAGTCTACCAAACCGCGTTTGAATCCTTTGGATAGAAGGTACGTGCTAAGCTTCTCATACCATTGGCGTGGAGTTTGGTGCAACCCTTATAATGCTTTGTTCAGCACATAAACCTTATCCCGGCGGATAGGATCTTCAAAGCCTGGAGGTTGACCTACGTAAATCTCTTCCTTGACCACATCGTAAAGAAACGCACTCTTAACGTCTATTTGATACACCTTGAATTTCTTATACGAGGCAAACGCTAGAAACATACGAAATGCTTCTAAACGTGCCACATGTGTATAAATCTCGTTGTAGTCGATTCCTTCCGCTTCATGAAAACCTTGAACTACTAGCCGAGCTATGTTTCTTACGATTACGCCTCTGTCATCCTTTTTGCACTTAAAAACCCATTTGGTTCCAATTTTCTTTCTGTCTGGAGGTAAATCTGTTAGTGTCCACACTCCCAGTTTTTGAAACTGCAACAAATCATCTTGCATCGCCTCTACCCAAGCATCATCCAAAAGAGCATCCTTGTAAGTCCGCGGCTCAACCTGTGAAACATAACAAGCAAAAGACCAGTCATTCTGACAACCAGGTTTCTGAATTTTTGCATATAAAGCTAAAGCGCCAAGATTTTCTGGTGAGTTTGCAATCCGAAGTTGTCCTCTAGTCATAACTTTGCTACCAGGATCACCAATTACTTGCTCGAGCGGGTGAAAACGATGAATCCGAGATTCCGGATGATCAGGTACTTGCACTCCCGTTTGAGTAGTCAAATTCTCTGTCGAATCCACATCATTACCCAAGTTTGATGATAAAGCAACATTTGGATTTGGGTTCACTGGAGGTGTCTCTGTAGCAGAATTTAGAATAGCTTCACTTGTGACATCATCATCATCTTCCGATTCTGATGAATTAAGAGTTGTGGAAGCTTCTTGGAAAACTTCTTTTTCTGCTGTAGGAACATTGGCATCATTATAAGCTGTTGGAGGACTTACGGTGATCGAACGCACCAACGGTGATGTCACTGCGTTTTCACACTCGTAATAAAGTCTTAATACAGCTTCTTCAACCAAGTCATCTAGATTGAATGATTCAAAGAAATCTTTGTAATCAAACATCCAATCTGGACCGTTACCCAGTACGTTCTGAGTATACCGTTGAACTTCAACGTTAGCCCACTCCTCTACCAGACGAGTTCGTTTGTTGAATACCCGTTTAAGCGAGGTTGCATATCCAACAAAGAATCCCTCTTCAGCTTTTGGTGCAAACTTCTCAGACGGATTAAGCATAGTACACGGTGCTCCAAATGGTTCTAGATACTCTAAGTTCGGTTTTCGTCTATTCAGCAGTTCATAAGAAGTTTTGCCAAATTTCTTCACTGTTAACACACGATTTAGTGTATAACATGTTGTGTATATGGCTTCATTCCAGAACATTACTGGAAGATTAGAATCCGCAAGCATTGTTCTCGCCGCCTCAATAAGAGTCCTGATTTTCCTTTCTGCGACACCGTTCTGTTGAGGGGTATACGGAGCACTGTATTCATGTTGAATTCCTTTATCTTCACAAAGAGCATCCATCTGTGCATTTTTGAACTCCGTCCCATTATCACTCCGAATTCTTTTGATTTTCAAACCATAGACATTCTCTAAGCGAGTGAACAGAACCTTCAAATTGTTAAACGTGTCGCTCTTATGATGCAAGCACATTACCCACGAGAATCTGGAATAATCATCAGTAACCACAAGACAATATAACTCTCCAGCATGACTTTTACGTTTGACCGGTCCGAACAGGTCCATGTGCAAACGCTCAAGTGGCATTTCAATTGAGTTTACTTTTTTTTGGTTTGTGGGACTGTTTGTGCTGTTTTCCCTTTTTGCAACTCACACACTTGTCGTTTAGATGAAAATATTTGACATTAACGCCTTCCACAAGCCCATTCTTCACAAGATGATTCATTTTTCTGAGGTGAATGTGTCCCATCCTCTTATGCCACATAATAGATTCTTTTTCTGTAGCCTTGGAGAGGAAACACGTTACTTGGCCTTGAGTTGTCATCGCCTTTGACATGACAAGAATGTAAAGATTATTCACTCTCGGTGCTTTCAACATGATCCACTCTTTTGGAAGTAGAAAACCCGGTTTGAGTATGTAGGAAGATTTGTCATCAAAGAATACAGAAAATTGTTTATCACAGATTTGGCTGACACTAAGCAGATTATAATCGATCTGTTTCACATACGAGATCTTCTCAAAACTCACAATACCATTACTCACACTCCCTTCCATAGTAATGTAACCTCCTTTGTTCGCAGCAAATGCTACATATCCGCCATTGATGTTTCTAATGTCGAACAGCAGCGACAAATCCCCTGTCATGTGACCAGAAGCTCCACTGTCAACAATCCAAAGACTGCTAACAGGGCCAGCTGAAGCTCCCTGCACATATCAAGTAAAAAATTAGTTCTTTTGGGGGACCCAAGCCTGCTTGGTCTTGGGTCTTTGAATATTCAGTTTCAAAGATTCTTTATCACAAACAGTTGAATTTGAATTGACCTTTTTCTGATCAATCAAATTCTTTTCACTTTCAGATTCTTTATCACAAACAGTTGAATTTGATTGTCGACTGGACTTTGATATTTCGGTTTCACTTCAACATCGTGCCTCTTATGCCTCATGTACGGGCAGTCGACTGGACTTTGATATTTCTGTTACCTTCTCTGATTTAACAGAGACACTTCAAACACATTCTTGGCGTTCGACTTTGCATAAGAAGTGATAGGATATTGGTCATCCACACACCTTCGTCTTAAACTCTCAGGAGCTGGGTCCTTTGAGTAAGTCGGCTCAAGAAAACTATTCGCCTTTTCCTTCAACTTGATAAACTCGATGACATGAACCTTAGGTTCTTTAGGAACAGCCAGATAAATTTTCTTTAAGATTTCTGGAGGTACATCATTGGTCCTCTCATGCTTAGGAAACCAAATAGTACTCTCCTTCCAGATTTTCTCAATCTTTGAGTAATTGGCAAACTTTATCGGATATTCCTCGTCAGAAGTAATCTTATCGGATCCTTCCATCCGATAAAATACTTGGTTCATTTTTCTCAACATTCTTAATTGACTGATTCACTTGATGAGCGTTTGCCATCGGATGTAAAATCTGAGAAGGTGATACCGGTTCATTGGTGATAATGTGATTTTCAATGGGAATATCACTCACTTTCTCAGTTATCTCATCATTCGAGTCAGAATCATCAGTTACAGCAGTTACCCCCTCATTGTCCAATCCCAGAATTGGTCTAACATCGGAATTTGGATCCCCAACATTGGAAGTGTTAGATTTATCATCCGATGTAGAATCAGATTTGATTGAACTCTCCGTTGTTATTGAATGTAAAGTGTGATTTTCAAATAACACGGGAGATGGAACAGCCTTGTAGTTTGCACTACTCGGTTGTGAGGGTTCTTCAATAATATGATCAACAACATAAGCAATATGTTTTTAACTTTCTAGCTTCTTGTTGACCTTTTCAGCAAAGCACTTGATGGTTGCCATTTCAAGTTTAGTTTCTTCCAATTCATTGATATAACTGTTTATGGCCAATTGTTTTAAAGAAAGTGTTTTCTTCAAATCAGAAATATCCTTTTGTAACCATCAAGCACTTTATTGAATTCATGTGCTTCTATGCGATAAGATAGACAGTTGATTCTAGCACTCTCAAGTTGAACCCTGAGTTGCTTGTTCTCTTCTGTCAATCTATCACATGTTCCACAATATTTGTCACTATTCATATCTATGGTGGAATCAGAACTTACCTGTTTCGGAGGCTCTGTCATTGCCATCAAAGCAAAGTGCGCTTCCTTTCCGGCAAAGAATTTGGAGTAATCAATTCTGGTGAAAGCATCATCCACTATGCACGACTTGCGAGTCATAAAAAAAATCAGCTTCGGCTAGAAGTTGATCAATGTCATCATCTAGTGAATTAACACTAGCTTCAGAATCTGGCTCGCTCTCCGAATCAGAATAGACTCAGTCATGCTCTTTAGGAATATCAGTGACCGAATCAAGAATCAATCCTGGAGACTTCTCAACAGGAATATCAGCTTCTTCCACCATTTCCTCAATCTTCACTTCAGATCTTTTCTCATTCTCCAAAACTTCTTCAACTAACACCGGCTCCTCCAAATCAATCTTCTGTGCAACACACACCACATTACCAGCTGTAATCTCTTCAACACCTAGTTGCATCCCAGTCCAGTCAAATCCTTCATCGTTTTGAATTACCAAAGCCTGGTTTTGGTTATCTGTTGGTGTTTGGCTATTTGGTGTGGAAATTGGAATGATGGTTCTGGTTGGATTATGTGGTGTTTGATTTTGGGTCTGGTTTGATGTAGTGGTTTGTCTAACAGAATTGTTTGGTGAGGTGTTCTGTCGGTTTTGGTAATTATTTTGTGATTGATAGTTGTTGTTATTTTGGCTTTGATAAGATACCTGATTCTGAGATTGACGGTTCTGGTAATTGGTGTTAAATGAATTCCTGTTTCCTTGTTGAGCTGGCTGTGTGCACTCTCTCTTGAAATGACCTTTACCACCACAGTTGAAACATGTGACTTTGGCTTTGTTGAAGCCATATGTGGTGTTGGGAGATGTAGATAGATCAGTACGACCCGTCTTCTCTATGAACTCGGTCGCTCTTCTCATAACACTAGCAAATGCCCACTGTATATTAATGAGCTCCATCTCCTCCTTGTTGATTTAAGCATAGTCTTAACTAGTTAGATTGTTGTTACCAACTTGACTAGCTACCAGACCATTATAAGAAGCTACCATAGCAGATACCAAAGCGACATGTTGCTGAGCTACTTCCACTGTGACATTTTTCAAGTTAGATGTCTCCAACACTATTGGGCTTTGACTTGGTTGACTTAGGTTCATTTGAAGAATGTATGGTTGTTGTTGAGGTTGATTCATGCTAGCTGAATAGCATGTTGCTTGTTGAATTGGTGAAAAAGGTGGAATGTAAGTAGTAGGATATGATGGTGGTGTGTAAGATGAGGTTTGAGCTAGATAGTTTATCGGGGATTTGGTTGGTTCAATAACACTTGAAACACAAGCAATGTGTGGAGCAACAGAACTACTAGTACTTGAACTAGTCAGAGTAGAAGCTGTACCACCATGATATAACTTCGGATTTTGAGGAACTTGTGCTCTTTTTGCTTTCCTCTTCTCTTCCATCTCTTTGTTCTCCAACTTTTGAATGAATTCATTGATGGTCCAATATTGATAAGCATCTTTATCCTTTAGGACCTCAATGTGTTGATTCCAGTATATGGTGGTAATGCATCAGCAAACTTATCCACCAATTAAGACATAGGAATATTAATCTCATAACTTGACAATTCAGTCAACAAATGGCAATATCTAGGAATCAACTCCTTCAAAGTCTTATTTCTCATGTAACTAAAATTCTCAAACTCTTTTCTTAACTCTTCCATCCTCAACTTCCTAGTTTTCTCGTTCCCATCATGACGATTCTTCAACATATCCCACAGCTGCTTTGAAGTTGTGCAAGAACCAAACTGATGTAAAAGATCAGTGTTGATAGCCTGAGATAGTTGGTAGAACGCCTTTTTCTCCACCGCAAACTTTTCTTCTCATCCTCAGCTAAGATTTCCAATGGAATCGGTTCACCTGTGTTCTCCAAAACCGGTGCTACATAACCCTTAGCAATCATTTGCCATGCCTCGGTGCCTTCCATTCCCATTCCCTCCAAATGAATCTTGAACTTGGTCGTCCATTGATTGTAATCCACCATCTCCATCAGCTTTGGTGGACGACTCCTGCTACCTGAAGATAAATCATGAATTAGAGTAGAAATAGCATTGGTAGTTTGAGAGTGTACTACGACTGCTGCAACTCCCCAATAATCATTCATGGGTTGTTGTGGTGGTTAAGCGACTGTCTGTGGCATCGAACTAGTCATTGCTAAGTAATTGATCGGCTGAGATGGTTGACTAGTCGTCTTCTGTGCAGCTACAGTCCAAGGATCCATAGTCACTTGCTGTTGTTGTGTAGTATTAGGCCTCGGTGTTGTTGGAAAGTTCCACATATCATCTGCGAAGTCCGGAACACGAAACACTTAGAAAATTTTTTTATCAGATTCTACGTTCGACCCTTTGTCAATATACGTGGGCTCGAAAGTGGAAAAGTTCTAGGTTCGACCCTTTCTGATGACCCGAATGTAGAATATAACAAACAATCTCACTTTCGACCAAAATAATCCCACTTTCGACCTCACGTAAGGTCGAATGTACACAATCTGGTCTAATGTACAACAACACACTCACACTTCTAGATTCGACCCTAAAAATAACCACGCTCGACCTAAAAACCTCAGATTCAACCTAAAACTCACACGTTCGACCTTTCTCCCCTAGGTTCGACGATGTTCATTTGAAAAACGGTTATTCTTTGAAAATCAGTTAATTTGACCTCAATTTTTCAAAAGTTGATGAATTTTGATGATGTTTTGCAGGTTTTGCTTCGGAATTGATTTGGAACAAGTATAATAAAGAGAATTCTAGATTTTATCCATGAAAACTAGTCCGAATCAATCAATTTTCATCAAAAACCATTGTTCATTGAAAACAGAAAAATTTTGATCAAAAATGAGTCCAAATCAGCTCAAATACTATCAATTCGTTGTTGTTTGATCCTTATGGCTCTGATACCACTTTGTTGGAGAATCGTTTTGTCAAAAACAAATAGTTTGATCAAACAAGTCTACCAATTCAGGTGCGGAATCCCTGAATCCGTTACGAAATGATAATAATATCAACAAAACACACAAATCACCTTTAAAACTTCATTTCATTCATAAACACACTTGATTAAACTTACAAAACCTTGTTTAGAATGAAATAGACAATAATCAGACTCAAATAGAACCCTAGGGAGAAAACCAGATCGAAGGAGGGAAACAAATGACAAAAACTAACTTGAAAATGAAATTCAAACTATATATAGGCCTGCACATTCGCCCCCCGTAAGGGTCGAATGTGCAGGTTCGCCCCTTTTTATGGGCGAATCAGCACATAGCCCTACAAAAATTCTTCCTTCGACCTGAATGTTCTACCTTCGAATAGTTTTAATCACCTTCAACCCTTTTAGTTCCACTTTCAACCCTACGTGTTTGCCAAAAACATAATTGAATGCGCAATCCAATAGCACTAGTCGCGAAACGTGTATCAACAGTTTGGGGGACGAGGGAAGGACGGTCAGAGGTAGGTTCGACCAGTGGGTGTGATGTAGATGCGGCTGTGATGGTCGTTGTTTTAGAGTCGGCCGGTGGTAAGGTGGTAGTCCGACGGGTGTTGCTGGCTCATGGTGGTGGTTTTAGGTGGTACGAAGGTGTTTTCGGGTGGCTTAGGTTGTTATCCAGTTTTGGTTCGGGTCACGCGTGCGTTTGTTTTTGGGTTGGCTTGGAGCAAGTTTTGGTCTCGGGTCACACTCAGGTTTCGGGTTGTGTTTGGTCACCCCGGGGCAGCAACTCGGTTTCGGTCAGATCTGGTAAGACGCTCGGGTCTAGTACACCTAGTCATATGCACGGTTATGCTAGTCGGATTCGGGTGTGTTCAAGACCCGGTCAACTCTGGTCAAACACGGTTAACGGGTCAGTTTTGGTCAATGGCTCGGTTAACTAGTGCATTGTGGCACGTGCAGGTTTAGATATAACTAGTTTCGTATTTAGTTGTTATTTTGTTTATAAATACAAATGAAAACTGAAAATGACTCGCGAAACGAACCGACTCTAATAAGAATAAAAAGGTATACATCGGATGGTTAGTAATCGTATATCAAGCGTGACTTTGGGTTATTGTTGTTGGATTAAAAGTGTTGGGCTATATATATGCATGTATTTATATAAATAAGTATAAACTATATAAAAGTTATCGAAACGAATAAAGTCTCGTTTGATTTGAAATTGTGATAAATGTGATTAGTTGTCTTGTTTTGGTGTGTTGATTTTGAGAAAATTGTAGACGAATTGTGTTGTCTGGTTTGTACAAAAACAGAGGAAACTCTGCCTACATTTATAAAAATTCTGAAGCGCAACTAAGTTAATGTTGTCGTGTATATTTTTATAAATAACTTTTCCAAGTGTTTTAGTAAATGCATTTACACAAACGCGACGTTTGACATTAATTATTTGTGACAATTAAGAAGCAAATCCCGGACAATATATTCAACACACACACACACACACACACACGCATATATATAGTTTTTACCAAGCGTCAAATATGACGAGTTTTAAAGACTATTAGTAACTAAATGATGGTTGTTATTCGGATTAAAAAGATGTATAAACGTTCGATTTTATTTGTAAAACCTTTTATAAAAAGGCAAGTTTTGAGACTTGTAAAATACTCGGATTCAGGAAAAGATGTAACAATTGTTAGTAATCGATTTTAATGACTACAATTATGTTTTCTCAAAGTATATTTTCCAAAATAAGTATACAAGACAACTACAATTATCCGAATTACGAGACGAGTTACGACTCGATATGAGTTATACGTTTCGTGGTATTAGTCGAACATGGTTTACACATGAATAGTAATAGGTGCGCGACTTGGGTACTATGTCGTATGTGAACACATGAATTATGATAAGTCACTATCGGTTCGTCAAGTTAAAACACTTAAAGACTCGAGTTCGTACACACGAGTCTAGATAGTTGAGTAAACTATCTTATAACCGGAAAATAAGCTAGGCTTATATGTGATAGATTTTTAAGGTGTCCTTCATTGGTAATTAGGACACGAGGAAGCCGGTCAAAGCTTCGGGCTTTGTTTTCTAGCTAAGCAAGGAAATCAAGGTGAGTTTCACAGCCCCTTTTTACTGTTTTTGTTTTGGGGTAAAGATATGTTTTGTCAAATGCTTTCACATGTCAAAATGTTTTTAAAAGTTAAAACGTGATAAGTGGCATGATGAGTACTTAGGTTTTGTTGTTTATACACCACTCGGGGTGAGTCCTCGCTACTGTAACCATTTACTCGTGTGTTGTGTGTATGTTGAAATCGAAAACCGAAGGAATATTTGGATAGCGCTATTGGTGCCTGACAAGGCCCACCCTTAATCGATAGCATCGATTATGCAACCGTGTATGCCAGGGGTGCACGTATTCTGAACTAAGTTGTTATTTCCGAGAAACAACTAGTGTTCGCGGGGCATTATTATTAGTCTTGGTTTGGTTATGGGCTCAAGGGATTGCTCGTCATAGTTTGTAGGAGTTAGCTACTTTTGCAAAGGTCACTGCTGGTGTTCGTTCCGCACATGTTTTTGTTGTTAAAATGTTGTTGTTATGGAACTAAAACTTGTGAACTCACCAATATTTTATATATTGACGTCTTTTTAATCATATCTTTCAGGTAACTAAGTGCTGAACAGGTATGCGGCTAGTACGGTGGAATTTGGGATGCCGAACACTGGTTGGGGGTTCCATCTATAGTTACCACCGGGCTGGGACATAAAGGGAAACACCCCATGTTGGAACTTAATGTTTGTTGTTTCATGTAATGTTTGAAACAAGGTATTTCTTTTTGACATCTTAATGAATTGGTCTTTTCTAATTAATTATAGTTTGTGTTAATCTTGACTTTGATATGGTTTCGAGCGTTGTGTCACGTGTTTTTACCATTGGTGTGTTGTGACATCACCACCCTCATGGGCATCTCATGACCCAATCACCACCCCACACCGTATTGCTTTAACAGTTTTGATGTTTCTAAGTAGGCTAGGTTTTTTCTTATTATTATTTATTTATTTATTTAATTTTTTGAAAAAAACTAAAAATCTAGATTTCTAAATATAGTAATAGCAAGTTACATTTGGATAGTAGGTAAATGGCAACAAGTGATGTGACCTAAAGAGATAACCCAAAAAATAAGTCGTGATATGACCAAAATGACGTTGATCGAAAACCATGAAAAAGAATGCCGACACTGGTTTTGGTAATGTTGATGCCATACCGGTTTGGTTCAGTTTGTCATTGTACCTGAACAATACTAATTGTTATAGCTTATGATATCGTAAAAATATAACTTTATTTCAAGAAAAATGATACTATAATGTTGAAAAACAAAAATTAGACATCCATGCTTAGGGTCAAATTATCCTACACAGTGTAACACAAATGAGAAGTGTGAGAAGGATACAAAAAACACATTAGATCATGAAATATGATACAATAAGCCATAAAATATAACACAATGCCGAAAAATATAACACAATGTTAAAGAAAAAAAACACAACGATACATAAAAGACCCAATCATATAACGTAAATTTTAAAAACTACAATCTAAAAATTCAAAAAAAAAAACGAAAACCTAAAAACTAAGATCGTATGGTTAGATGAGACACTTCCAATGATGCTTGAATGAGTTCAATCGGAATCCGTTTTGTCAACTATTGTGGTCTACACAGATTAACAGCTTTATTACCAAAATAAAAACACAATCCGGTACAAAGATCTGACAAGGTACAAAACAAATCCTCACTACACAAACTCTCAGACTCTTAGATGATTATCAACTAGATAATCATCAACAAAATATTCGAAGAGAAAAACAAAGCTAATAGATCAAGATGATCTAGATAGAAAACACTAATATTTTGTGATGAAAGAATACAAGAGAGCAGAATATGAAGAATAATATCAGAGATCAAAAAGTTGTAATTGCGCAAAAAAACAATCCTTATATAGAAGGAGAGTAAGCTTCCATTCAGGAAGCATAATCAGCACCAATCACCACCCTTGGATGAGCTCCACACGGATCGAAAGAAAATAGATGGCCAGGAAATAAAATCGAAATAATATTTTAAAAATATTATAATTTCAACACCCCCACCCACCCACACACACACAATTTTATTTCCTAATTGGGTCAAACATTTTCAATTGTTCACAAAACTGAGCATGATTATTTGACTGTAACCCTTTGGTAAACAGATCAACTAACTAATCTTTGGTGTCAACTTTGACATTCATAATAATCCCCTTTGATACCTATTCTCTTAGAAAGAAGAGATCCAAAGCAAAATGCTTAGTTTTATCATGGAAAACCGAATTTGAGGCAATAGATAGTGAAACAGAGCTGTCACAATGAAGCATAATAGGAAAAGGAATAGACATGGCTAATTCAGATAATAAGGTTTTGACCATATGACCTGACAAATAGCAAGAGCACATGGCTCTGTACTCAGCTTCTGCTGAGGATCTAGAAACATTGGACTGTTTCTTGCTTTTCCAAGCTATAAGACAGTTATACAAGAAAACACAGTATCCAGTGACAAACCTTCAGGTATCAATGCATTTACCCCAATCCGAGTAAGAAAAACTAACCAATTTTAAAGACTCACTTTTGAAAAAAAATAATAAACCTTTTTCTGGTGACATTTTTAAGTATCTAAGAAGTCTAAATGCTATTTTCAAGTGACCTTTGTTTATGCATAAACTGACTGAGGTAATGAATAGGATAGGCAATATCAGGTCTAGTGTAAGAAAGATAGATTAGTTTGCTCACAAGTTGTTGGTAAGCAACTAAAATTGGTCAATGGTTTACTATGAGCATTGACAATGTTAGTCAAAACATGATTTGCCTCAATAGGATTAGTCACAGGTTTGCAACCAAGCATCCCATATTCCATCAGCAAATCTGTGCAATACTTTCTTTGTGAAAGCCAAACACCATTTTCAGACTTAATGACCTCTATTACTAGAAAATATTTAAGTTCACCCAAGTCTTTTATCAAAAATTTAGACTTGAACAACTCTTAAACCTTTCTATCTCAGGTATAGAGTTACCGGTTAAAATAATGTCATCAACATACACAAGAAGTATAAGAAACACATAAACATGTTTTTTAATAAACATAGAATAATCACATTGAATTTGTATAAATCCAAATTCATGCAAAGCACTAACCAACTTAGCACTCCACATTCTAGGTGCCTGTTTTAAGGCTATACAAAGACTTTCTCAGTCTACAAACTTTGTTACAATCACTAGACCCATATCCCTCATGTAAAGACATAAAAACTTCTTCATTCAAGTCACCATACAGAAATGCATTATTAACATCAAGCTGAAAAATTTTTCCACTCAAAATTAATAGCAAGACTGATCACACACCTAATAGTTATTAATTTGACCACAAGTGAGAAAGTTTCATCATAGTCTATGCCTTCCTTTTGACTGAAACTTTAGCATCTAACCTAGCCTTGTACCTCTCAACTTCACCATTAGACTTATATTTTATTTTAAAAATCCATTTGCACCCAATTTTATGCCTACCCTTGGGCAACTTAACAATATCCCACGTATTGTTCCTATAAAGAGCTTCAAACTCTTCATTCATTGCATTAACCCAATTAGGATCACGCTTGGCATCATCATAGTTCCTAGGTTCAACATTTTTGTCTAAACAAGAATCAAAACATTTCCAGTCAATGGACAAATTAGAAAAATTAACAACTTTTTCTATCCCATACTTGACCTTCCATTCAACAATAAAATCAGATAATTTTTTAGGAAAAGTGGAACTTCTACTAGACCTCCTAGGTGGAATAGAAACATCAACACTAGTGTCACCCTCAGATTCATTGATTAAATCATTTTCTGTATTCACATTGGCAGCCTTATCAGAAGATTCCAGGATCACACTAGGCTGCTGTAAATCAGTCCCGCTACTAGTATCCTGGGAATCTTCTGATTGCTATGATTCACGTGTTCCAGAATCTTTATTATCATTACCCCCCATCATTAGGGTCATTTACCTTAGAATTATTTTGATGTTTAGTGTTTTGAGAAAAGTCAAAAAAAATTAAAGAATTAACAACTTTATCATCTTTAGAATCAAAAGTTTGAAAAACATTTGTATCCTTAAAAGGAAAGCAAGACTCAAAAAATTTGACATCCCTAGAGAAAAAAAAAACAGTTTTAGAATCAAGACTGAATAATTTATAACCTTTTTTTCTCATTGGAATAGCCAATAAGCACACATTTCTCAACCATACTCTCAAGTTTATTAGACTCATTCAAAACCCTAGCAAAACACAAACATCCAAAGACTCTAAGGTGTTCAAGGAAGGGTTCAAAATTAAACAATAACTTATAAGGAGTTTTTCCATTCAGAACATAAGGGGGAGTCCTATTAATCAAATAAGAAGTAGTTAGAACACATTCAGTCCAAAACTTAACAGGTAAGTTACTTTGAAAAAGTAAGGCCCTAGCAACATTGAGAAGGTGTCTATGCTTTCTTTCCACCACACCATTTTGTTGTGGTGTATAAGCACAAGTGTTATGATGAATAATCCCTTTTTTTTTTACAAAAATTATTCATTTGATGATTAACAAACTCTAATCCGTTATCACTTCTGAGAATTTTAACATTTTTATGAAACTGAGTTTGTATTAGATTAACAAAATCCTTAACATTTTGAAAAACTTCAGTTTTATGTTTCATCAGACACACCCAGACAGCCCTAGAGAAGTCATCTACAATAGTCAAAAAATATTTATGACCTTCTCTATCAGTAACTTTATAAGGACCCCAAACATCAATATGAACTAAATATCACACATGAGAGCTCTTATTATCACTAAGTGGAAATGGTTCCCTATGTTGTTTAGCCATTTGGCAAACCTCACAAAGAACATTTCCATCATTAGATCCATGACTCATATCAAGTTTAAGAACTTTCAGAACTTGATTTAAGGGATGACCTAGTCTAGCATGTCAAAGTTTAACAACATTACTATTATTACACAACAGCTTAGAAGACACAAAAGAATTGCCACACATATATAATCCATCCATGTGACTACAATCACCATGGTTTTCTTGGCAGATAGGTCCTGAATATAACATTTATGTTCATTAAAACCAACAAACAATTTATTGTCCTAGCAAGCTTATGCACAGATAGGAGGTTAACAGAGTATTCTTTAGTTGTATGTTTAATATCCTTTAGTTGTATGTTTTCCTTAAAGATAATGTAACTTAGAAACGTCTGTTTGTATGCTGTTTGTAAAAAGAAAATTGTCTACTTTTATTTTAAGTCCAAACATTATCTTTGTGAAGAATATTATTTATTAGATCTAAAAGTTACGGTAATAATTATAATGGTAGGTTTTGCAATATTTATTTTGCATGCACGAGTTATTTACAGTTTCGTTTTGCAATTAAAGTACAACACTTAACGAACAAGACGCTAAGCGTGATTTTATTACCAAAGAGTTAATTTGGGCTATAATGGGATTCTAGGGACAATCGATGAGCCTACAAATCATCTGGTTTAATTAATGTTAGTATGACAATGAAGTAATTAAAATGAAAGTAACACGTTTTGCATGGACGTTATAACTATAAAATAACATTAGTGGATATTAAATCATCATTCTTAAACTTCTTAGGTGCAAGAATAATTCTTTATTTTCATCAATCCCTTGCAAGTACAATATCAACTTTTGTGTGAAATGTTGTTAGCTTATCAATGTGAGTATATCTTTCCCCTTTTTTCATTTTACTTTTTGGGGCTACTTATGTACCCTTATGTCAAATTACTATTTCTTTTTACTAAGTGCAATTCTCATGTGTGTTCGCTTTGTGTTACTTTGTGTATCTATGACTTGTCAAAATCATTAACCGTTGCGGCCTAGCATTTCAATGAATAGTACTATGGTATATACCCCTTGCGACTCTGTTGAGAGGAGACCTTGGTCATTGCTATGTGTTTCATTACTACTGTTAATAGCGCATACTATATATAAATTTCATTTCACTTTCATAGGGTTGATTTTGACCCGGATACTGCTTATTACATAAATGCAAACAATGTACAACACATGAATTGCAAATATTTCTTACTATATGTATTCAAAACAGGGTATGCTCACCAATACAATTTTTGTATTGACAAAATTATTTTGTACATGTTTCAGGTTATTTTGAGATGCATTCTTTAAGCTTTCGGATTCATATTTAGATTTTGATTCATTATATTTGAGTTTAGTTGGCATTTCGAATTGTTGTATTTCATTTCAATGTAATAAACTATTTAATCAATATATCAATATTTACACTTTAGTGCCATGAGCTATTGAGCAATCGTCACTACGTGACACCTCGATGTTTCCGCCATCGGTTGGGGTTTACAGATTGGTATCAGAGCCATGGTTAGAGGGAATTAGGTTATTAGAATGCCTTTTAGCCTAGTCTATAACTAAGCTTACATTTACGCGTCCTCTCGTGTATATTTCTCTTTATTTCTATATTTTCTTTCAAGATATTTTCGCTATGATTCTTTCGCGTTATTATTTCGGTATTTTGCTTAGAGAAGAAAACACTCGTATTTCACAAACGAAACGATATCACCAAGTTAGGAGTGGTATCCATGCCTTGGTGATACGTTTCACACCTCTATATGTTATTTATCTTTGGAATATATCTTTGAGATAGGAGTGACATCCACACCTCAAAAAAATATATATTTCCTCCAAAAAGAAACTTAACCACTAAGCTGGGAGTGATATCCTTAACTTAGTGACTGGTTTCACTCCACCGTAGTTTTTAATTTTGAAATACATCTTTGAGTTAGGAGTGAAATCCACATCTCTAGGATCTATTTCTGCACCTCTATTTTTTAATCTCGCTAAAGTTTTGGAGTTCACTAGTGATGGGGCACATGCAATCTGGAAGGGTGAGCGCCTGTATCCTGAGTTTTTCTGTCTAGGCCTGGTATTTTGTATAAATCCCAATCAGACGAGGGACCCGTATACCTACCTGGGAACTCTTGGGATGAGCATTCACTTATAGGCTAAAGTACGCCCCCCACAAGTCCTTATAAAATTTCAAATACTTGGGTTAGTCAAAGTTTCCTATGGAAACAATCCCAGTGTTTTATGTTATTGATATTTATGTTTTGTTTACTCAATTTCCTCGCTTGTTTCATATGCTATTATTCGTTGATCATTCGCTTTTAGATTTTTCATCATCATTATTAAAATTTTTGTTCGCTATATTATCACATTAAAGCTTACACTATTTCACTTATGCCTTGTGACTTTTACACTATAAAGTATCACTTCTCTTTTGCTAAAACATTTTTCCCATGACCTAGATTTTTAAACTTTATGTTTAAATTCGATCACATCCTAATTTGGGACGTTGAGTCTCCACACACAGTTAAACGAACGTGGGTTCAAAACTTATTAATCAACTTGTTTATATTCTCATATTTATAAACTCATTTGATCAATGTCACAGTATATCCCTAAACTATGACCTTTTGTATCCGCTTGTGCATCCACAATACTCTCAACACAATATGTCCTCATTTACACAATACTAATTTACACCCAATCTTCTAAGCCATAGCCAACTCCTTTTGGCCATACTAAATTCATACATAAATGCCTATCTACACAATACATACCGGTACGTTACTCTCTAAAACGATTGACTTAGAAACTTCTTCGTGTGTTGACTTTTCACAAGAGCACAAAGTACCCAGTTTTGGAGAAATCTATTCACCGGATTTGTACACCCTATATACACCTTGTGTCCTTAAATAAATAGCATGCTATGTGCCCAAAGAGATGCCTTTACAACTCTTACAAACAAACGGGTTTTCAACGTATAAATTTTGTAAAATTTTTCCAAGATTTCAAACTTACCCAATCCTAACGGGTAACATTTGACATTTCATAAAAACCGAAAATTTTCAACTTTAATGAAATTTTAACTTACAAGTTAAAGAAATTTTTAAATACATAAAAATCCGATTTCTCAAAATTTATCAAGGCATCTGGGATCATTCACAAACGTATACCTGTCTTACCCACAAATTCCAAATATTATGAAGGAGAATCAGCCCAATCCAAACCAGATTCTCCATTCCCTTCAAACAACTCATTAACTTATACCATATTATCAAAAATACCAAGCCGATTCACTCAATCAACGCAGCACGAGAAATTTTTGCATCGTGGACTTTCAACGTTGATTTGGGTTGTTGAAGCTAGGTTATTAGCTGACACTTGAGACTCGGAACTTATACGTTATTCACAACACTTACCATCTCCTTTGCTGTGACACGATCATTCTTTTAAAACTTAAAGTCTATTTTCAGAAATGTTATGTTATAAGCTTTTCACATCCAGGTTATTTCAAAACCTCGAACTTTTTAATATTTTCGTGTCATATGCGTTGGCTTTTATCATTCTCGCCATTTTTAAATCTTGGTCTTTTGAAACACATTTGATTTACACATACTTCATGAATTTGTTTTCTTCTTGCATTTTATAAACTTGTTTTGCACATTTACAAGTCGAATATAAACCTTCTAGTTTTCATATAACGGATCCAATATGTGTTTTCGGGAAAAGAAATTTGTAATTGATAATATGCCTTATAACAATTTTCAATTCGACTTCTCGTAAACACATGAAAGTGTGTACTTACAAAGTCTTTTCATGTGAACCTATTTTGAATCTAAAACATTCTTCGATTTCTAAAAAGCTATTCTCATGCGTTGCTACTATTCTTTCAACTATATCACAAAGTTCGAGTAAACTACGTTTCTATAAACGAAAATTTATCTTTTTACACATACACTCTCTCAGCCACAAAACTTTTGTTCATGGTTATCAAAGGCGCTAGGCGCACTCGAGGCGCATAGGCCTTGCATGGGGCCTAGGCGTGAGGTGTGACAACCTACACCATACACTTTTCATAAATATTCACAATTGGTCTCTCAGCTATTTTCATTTTTAACTCTCGTAGTCTAAAAGGATCAAAAGTCGCAATTTAATAAAAATTATAATTTTAAATATTCACGTTTTATACTCACATCTACACCCGAGCACGTATGTTTCTTGTATATCAAAGGACGCACAAAGCCTAAATTTTTATTACAAGAACAATTTGTAGTTGGTGAGTGTAACTTAATTTGAGTCATAAAACTCTAATCAAATGACATAAAGAACTCTACTAAAGTGTCTTTTAATGATTTCACTAAATTTAATTAAATTTCCATTCATCACCATATTAAATTTCATTATTTCCCTCTCCCAATCACTTCAAGTCTTGACTTTATGATGCTATTTACTTTGTCCATTTGTTTTCCTACTATTTCTATACAATTAATATCAAATATGACAAGAATTACATCAAAATTAGTATAAAAAACTTCATTTTTGACCCATTATCAATTCCATCACAATCCGTTCAATTATACTCCAATTACACACACACACACAAAATGCTCTCATGTGTTTTATCATTTCGTCACTTGAAGCCCCAATTATCATCTTGTTTTCTCACGAATTTGGAAGCTTATTATTCTATTATTCAGTTTTCTTTTCTTCTTAATTGGACTAACTACGTTGTAAGTTTTCCAATTCCTTTTTGCAATACTCTTAATTTTCATTTGTAGATCAAAAGCCCCCTGTCTGTTTGGTCGATTATAGGCTTTAAGGGATTCAATTGAATTTCTAAGATTAGGGTGTTCTTAGGAGTATTTGGGATTTTTTTTTATTTAAAATCTTTTGAATTTTAAAAATTCATAACTCGGTTATTATTGACCTAAAAATTATGAAATTTGACATGGTAATTCATTTGGCCGATTAGGAATTTTAGAAATTAGTTTTGCATCTTAGGCGTTATATAATATTTTTAGTGATTATTATATGTTTTAATCATATTAAATTCATATTAAATCAATGATAATGCGTCTGGTCATGAAAATTGGTGGAAATTTTTTCCATTATATTAGAATAACCTTCATACCCATTTTCCTCAGTTTTGACATGTTTTCATATGTTCTCATATTTTTTATTTTTTATTTGTTTTAATAAGCTTTAATCAAATAAAATTTATAAAAAAAATCTATTTTTAACCTCAAAAATTTTATATAAATTATGTTAGGAAATTCTAAGTCAGTAGGTTGATGTTTCATAAAAACTTTTATTTTTCAAAGTGAATTTGGTTTAGTTATGATTTTGTGTAATTATTAGTGATATAAAAATAATAAAAGATTTCTTAAATATTATTTAAAATATTTTTCTGAATTAAACTTAATATTATTAACCTTAGAAAAATGCATGTGTTAGAAAAAAAATACCAACTTATATTATTTTCTTTTATAACACATGATAGTAAAAATTCATAAATTTTCGCGATGTTCGATAAACTTAAAAACCCAAATATATACCTAACATCCTAAGTGCCTTAGAATAGAAACCCTAGACACTTTTAATTTTAAATACTTATTTTGGGAACACTTTAAACTTTAGGTTGAACTTTTGGATTTGCTCGCTTACGCTCGCTTACTTAGTCAAGTTACTAATTGTCGAATGTGAGTATATTTTTTCCCCTTTTTACTGTTTTACTATTTTGGGGTGACTCATGTACTTACTATCAACTTTCTATTTCATCTTACTAAAATAGCAATTCTTATGTGTGTTTGCTTGTGTCATTTCGTGTACCTATGACTTGTCAAATCATTAACAGTTGCGGCCTGGCATTTCAATGAATTGATCTATGGTATATACCCTTGTGACTCTGTTGAGAGTCCTCGTCATTGCTATGTATTACATTACTACTAGCGCATACTATATATATCTGCTTTCCTTTCATAGGGTTGATTTGACCCGGATACCACTTATTACATTTTGCAAAATAACACATGAATTGCTAAATTTTCCTTACTATATATATCAAACAGGTATGCTCACCAATACATTTTTGTATTGACCAAATTATTTTCGTACATGTTTCAGGTTCTTATGAGATCACTTCTAAGCGTTTGGAACTTAGACTTAGACTGAGATTTACTGTATTTTAATATTAGATTGCTAGTTGTAATTGTTGTATTTCATTCAATGTAATAAATTATTAAATTCAATGTATCAAAATTTACATTTCTAGTCCATGAGCTATTGAACAATCGTTACTACGTGACACCTCGATGTTTCCGCCATCGGTTGGGGTGTTACACGAAGAGCAAAAACAACGAGTGCCCGAGATAAAAAAAAAGGGGAACAAAGAAAATAAAGTAAAAATATATTGAAATAATACTATTTTTTCATCTACTTAGTATCAAAAGTTTTAAAATATTGATGTATTAGTGTATAGAGGAGGTTTTCCCTAGATAAAAGTAGAAATCTGGTTGGACTCTAGCCATAATTTAACGAATTTGGCTGGAAACTCTCTAGAATATGGGAATCCAGCTGAAATCTACACCTAAACCATCACCTAGAGAATTAAAGCGCAATTTCCTTGACTCAAAGCGCAAATGCATCGCCTCGTCTAAAAAATGGGCCTAGGCGCAAGAGGCGATGGCTTTTGACAACTATGCTTTTTGTCTAACAAAACATTGGACATATCCTCATCGGAATGTTGCTAAATGTTTTTATCGTATAGTGCATATATGAAAAAAAACTACTAATTATAAACCCTCATGCCAGTAGACTATACGTCTGTTCTGCGTACCCTCATTTGCAGTAAATTTCATTATTTTATTCTTACATCATTTTATTTATAGTTATGTTCACTCATTATGTTGTTTATATTCTTGCATTATTATTTTATTGGCGGTTATTCTTACGCGTTATTTGTGGTTACTCTCGCACTATTTATTAACAGTTATTCTTACATCAATAATTTTGATTTTTGGTTCAACACATTTACACTTATTTTGCATAATCGTGATTTACTCGATTTATGTTATAATATTCTTTCAATCAAAATTTTATGCTATACTTATACAATTACATGAACGCATATATTTTCCTATTTTGAGCAAGACCATGTTATACTTACTCATTATTTTCTTCAACATCATGGTCAATAAACATACTAATTGATAACTCGTATGAGATCTAAGCCAGTGCCCACGTACGACTCGGATCAGGGTATTCTTCTAATCCGAGGGGAACGGTGTAATCCTTAGAGTTTATCAATATGGGTGTTTAGAGCCCAACGATGTGAACAGAAATTTACCGGTCAAGGGCGAAACCGAAAGGTGAAGGACATCTGACCATGTCTTATACTTACACATTATTCTCATCACGGTTAAAGGGTGAACCCGAAGGGGAAGGACCTCTAACCATGCCATGCTTGAATATTATTTCATTGCAGTATCTATTAGTTAGCATATTTTGGTTGCACGTAAATGTTTCTTGTATCATTTATGGTAGTGTTATGGAAAATCATAACACCCTAGTGTAAGGTAAATCGGTGATTACGGTCCGGAACGCAATCATGGGTTTACAGGTACATGGGGGTTGTGTGTGATTTCATTTAGGCTATTGGTAGACAATCAGTACGAGACCAAAATATCGGTAGTGTGGTGGGTTAGCTACGGTACATCCTATATATAAGCACTAACGATACTGCGGGAGCGGACTAGGAGTCTAACCAAGAACCTACCCCATTATTTTCGATTGCATATTTGGCTATTTAATAGCGTTGGGCCCGACCTCTTTAATAGGTCGTTGACCAATGGCTATCAGTTCCTTTTCCTTTTCTCTTTCACAAGAAAATTCTTACACAAGCTTCAATTCGTCTCCCTTGGAAACTTTCTTTTGACCACACACACAAAAGGCTTAATATCTGTATACACTCTCGGTTATTTGGAAACTTGTTGCATACCCGATTAAAGTCAGTCAGAAACTTGTCTTTGCCCTCACCAGCTACATACTTTCCCAAACCTTTTCTCATTGTAGACTCTAAACTTCCTAACCTTGGGTCAAACGTCAAAGAGTTTTAAACTTCTATTTTGGATATTTGACAACTACTTTAAATTTTGTCAAATCATAATTAATGCAATTTTAAAACCTATTTGACTTTTACAACACCTTATGTTTCATAGAAACCTTCATTTGAAAGAAATTTCGAGACGGAAATTTTCTTAAGTAGGGGAGACTGTGACAATCTGCACCCTTCACTTTCCATAAATATGCATAATTGGTTCCTCAACTATTTCAAAATTTTCATTTTAAACCCTCGTATTTTAAAAGGTTTGAAAATCACACAATTTAAATAAATACTGGTGTAAAAGGATTTTTTTATAGAAAAAAAAAACAATTTATCACACAAGTTAAACAAATCAGGTGCGGAATCCCTGATCCGTATGCCATATGATAGAATATCAATCAGACACAGAGAAATTCATGATAAACATTGTTAATCATTGATAATCAAATAAGATTTAGCTTGATAGACTCTATTACATTGATAAACTTGACCTCAGAAACTTTCTAGACGCAACCTATAATCACACACACTCTCTGGTTCAAATGACACAACTATTATCCTATCACAAAAACTTTAAGCTTATATAGACCTGCACATTCGACCTCTTCAGGGCTCGAACCAAAATATTACATAAACTCAAAGTTATCTATGCTTGACTGCTGTGATTGATGATGTTTCGAGTCGTTTTGAGTGTGTTTGAAGCATTTTTAGGAAAAATTATACAACAGGGGCGAACCTGGCCTCCTTCGACCAGTCGAAGGTGCGAAGGAGGGATCCAGGGTCGAACCTGGGTTTATATTGGACGAATGTGATAAAACGGGCGAAGGAAGAATCAAACGGTCGAACGAGATGTAAAACGGGCGAAGGAGACAAAAAGGTGCGAAGGAGACTTAAAACTGACTGGTTCGACCGTTCTGATGCAGAAATGAGATTTTTGATACAAACTAAGTGTTTTATGCTTGAACCTTGTGTGTAATCTATGTGTACTTGATTAGTTAGGGTAATGGGTCACCAACGGGATGTCGGGTCCGTCTAGTGTGTCGGTTAAACATTTAAACACGTTTTAAAACATACTTGGTTACGATCTGGACAATCAGGGACTAGATAACCTTATGGTTATTAGTCAGAACACTTATGTGAACATTTTGATAGATCTCCAGTAGAGGGATTATCAAGGGCTAAACATCTTTACTTATATTTGAAGAACGCTACTTAAGGTGAGTTCACGGCCCCACTTTTACTGCTTTAACTTTTGGGGAGAAAACATGCGCTAAACTATTTTGGTAACATATGTCATACTATGGTTTTAACTTTATATTGCTATACGATCTTTTGGAAAGTCCCGGGGGAAACCATGAATGTGCGGGGATGCACAACGGGGGAAATGTGGATAGATCTATTGGGCGTGACCTGCCCCACTCGTCGGCTTGGAGGGCCGGGCGGGTGCATATTGTCTCGAACAGGTACATTGGTATCATGCTGAACATACGGGCTGCTTAAACATGCTGAACATTGCTAAACGTGTCTAGTAATGGTTTCCAATCGTAGTAGTAATGAAACATACGCCTAGCTAGCGTACTTGGTAACATTGATATAGTATGGACATGGTAACGTTTTGGTAACATTTTGAACAAACCTGTGAACTCACCAGCATTATATGTTGACATCTTTTTGGCATGTTTTTCTCAGGTCGCTAAGGTAGCAATGAACGGAACTAGGCGCACGGGTCTGCATTGGCGTCTAGACTTAGTGCACGTTTTGTAATAAAAGTATTTTGAACAACTTTTGAGATGATAGCATAGTTGATTAAATGCTACTGAAACGCTTCCGCTTATTAAATTAAATGTTATGTCTATTTACGTTTTCATATAGAGTTGTTTATTGTGATCGTTGACTTGGATCCTGGTTTGTCAAGCGCCTCGCGGTAAAACCCCGCAAGTGGTAATTTGAGGGTGTGACAGATTGGTATCAGAGCCAATGGTTATAGTGAATTAGGACTGCATGTAGAGTCTGGTCTATAGCCGAGTCGCACACACTAGACGGTCACATACTTTGGGTCTATTAGTGGGATACGTACTAACGTTGTCGGGGTGTCCTTACATCATCATTATGTTTCTCCGTTACATCATCCGCTTTTATTTGGGTTCTTACCTACTCTTGTCTTCTTCTTCTGGATTGAAGGAGGAGGGGTTGATTTGTTGGTTCTAGCACACACATGCCTTCTTACACTTGCACCTATTGCCACATAGGCGACAATGTTCGGTGACTGGGGTCTAGATTAGGGGTACATCTGGAGGACCATGTAGAGCAGTTTATCATTTCGGGTGCACACGAAATAATAAACTGGAATGCATGAAAATCCCGATGGACTTCGAGTTTGGATGTATAGTCCTTGATTGTCCCTAGGTTAACTCTTGTAAATTTCTAGTGGTTGACACTGGAAGTGAATCTGAATTCCTCGTTCTCTTGATTTGTTAGATCATGTCTGGTGCTCGCGGTGGTGGACGTCGTGGTGGCGGCGATGGTCGTGCTGGCGGCGGTGGTCGTGGAAACATCAACATGACCCAAGCTGAACTGAACAACTTGCTCCAGCAGCAAGTGAACATGGCCATGGCTAATTTCCAGGCTGGGATTAATGCCATGGGTGGTGAGTTGATTTCTGCCGACCTTGTCTCATTTTCGGGTTTCGTGCCTTTTCGTTTGTGTTTTATTCGTGTACCGTGTTTCAGGTGCTGGTGCCAATCCACCCCCACCTCAGTGCTCTTATAAGAAGTTTAGGGACTGTCAGCCCCATAACTTCGCTGGAACTGAGGGAGCGGTGGGACTGCTCCGATGGCTGGAGAAGGTGGAATCTGTGTTTGTTATGTGTAACTGTCCTGCTGGGGACCGAGTGAAGTATGCTACTGCGACATTTGAGGGGCCTGCATTATCGTGGTGGAATGCTACTACTCAGAACGTGGGACTGGGAGAGGCTATTGCTATGCCTTGGGCGGAGTTTATGCAGCTTTTGAGAGGTGAGTACTGTCCGAGAGAGGAGATACAGAAGTTGGAGCATGAGATCTGGAGTTACAAGATGGTTGGGTCGGAGATTGAGGAATATACCGTGAGGAGGAACGAGCTGGCGGTGTTGTGTCCTGACTTACACACACCCGAGTACAGGAGGATCGAGCACTATGTGTCTGGACTAGTACCCGAGATTGCTGGGTTGGTGGCTGCTGGGAATCTTCCCACTATTGCTGAGGTTGTCCGATCAGCTCATCGGATGACTAACCTGAAGGTGGCGGAAGGCGTTTTGCCACCCAAGGGTGCTACTGTGAAGGTTGCTGAGGGGAACAAGAGAAAGTGGGAGAGTGTGGGGAAGAGTGTGGTGCCAGCTCAGCCGGCAAAGAAGTTTGAGTCATCTGGGTCTTCTTCTGGGCAGAAGACAAGTGGGTATGTTGGGAAGCATCCCAAGTGTAACAAGTGTGGTTTTCATCATTCTGGGAGTTGTGATAGGGCTCGTTGTCATCGGTGCCATCAGTTGGGGCACCATGCTAAGGATTGCAAGGTGGTGCTCACCCCAACTCAGACTCCTGCGGCTGCTCCTGCTCCTGCTCCTGCTGCTCAGGGGACTCAGGGGAGGCAGGGGTGTTATAACTGGGGTGACACGGGACATTTCAAGCATGACTGTCCCAAACTGAAGCAGGGCGATAATGGGAGGGGCGGGAACGGTAACGGGAACAATGGCGGCGGAGGCAGGACTGCACGTGCTTTCGTCATTGGATCTGCAGAGGCTAGGCAGGATCCAGACACAGTTACCGGTACGTTCCTTCTTAATGATCGCTATGTTTCTGTCTTGTTTGATTCTGGTGCCGATAAGAGTTTCGTATCTTTGGATATTAGTCGATTGCTAGATATAGTACCCTCACCTTTAGAGGCTAAGTACTTAATAGAATTGGCTGATGGTAAGAAAATCGAAGCGACACACACCCTTAGGAATGTCGCTTGGAACTGTCGGGTTTGTCTTTCCCCATTGACCTTATGCCGGTACCTCTGGGTAGTTTTGATGTCGTGGTTGGCATGGATTGGTTATCGTTATATCGCGCGGAGATTGTTTGTTTTGACAAGGTTATTCGGATCCCTCTCCCTGATGGAGAGATTCTTTCGGTTCGTGGCGAGAAAGGCGGTGCTCCGCTGAGTATCATTTCTAGCATGAAAGCCCGTAAGTATCTTCGGAAGGGCTGTTCGGCCATTCTGGCACTTGTTAACGTTTCTACTGACGATGAGAAGAAGATCGAGGATATCCCGGTGGTTCGTGACTTTTCTGATGTGTTTCCTGATGATTTACCTGGTCTTCCTCCCCATCGTCAGGTTGAGTTTGGTATTGATCTCACTCCGGGCGCAACTCCTATTGCCCAAGCTCCGTATCGTCTTGCACCTCCCGAGATGCAAGAGTTGTCCAGCCAGTTACAGGAACTCTTGGAAAAGGGTTTCATTCGACCGAGTTCTTCCCCGTGGGGAGCTCCTATTTTGTTTGTGAAGAAGAAGGACGGAAGTCTTCGCATGTGTATTGATTATCGTGAGCTGAACAAAGTGACCATCAAGAATCGTTATCCTCTTCCTCGCATTGATGATCTCTTTGACCAGCTTCAGGGCTCTAGCTACTATTCGAAGATTGATTTGCGGTCCGGTTATCACCAGTTGCGCGTCAGGGAAGCTGACATTCAGAAGACTGCTTTTCGCACTCGTTATGGCCATTTTGAGTTCTTGGTCATGCCTTTTAGTCTCACTAACGCACCGGCGGTGTTCATGGATTTGATGAATCGCGTTTGCAAGCCTTACCTTGATAAGTTTGTCATCGTGTTCATTGACGACATTCTGATTTATTCCAAGAACAATGCGGATCATGAGGAGCATCTTCGGTTGGTCTTGGAACTTTTGAGACAGGAGCAGTTGTATGCTAAGTTCTCAAAGTGTGATTTCTGGTTACGTGAAGTTCAATTCCTAGGACATGTGGTGAATGAACTGGGAATTCATGTCGATCCGGCTAAGATCGAAGCTATCAAGGACTGGGAAGCACCAAAGACGCCATCTGAGGTGCGGCAATTCCTAGGTCTTGCGGGTTATTATCGCCGTTTTATTGAGGGATTTTCGAAGATCGCTCAACCCCTCACTGCTCTTACCCAGAAGGACCGAAAGTTCGACTGGGATGAACCACAAGAATCGGCATTTCAGATGCTGAAGCATAAACTTTGTTCTGCACCTATCTTATCCCTACCTGAGGGTACGGACGACTTTGTTGTGTACTGTGATGCTTCTATTCGTGGTCTCGGTTGCGTGTTGATGCAGCGCGGAAAGGTTATTGCTTATGCTTCTCGTCAACTCAAAGTTCATGAGAAGAACTACACTACTCATGACTTGGAACTGGGTGCGGTAGTCTTTGCGTTGAAAATCTGGAGACATTACTTGTACGGTACCAAGTGTGAAGTATATACCGATCACAAGAGTCTTCAGCATATTTTTGACCAGAAGGTGTTGAACATGCGGCAGCGTCTCTGGGTTGAACTCCTAAACGATTATGACTGTGCCATCAAATACCATCCTGGCAAGGCGAACGTTGTGGCGGACGCCTTGAGCAGGAAGGAGTCTGCGAACCCTCGCCGTGTTCGAGCCTTACAGCTCACCATTCATTCGTCGTTGCCTGACTGAATCCGTTCTGCACAGTTGGAAGCCTTGAAGGAGGAAAACCTTAAGGCTGAAACGATGCACAGTGCTGACAAGCATCTTGAGTTCAGGACTGATGGCTTACACTATTTTGCGGGACGTGTTTGGGTCCCATTGTTCGGGGGATTACGCGAGCTTGTTCTGGATGAAGCTCACAAATCCCGGTATTCTATTCACCCTGGCTCCGATAAGATGTATCAGGATTTGAAGATACTTTATTGGTGGCCGAACATGAAAGCTGACATAGCTTCTTACGTCAGCAAATGTTTGACTTGTGCTAAAGTCAAGGTGGAGTATCAGAGGCCGTCTGGTCTCCTGCAACAACCAGAGATTCCAGAATGGAAGTGGGAACGAATCACGATGGATTTTTTTTTTTTTGGGTAAAGGAGCTATGCTCCGGTAAATATATAATAAAAACAAAGTATTTACAAACATCACCGGGCCATGATCTTTACAAAACCTATAAACATCACAAAACTAGATCAAGGCCCAACAAGACAACCCAACCCACATCAAAAACCCAAATCACTCACCTAGCCTATTCCACTATTACCCATTTCAAAATCTTTACATCAAGCCCATACAGACCCAACCCATAAACAGCCCAAAACAGAAAACTATCCCAAAAACCAACAGTCTTCTGATCCATAATCCGGCAGTTATCCATGTCTTCTAAATACACGAATATACCAATCCAATGATGCCATTTGAAGCCAAGTATCAACAACATTCCACATTTCTCCTCATTATCAAATAATAAACATCCAACTAGACCCATCTTCATGCTGCAAACAGCTTCATTGAAAACACTGTATCCATCCTGAAAGCATCCATCAGTCCCTAAGCTGCAATCACTCCAGCCACTTCTAGCTCTAATCATTTTCCAGTCACAACCTTCATGATACAATTTCCTTAGGTAACAAACAGTCATATAAACATACTTTAGCAAAGCACTAATATGACCCCAACCCATAAGCATAACAATCCACTCAAAAGACACATCCAGACTCAATAATCCTAGTCTAAACACAAAAAACAAGCCAAGAAAAGAATTCATAATGTACTCGGTTCCCCACCTTTGCCAAGTGCTACAAATATAAAATTTTAAGGTAGAAATAAATGTCCTATAAGCAAAGATGGGCTCCATCCTTATATCTCCCAATAGAAAGCTCTCCACCAGCTTCTGTAATCCTAACCACCAATTCATACACGCAGAATTAACCCCTTCCTCAATGTTACAAGAGGGGATTAACAGATCTATCCCAACCCTTAAACAGCTTGCCCAAAACTGAACAAGAAAAGAAGGCTTTAACAGCCAGATCACTACCCATAAGCTGAAATGAACCACCACACCACAAAAACATCCCACAAAGAGACCCTCCACCCCAGTATAAAGTGACAACAAACTCATAAGACTCAGAAAGGAAAAAAAGCTCAACAAGCCCCAAATATGGAGCAGGGTTCCCCTCCACAGATTTGTTCTAAAAATGTAAAAATAAAGGGTGGAAATTAATGACCTATTCACTGTGGAGGTGTCCATCCTTATTTCTCCATAGTTTTTGCTGACCCACAGCATACAAAAATCTAACCACCAATTAACAAACGCAGAATTAAACCACTCCCCAGCATATAGCAAGGGGCCTAATAGATCCTTTAAAAAATAAAACCAAAAAAGATTAGTTAAAGAAAACACAGAAGGCCCATAGGACCCAGAACCTACCCAGACGCTTTTAGTTCTCCTTATATCAGCTGATTCCCAATTATGTTTCCCACCCTCCCAATTCAGCAAAAGCCAACTTGAATGACCAGACACAACATCCAAAAGAAACAGGCTCAACAAGCTCCAAACATAGAGCAGGGTTCCCCTCCACAGCTCAGTTCTAAAAATGCAAAAATTAGGGGAGGAAATAAATGTCCTATTCACTGTGGAGGTGTCCATCCTTATCTCTCCATGGTGCATGCTTACTCCAAGCCATATCTTCTCTAATCCTCCAAACACACAAGCAGAATTGAATCTATCTCCACAATACAGAGAAAGATCCAACAGAGTAATTTTAGTAGCAAACAGATAAGAAATTTTTTGAAAAAAACCAGAAGGCTTGCAAGCCCAGATCTCTACCCAAAAGTTATATGTACACCTTATGCCAGCAAGTTCCCAAATGTCAAACCCATCCCTCCCCAATAAAAGACAACACAGACACATGACAGACCCATACCAAGAAAACAAAAGGCTCAACAAACCAAAAATTAGTTTCAGGTTTTCCCTCCATTGCTCAGTTCTAAAAAAACAAAAAACAAAATTGAAACAAAACAGCCTATTAGCAATAAAGGGATCCATCCTTATAACTCCCATATTAAGGCTTACTCCAAGCATCCAAAATCCTAAACCTCCAGACCACATAGCAGAATCAAACTCCTCCTTTTTAATAAGGTAGAAGTTCAACAGAATCATTTTATAGAATAGACACAAGACACTTTTTAGATCACTACCCAAAGCATATATATACACCTTATGACAGCAAGTTCCCTTCCCCCCCCCCCCCCCCCATGATACCCCAACCCATCAGAAGTTCCCACCATATGTCAATCACTGCCCTCCCAACACTAAAATATCCAATATCCTCATCCATCATCATTCCAACCATTATTACCAACATCCAAATTCCACATAGCAGCAGCTAAATCAACTTGCATATCTTTCTTAAACTTACAAGTCTTCAACTTTAAACTCACCACTTCAGTTATCAATTTACACAAAATGTTCCCACTTCTCCTCTTATTACTAAATAACCTATTATTTCTCTCCTGCCACACAAAGTAGACAGAAGCAGCCACACATAACCTTTGAATAATACCCCACACCTTATGATCATACTTTCTATCCTCAATGAACCTCACAATACCATCCCAATCATCAGGAATCCCCTTAAACTTTGCCAACACTTTGATTCTCCACCATACCCCTCTAGAATAATCACAACTAAAAAACAAATGTTGGTGACTATCAGCCACCTTATCACATAAGCTGCACTTACCACTAATCCCTGGCTTCCAAACTTGCAATCTATCTTGAGTAGGAAGCCTATACTTAAAAGCCAACCAAGTAATAAAGGAGTGTCTAGGTATTTTATTACTGTACCAAACAAACTTATGCCATTTAACCTCATCAATTTTTCTAACCAACTCTCCATACACAACTTTAGAAGAAAATGGCAAAGGTCTACCATTTTTACCAAGCCACAAAAATTTATCTTGTTTCTGACCATCAATAATTGGCTGAACTTCCTCAAAGCACCATGCATACTTACATTTCCATTCATCAGGCACATTCCAGCCATTCTCACCAATAAGCTCCCCAACTTTTGTCAACATACCAAACCCAGCAGCCTTGATGTCCCTTCTATCAATAAACTCAATTAAAGGGCCTTTCTTATGCCACCTATCAAACCAAGCATTAATAGACATACCATTCCCTATCCTAGCCACACAACTAGGTCTTATCAAATTCCTACATCCCAAAATCTGCTTCCAGCTCCAAGAATCAGAATTAGTCTCACCAACCTCCCAAAAACTCCTCCCATGAATTTTATAAACATTATTCCATTCAACCCAGACAGAGTTTCTATTATTCAAAATACTCCATATATGTTTTGCCATTAATGCCACATTTCTTTCTTTAAGGCATACCAAACCCAACCCCCCTTGACTCTTATCCAGACATAATTCTTCCCATCCAACCTTTGCACTACCCTGCTTAAATTCCCCCTGACACCATAAAAAACCCCTACATAATCTCTCCACATCAGCATTAATGTTCTCAGGCAAAATGAACATAGTAGCCCAATAAACAGTCAAAGAAGACAATACAGACTTTAACATTTGCAGCCTCCCAGCATATGAAAGAAACAGATTTCTCCAGTCTTCAATTCTGCCCTTAACTTTATCTAATAAAGCCTGACAATCATTCTTATATAGTCTTCTAGATGATAAAGGAATCCCTAAATACCTGAAAGGAAGTTGTCCCACCTTAAACGGAAGAATTTCTAGAATAAGTTCCTGAACACTTTCTTCCACATTTCCAAAGATAACCTCACTCTTTCCCAGATTAGGCCTCAACCCAGAACAGCTTCCAAATTCTTCAAGAGCATCTCTAATCACCCTAATAGAATCACCATCAGCCCCACTAAAAATAAATATATCATCAGCAAAACACAAATGTGTAAGTTTCATCTTATCACACTTCCAATGATAAACAAAATTCCCACTCTCATGGATCCTTCTAATCAACATCAAGTTCAACACCTCCATAACCAAAGTAAACAGATAAGGGGACATGGGATCCCCTTGTCTTATACCCTTTTCCCCTTTAAAAAAACCAAAAAGCTGCCCATTAACACACACAGAATAAGAAACAGTCTTCAAACAGCCTTCTATCCACCCAATAAATTTAGAATGGAACCCAAAAACACTTCAAACAATGCAAATGAAATCCATGATCCACAGAATCATATGCTTTTTGCAGATCCACCTTCATAGCCACTCTAGGATACCCCTTAACCCAATCATATCCTTTAACCAGTTCCTGAGATAATAGAATATTGTCACTTATAAGTCTTCCTGGTACAAAAGCACTTTGATTCCTGTCCACCACCTTCTCAAGAACTCCCATAAGCCTATTACAAATAACTTTGCTAATGCACTTGTAAAGTACATTACAACAAGCAATAGGCCTAAATTCATTCACAACTCTAGGGGTCTTCAATTTAGGAACCAGGGAAATAGTAGTAGCATTAATCTGCTTCAGAATCTTACCATTATCAAAGAATTCAATAACAGCAGTGCAAATATCATTTCCCACTACATCCCATGCTGCCTTAAAAAACTTAGCAGAATACCCATCAGGTCCAGGAGCTTTATTATCATCAATCTGAAACAAAGCTTCCTTAACCTCCTCATTGGACACCCTTCTAACCATGTGATCAGCATCCCCCACAGAAATCTTCCTAAAGAACAAAGATTCAGGCTCATATATAGGCTCCACCCTATCTTTGCTCCCCATCATACTCTGAAAAAATTGAACAAAAGCTCCACCAACCTCACTTCCTTCAAATACTCTACCTCTACTATCTTCAATAACATCCACTCTACCTTTAATCTGCCTATGTTTCACAGACTGGTAAAAGTATTTATTATTATTATCTCCAACTTCAAGCCAATGAACTTTAGATTTCTGCTTCAATAACTTTTCCTCATCCACTAAAGCATCATAATAAGCTTTAGTGTAAATCTCTTCTTCCTCTCTCAAAACTTCATTACAAGAATCCATCTCAACCTCTTTTTGAATATTTTCCAACTCATTTTTTTAAAAAATCAACTCTCATAGATAGATTCCCCTGATCATAATTAAGCTTCCTTAAAGGCTTCTTCAGAAACTTCAGCTTACTCACCACCTTAAACATAGTACAACCCTCCACATCTCTATCCCATTCACTTTTAACAATATTCAGAAATTCAGGTTTATCAGCCAAATAATTCCAAAATTTAAACGATTTTGGTTTAGCATGTATACCCAGAGAACAAGAAACCAGCACAGGAGAATGGTCAGAAGTGTAATAAGGCAAAAATTTAGCACCAACAGAAGGAAACACATTAAAAAACATAGGATTACCCATGGCTCTATCCAGCTTCTCCATAATCCCATTGGTTTTACCAGGCTTCTGATTCCAAGTATAATGAAAACCAGTACTAGGAAGATCCTCCATCAGAATTTTATGCACACAATCCTTCAGGTCAGCCATCCCATATGCAGAATAACCCAAATCACAGTTCTTCTCCCCAGGATCAAGAATGGCATTAAAATCACCCAAAATAATCCATGGGTTATCATTGATATGCAAAGAAAATTTACACAAATTATCCAAAGAGATCTTCTACCAACCACATTAGGAACACCATAGATAACAGAACAGAAGAAAAAACTCTTATCATCAACAGGACACACCAAGCAGTGAATACATTGAGCATGCTTTTCCAAGATAATCACATTCATCAAATTTTTATTCCATCCCAAAGAGATTCTCACCCAACTGTCAGAAAACTCACTATTATTAACCCACTCCCAATTTTGCATAATACCCTTACAAGCAAATTCAATACCCCCAGAATCAACTCTAGTTTCAACTAAACCACACAAATTCACATTATTATTATTATTATTAATCTTTCGAATTTGTCTCTGTTTAATCCCCCTAGACATCCCCCTAACATTCCACACCATCAGACTAATCTTCATTAATAACATCATCACTTACCATAGGCTCTTCCATACCAGAAGAACCCCCTTCCTTAACAGACTTCAAACTCTCAGCTTCAACCAACTTCTCAAACATAATCTTGTCCCATTGTTCAAAGAAAACTTTAATCTGCCCAATGTTCCACTTTTTCATAACATCATTAGAAGGACATTTTTTGTTAATAACATAATGAGCAACTTCATTAAATTGATCCTTGCTCATCTTAAAATAACCAGACTTAATATTAACATTAGTCTGAACTTTAGAAACATCCTCAGAACACTCCCCATTACTACTAATCATATCCTTCTTCTGAGTATCAGAATTCTGCAACTCATTATCACCCTGCCCACTAGTCTCACCAATAACTCCATTACTAACACCCTTCTTCCTAGAAGCACCCCCTGAATTCTTCTCAACATTACTATTCACCCCCTTAATAGTCTCTTCCACAATCTTCTCTTTTCCCTTAACATTCTTAACCTCATTATCCCCTCCCCCAAAAGATCCTCCTTAAGCACAGCAAAAGTGTTCTTTAAATTGATACTATTATTATCATTATTTTTCTTATTATTATTATGCAGCTTACTATCAAAAGACTTTTTAGTATCAGTCTTAGGCACCCATTGCCTACCACCATTCATATTCCCTTGCCCTCTATTCCCACCCCCTGACCTCCTTGATTTCCCAGACTCCTATTCCCACTATTCCTCCCATTAGACCCTCCCCCAACACTTCTCTCACTTCCATTTCCCTGAAATCCCCCAGCTCTAACTCCCTTATTATTAACCACCTTATTATTCCTACCCACAACTTGATATCCATCACTATCAACCCCTGAAACTGGATAATCAGACTGACAGGCCTGAAAAAGATCCTTCAATAACTGTTCAGTTTTCCCAGCAACTTCTTCAGCAGAAAGCTCCTTAGCCTTACATCCCTCAAAATCATGACCAAAAACTTTACAAGCAGAGCATTTCTTAATTTTAACTTGATACTCAACCTTAACTTTTTGAATAAAAGCAGGTTTACCTACATCAGCAGGATAAAAAGCATTTACATAATCTGGCAACACTTTATCTGCTTTTACTTCCACCAAAATTCTAGCAAATCCAGCTCTACCCTCTTTCTTATTACACCTCAAAGCAGTAACTCTATCCAACATTAAAGGATCACCCACACAACTCATCATACTACACAGACTCTCCCTATTCCACAATTCCATAGGCATATTGGGTATAGTAACTCAAATAGGAATAGAACTCGGCTCAACCCTTTCCAGATTCAGTCCAACTTCCCACTTTCGAATACACAGAGGAATATTATTAATTAGCCAAGGCCCTTGATTAATAGTCTCCAACATACCCTGCTCACTCTTAAACTTGAAAAAGAAAATACCATTCCTATTAGAAGACACCTCAACCAAGCCAAACTTCTTCCACATTCTAAACAAATGATATCTTGCCATTCCAATAGAAATAGTCTGCCCAATAGAATAACCATACAAATAGGTGCTATATGCAACTCTAGCTTCCATCAACTTCTCAGGTTTTATAACAGCAACAACCTCCCCAGATTCAAGAACTTTAGGAGGAATAAAAACCATTTTGGTTTCCAGAACTTCATTCATCTTATCTTTAGCCACTTCTGCAAAGGAGGCTGCAAGTTTAACTTCATTGCTCCCAGAACCCCCTTCATTAGAAGCTTTAAAAACCACATCACCTGTAACATTCCCAGTATGCAAAATAGATCTAGCAGCAGGTTTCAACTTGCCAATAAAAGGTAAATCCTTCTTAGTGACTTTATACGAACTCATCATATCAGATTTCTGCTTAATCAACTTCTTCATAGAAGGAGTCTTCAAAATACCCCTCCAAGGTATTTTAGAATCAGTAACCCCTTCTTAACCTTCCCCTCACCTTCTTCATCCATATCCACAGTATCAGAGCTACCACCTCCCTTATCATCACTCTCTCCAACACTATTCACCTCATCAGCCACACTCCTCTTCTCAATAGTATCCTTCACAACCTTTTTTAAAACAGAAACACTACCATCAAATACAATAGTACCCTCATCATTCACAATAACCCTGCTTCCAGCACCAGGATTAAAAGAGTATTGAGAATTAGCCACTGATAACTGAAATCTTAACTCATTAGCCTTACCTTCTTCTAAGCCCCTATTCTTCTTACCCAGCTTCAGTTTAAGAGGAACAACAGTTTTATCTCCCTCACTCACCCCAGATAACAACTCCTTTGCAGAAACAACCTCAGGTAAATTCTCATCACAGTTATTCAACCCAGTCTCAATCTCAGATCTAATATAATTCCCCTCACCCCACGACACCTTTCTAGTCTTCACATTAGCACCCTCATTCCTAACAGACCTTTTCTTCCTTTTATCCAAGTATACAAAATTAACCTCCATACCCTTGTCAAATACATTAGAATTAACATCAGGCTGAGGAAAACAAACACCCCTATTCTCCTTCTTAACCATCCCATCCTTACCAACAGATTTACCAGCAACAAAATCCCCATACACCCTTCTGCCTAAAAAATTAACAATAATCCCAAGAATCCTACCATATTGACCTTTCAATTTCTTAACAAACTCAAAATTCTTCCCTCAACTTCCATATCAACCAATGAATTAACCAGGTCTACCTCACCAATACCAGCCAGCTTAATAAGCTCAAGCTGTTCAGAAATCATCCTAACCCTCCAATTATCCCCAAACATAGCCTTCAAAAATTCCACAATCTCCACACTTAAAATAATAGAATCAGAACGACCATTGAAATTACGAGACAAAGTTACCTGAGACTCAGTCAGTTTCCTATTAGCATCAGAAACCTTCTCGTCCTTCCCACATCCAGAATTACCCATAAGTACTCCATCATCAACAAGCTCAGCATCCATATCAGTACTCATAGCATCCAGCTCAACCACCAATGAATCAGGTGGATCAGCCGGGGGAGGCTCCTTAACAGGAACCCTAACAACAGAAACCATAGCTGAATAAAAGAAAAACCGTGCACTGTGAAGATTCCGACCTCAACAATGATGTCGGAATAGTGAAACACGATGAAGAAGAACAGAAAGAGGGTTAGAAATAGACTAGAAAAGAGAAACGAAGAAGAAAACCCCTGAATCGCCTTAATCGCCCAATTCAGAGAGAGAAAACCCTAAAAATAGCTTAATATGCCAAAATTCAAAAATCAGTTTTTAAATCACGATGGATTTTGTCACCAAGCTGCCAAGGTCACCTAGTGGTTATGATATGATTTGGGTGATTGTTGACCGGCTGACAAAATCGGAACGTTTTATACCTATTAAGGAAACCGATGGACTCGAGCGGTTGGCTCGACTTTACCTTAAGGAGGTGGTTGCTCGGCACGGGGTGCCTGTTTCTATTATCTCTGATCGTGATTCTCGTTTCGCTTCGCGTTTCTGGAAGGCTCTGCACAAGGCCTTGGGTACTCAGTTGGATATGAGTACGGCTTATCATCCGCAAACTGATGGACAGAGTGAGCGGACGATTCAAACCTTGGAAGACATGCTTCGGGCATGTGTTATCGATTTCGGCAAAAGTTGGGAGATCCACCTGCCGTTAGTGGAGTTCTCCTACAACAACAGCTATCACTCTAGCATCAAGGCAGCTCCGTTCGAGGCTCTTTACGGACGGAAATGTCGATCACCACTTTGTTGGGCCGAGGTGGGCGAGAGCCAGCTCACTGGTCCGGAACTTGTGTACGAAACTTCGGAGAAAATCGTACAGATCTGTCAACGTTTGGCTGCTGCACGGGATCGACAGAAGAGCTATGCCGATCGCCGTCGAAAACCTTTAGAGTTCCAGGTTGGGGACAAAGTACTTCTGAAAGTTTCACCATGGAAGGGCGTCATACGCTTTGGAAAGCGTGGCAAGCTTAACCCTCGTTATGTCGGACCATTCGCAATCCTGGATCGGATTGGACGGTGGCATACAGACTTGACGTACAGGCGGAGCTCGGTAGTGTACACAACGTCTTCCATGTGTCCAACTTGAAGAAGTGTTTGGCTGATGAATCTCTCATTGTACCACTGGAAGAGATCAAGGTTGATGATCGTCTTCGCATTGTGGAGGAACCTGTCGAGATTCTCGACTACAAGATTCGTAGCCTTCGTCGGAGTAAAATCCGTATCGTTAAAGTCTGTTGGAACTCGAACCGTGGACCGGAGTTCACATGGGAACGGGAGGATCAGATGAAAGCTAAGTATCCTCATCTTTTTCCGAAGTGCGCGTTTGAATCGAGGCATGTTACTGCTGAAGCGGAATGAATCTCGGGTCGAGATTCCTTTCAACGTGGGGATGATGTGACATCCGGTAATTTTCCTTTCGTTCTGTTCTTTTCGTTTCTTTCTTTTTGGGGCTTTGTGCATTTTTCGGGACGAAAATTCTTTCAACGTGGGGATGATGTGACACCCGGCATGTTCGGCTTAAACATATTAGTAACATCTAAGTCTACCTTAGCGAGAAAACATTTATAAACAAACTTAACTGGGTTAGTTGAGTCGGGTCAAGTTAGGATTGTCCAGGGTACAATGATCTAGAAGATCATTGGGGAGTCGTTTTGGTAATACACTAGTACCGGGTTCCGTTGTTGGTGACATTACATGAACTAATTAAGTATATGTGTAGATTATGGGTCGTGTGGTGGATTATATACATAGATGTGTTTAAATGATGTGCAAATGATTATCTGTGCTTAAATGTGTTAAATATAGACTAAGGATGCATGCTTATGTGTTAAGATGTGTTAGAATGCGTTAAACACGACAAACTGGAAAACTAGTTAAAAAGGGGTCTTGGTTCGACCACTTCGAGTGGTCGAAGGAGAATTAAATTGTCTGGTTCGACCCTTGCAAATGGGCGAACCCGGGAAGTGGAATTTGAGGAATTCCCTTCGACCAAACAGGGCTCATTCGACCCTGTGAAAGGGGCGAAGGAGACCACCTTCGACCAATGAATTGGGGCGAAGGAGGATTAGTATAAATACCAACCTTTGTCATTTTTCATCATTTCACAAACCCTAACCGTCCGAAAACGCTCTCAAACGATCTTAAACACTAAGGAAGGAGTTTTTGCTCTTCTTTTTCATAATCTAACCCATCTACAACATCTAAACAAGAATCCAAGGTGTGTTCATAATCCTAAATCTTTTTGAAAAGCATTTTAATTCGTTTTCATCTAACCCTAATTGTCCGGATCTGTTCTAAGGGTGTTTTTATGATTAAAAACCTTTTAAACATCTTTCTAAATCAAAACATGATCATTTAACATAGGTTTTCATAATGAATAACATATGTAAATTGTGTGTTATGTGATGTTATGTGTTGTTCACTGATTTGCTGCTACATCTATGATAGAAACATGATATAGGATTGTCATTAATGATGGAATATTGTTGTCTAGGGTTAGGATTGGATATAATAATATTTGGGGGTTTTATTGGATTAAAACTTGATGTATGAATATTTATGATCAATAGAATGAATAAGAAAGATCGGATAATCGACAAACTGAGTATTTTAAGCTAAGCATGAATCGATTTCAAAAGTTTCCAAATTGGGTAAATTATTCATGCATGAAAGTGATGTTTCCATAATCTTTGCCATTTTGGGAAAGTGTTGAAACGGACGTATTATCGGGGGAAATCGATGGGGTTTTGTAGGAATAAGTTATCTATGCTTGACTGCTGTGATTGATGATGTTTCGAGTCGTTTTGAGTGTGTTTGAAGCGTTTTTAGGAAAAATTATACAACAGGGGCGAACCTGGCCTCCTTCGACCAGTCGAAGGTGCGAAGGAGGGATCCAGGGTCGAACCTGGGTTTATATTGGACGAATGTGATAAAACGGGCGAAGGAAGCATCAAACGGTCGAACGAGATGTAAAACGGGCGAAGGAGACAAAAAGGTGCGAAGGAGACTTAAAACTAACTGGTTCGACCGTTCTGATGCAGAAATGAGATTTTTGATACAAACTAAGTGTTTTATGCTTGAACCTTGTGTGTAATCTATGTGTACTTGATTAGTTAGGGTAATGGGTCACCAACGGGATGTCGGGTCGGTCTAGTGTGTCGGTTTAAACATTTAAACACGTTTTAAAACATACTTGGTTACGATCTGGACAATCAGGGACTAGATAACCTTATGGTTATTAGTCAGAACACTTATGTGAACATTTTGATAGATCTCCGGTAGAGGGATTATCAAGGGCTAAACATCTTTACTTATATTTGAAGAACGCTACTTAAGGTGAGTTCACGGCCCCACTTTTACTGCTTTAACTTTTGGGGGAGAAAACATGCGCTAAACTATTTTGGTAACATATGTCATACTATGGTTTTTATAGTTCACGCCCGCGCTCCCCGAGCCGGTGTGAGGTTTGTAAGACCTAATAGCGCTATCAACTAATAACCCGCTTGCCAACCCTGGCAACTCATTCGGTACGTGAGGACTTACAGATGATAGAGATGGTTTAGTTTATCAAGGACACAATTGCGAACTAGCAAAGTAATCCGACCCTCACAAGGATCTATGGCATCCCAACCCGGGATGTGTAAGTAGTCCCAAACCGGACTAGAAAATGTTAAGTAAAGTGTCTCATACCTGAGACGCATGCTTTTGAGAAAAGAGTAGTGAAACTCACCTTAGGTTGCACGTGAATGATCCAAATCCCTCAAACAGTAACGAGCTACCGACTCCCTATTACAAGTGTCACTAGGTGAGTATATGTGCATAACCAACACACCATATAACTCGTTTATCCGAGACCTTTAAATGTTCAAAACCGTTTAGTGACACCTAATGACTCTACATGCTCAAGTATGTCCTACGTATCCCGTTGGTGATCATAGTGATTATTATCAGTTTAATACATCAATTACATCTCATACAAGTTTTCACACAAGTACATGTCAATTACATACCACATAAAACTCCAAATAGTCACATAAAGACCCCGTACACAATCTGCGTTTTTAGGACAGATTGTGTGCTGTGAAAAACAATTTATTTAAAATACTTAACGAATGAATTATAGTCCCAAATTTTTACTGAATTTTATTTGGGATTCACTTGACAATACCTATTTTTATTTTGTCTTAATTCCAAACAAAAATTATGAAAATTCGTACAACACAGCTATGTCCAGAAAATTTCCTCAACAGGTCAGTTTAGTAGACAAATTCTCAAAAATTGTGTATTCATCCAAACGGGATGAATCCACTTGGAAAAGCTCTATTTTTCCAATATTGACCTTCTATAAAAATTTCATAACCTAACTCCTTGTAAATCTCAAGTTATGACCATTTAAAGTTAACCTAATTTACAAATCCGAAAATCTGATATGACCTCTAATCAATTAAAATTCTAAAAACGACTCAAACGATGTCCAAATCTGATGGTTTTGCCCATTATGAAAAGCTAAGACATTGTACATTACAATCATGCAAAGAAATCATCAAAACAATCAATTTACCAACCCATTACAGCCCCTACAAAACGTTCAACCGAATCTGCCAGAATCTTAAACTTGCATCCCAAGTAATCTACAACCCCTATTTTTTCATGAACATCCCTAATACATGTATAACACATATAGTACTGATTAAACACCATATTAATCATAGCAAAACACATATGTTATCATGTGAAAACCCTAATCATGGCTACTAATAACAATCATCATCAAATCATCAAGAACATCCAAGAACTCCTACACATACATACATGCGATTCTACATATATTATTTTTAGAGTTTTTAAGGTTTTTCAAGTATTATAATTCATCAGAAATCATAAAGATGTATACCTTGCAATGCTTAAAACTCCCTAGAGCCTTGAGATTAAACCCGAACTAGCTTGATTAGGTGAAAGATTACTTGATTGCTTGAAAGCCAAGAGAGAAGGGGGTGGGGGTTTCGCACGGCACAAACAAGAAGAAGAAGTAGGGTTTTATCTTTTTCTTGCCTCCTAATTATAAGAGGGCCTTGCTTGTTCCCCAAGTAATTGGGTTTTAGGGCCCTTCTAGTCCATTAACTTGACCTTTTAATCATATTATAGCCCAATACCGGACCCAATAATATTAGTCACCCTAAATTGCATAGAAACCATTGTTTTCATTATTACATAACATATTAATCATGTTGCGCACGTAATTTACGTAATCTACGTATTATCTTTCAGTTAGGCGATCATTCACAAAAACATGTAATTCACATAAGCACGTACTTCATGTTCACCATAATTCAATTGTACGTATTACTGCTATGTATGCCACATAATTCACCAACGTTTGGGATACAGGACTCATGTGTGTGTTTGACAAGGATTTTCCTACTTATAACATATGTTAGCATCTTCTAACACATGTTAACCTACTTAACTAACCCTAGTTAAGTATCTAGCCATGTATGAACATGTAAGTTTACTAGAGTTCAGTAAAAGTATTTAACCTGAAAATGCGGGCTGTCACATCATCCCCAAGTTGAAAAGAATTTCGTCCCGAAATTCAGCAAGTAAACAATAAAGCCAGCTATAAAAATGTGTGCTTGGTTCCTGGATGTCACATCATCCCCAAGTTGAAAGGAATTTCGCCCCGAAATTCACTTTGAAAGAGCTGCTTTATGTTCCGCGTTTGATCTATGTACGATTTCAGGTTCAGTAAAGAGGTGTGGGTATTTGAGCCGCATCTGATCTCTGCGCTCCCACGTGTATTCCGGTTCTAGACGGGAATTCCACTGTACCTTAACAATAGGTATAGTGCTTTGTCTGAGTTTCTTGACGCCCTGCTCAAGAATCTCCACTGGTTCTTCGACGAACCGTAGCTGATCGTCCACCTGGATCTCCTCCAGTGGCACTACCAGTGTCGTATCGGATAAGCATTTCTTCAAGTTTGAGACGTGGAATACATTATGCACTCCACTGAGTTCATCTGGTAAATTCAGCTGGTAAACTACCGGACCAATCCTTTTAACAATCTCGAAAGGTCCAACGTATCGGGGATTTAACTTCCCTCGTTTCCCAAAGCGTATCACTCCTTTCCAAGGTGACACCTTTAACAAAACCTTGTCCCCAATCTGGAACTCCAAAGGTTTTCAACGTTTGTCAGCATAACTTTTCTGTCGATCCCGAGCAGCAGCCATCCGATTTCTAATTTGCACTATCTTCTCAGAAGTTTCGTGTACTAGTTCGGGACCTGTTAGTTGGCTATCCCCAACCTCAGTCCAACAGATAGGAGACCTACACTTGCGCCCGTAAAGTGCCTCGAAAGGCGCACACTGTATCGAAGTGTGGTAACTGTTGTTGTAAGAGAATTCGATTAAGGGCAAGTGCTTATCCCAGTTATTACCAAAGTCCACTACGCACGCTCGTAGCAGATCCTCTAATGTTTGGATGGTACGTTCACTTTGTCCATCCGTCTGTGGGTGATAGGCTGTGCTCATATCAAGACGAGTTCCTAGAGCATCTTGGAGAGTAGTCCAGAAACGAGAAGTGAATCGTCCATCGCGATCAGATATAATGGAAGTAGGCACCCCATGCCTAGAGACTATCTCCTTGATGTATAGGTTTGCCAGCTTCTCTAACGAATCCGTTTCTTTTATTGCCAGGAAGTGGGCCGATTTGGTTAAACGGTCCACGATAACCCAAATCATGTTATGGCCCGTTGGCGTTCTAGGAAGCTTTGTAATGAAGTCCATGGAAATTCCATCCCATTTCCACATCGAAATCTCTGGTTGTTGGAGTAGGCCTGAAGGTTTTTGATATTCAATCTTAACCTTCGCACAAGTCAAGCACTTACTAACATAAGTGGCTATCTCGGCTTTCATGTTTGGCAACCAGTATAGAGTCTTAAGATCTTGGTACATCTTGTCCGAACCAAGATGTACCGAATAGCGAGAGGTATGTGCTTCATCGAGCACCAGTTGTCTGAGATCCCCAAATCGTGGTATCCAGACTCGATCCATGAAGTACTGCAGACCGTCTGTTCTCAGTTCCAAGTGCTTATCAGCACCATGTAGGGTCTCAAGCCGATGTTTTCTTCCTTCAATGCCTCACCCTGTGCTTCACGTATCTTATCAGGAAGATTAGAATGAATGGTGAGTTGTAAGGCTCGCACTCTTTTGGGTTTCGTTTCCTTTCGACTGAGGGCATCAGCTACTACGTTAGCTTTCCCTGGATGATACTTGATGGCACAGTCATAATCGTTCAAAAGTTCAACCCAGCGACGTTGTCGTATGTTCAGCACTTTCTGATCGAATATATGCTGAAGGCTCTTGTGATCAGTGAAAATTGTGCACTTTGTTCCATAGAGGTAGTGCCTCCAGATTTTGAGAGCGAAAACCACCGCTCCCAGTTTCAAATCATGAGTGGGGTAATTCTTCTCATGGATCTTCAGTTGCCGCGATGCATATGCAATTACCTTATCACGTTGCATCAGTACGCACCCTAAACCTTGGATAGACGCATCACAATATACTACAAAGTCCTCTGTACCCTCAGGCAATGATAATATCGGTGCGCTGCAAAGTTTGGACTTTAGTAGCTGAAAGGCGGATTCTTGGGCATCTCCCCACTTATACGTAATACCTTTCTGCGTTAGGGCGGTGAGAGGTTGAGCGATCTTAGAAAATCCCTCAATAAATCTGCGATAATAACCAGCGAGACCAAGAAATTGGCGCACTTCAGTAGGGGTCCTAGGAGCCTCCCACTTTTGATAGCGTCAATCTTGGCTGGGTCCACATGTATTCTTGCCTCGTTGACCACATGCCCAAGGAATTGGACTTCTCGAATCCAGAAGTCGCATTTGGTAAACTTTGCATACAGCTGCTCATTCCTCAGTAGTTCCAAGATTAGCCGCAGGTGCTGCTCGTGCTCCTCCCTGCTCTTGGAGTAAATCAATATGTCATCTATGAACACTATGACGAATTTGTCCAAGTAGGGCTTGCACACACGGTTCATTAGATCCATGAACACAGCCGGTGCATTAGTTAGCCCACATGGCATTACCAAAAACTCATAATGTCCATAACGAGTTCGAAACGCCGTCTTTGCCACATCCTCTTCTCGGACTCTCAGTAGATGGTATCCTGACCTCAAGTCAATCTTAGAGTAGAAGCTCGACCCTTGCAGTTGGTCAAACAAGTCATCAATACGAGGTAAAAGGGTAACGATTCTTAATCGTCACATTGTTCAACTCCCGATAATCTATGCACATGCGAAAGCTCCCGTCTTTCTTCTTAACAAACAGAACTGGAGCTCCACATGGCGAAGAACTAGGTCTAATTAAATCCCTATCCAATACCTCTTGGAGTTGGGTAGATAGTTCTTGAAGTTCACCTGGTGCTAAACGGTATGGTGCGCGTGCAACTGGCGCTGCTCCAGGTGCAAGGTCAATCTGGAACTCCACTTGACGAACGGGTGGAAGTCCAGGTAATTCCTCTGGGAAGACATTTGGGAAGTCTCGGACCACTGGGATGTCCTCAATCTTGGTTTCAGTTCCAGCTCAAGTACCTGATATGTTAGCCAAAATGGCTGGACAGCCCTTACGAATACACTTCTGGGCCTTCAGATAGGAGATGATGCCTACCATGGCACCACCACGATCACCCTGTATAGATAAAAGTTCTCCACTTGGGAGGGGGAATACGAACAATCTTCTCCTGACAGAGAATTTCAGCGTGTTGCTTGGACAACCAGTCCATGCCAACCACGAGATCAAAGCTTCCAAGGGTGATATGTAGAATGTTGATGGCAAACGATTGCCCATCCAACTCGAGCTTACAGTCACGATGAATATGGGTTACCTCAACAGGCTTTCCATCAGCCAGTTCAATAGAGTATGGAGTATCTCGAAGAGTAGGAACCATCCCTAATTGTTTACTAAGTTTTGATGAAACAAAACTATAGTCCGCACCAGTATCATATAAGATAGAAGCAAGAGTGTCGTTCAAGGAGCACGTACCCATCACGACATTGTTATCATTCTTAGCTTTCCCCAGGCCAATCACAAATGCTTTTCCCCGAGCCCCGTTATTGTTGCTACCGTTACGGTTGTTGTTGTTGCAAGACTTATACCTCACACTATCCCACGTTCTCTTGCTATCACCAATAGTAGAAAATGAAGCACCATGCTTCAGAAAAGTACCATGATCGGCAGTCTCATCTGTGAGTTTGCGAGTCAAGTGAAAGATTTGTAGGTGAGCTGCAGTGGCCAAGCCACGAATATGAGGGGCCCACCCTTTCGGTATAAAGTTCGATCCATTTGTAAGGTAGGTTAAATAGATTTGAGCCTATAGTGGCTATCTCCTATAGCCTGGTAGTGTAGGTGTCGATCTCAGACCCATCCGTCTTTATATAACAAAATTTCTGGATTTCACCACAGGGTGTTACGTTCTGCTTCCAGGTATCTGTAACTCATCGAGTGTGCATGTAGCGTACATTACTCCATCCTTCCTAGGACAAATGCACATGGCAAAGACTTATACTATCGAAGCAATCAGACGGTCTCCTTCAGTTCCGTTGGAGTTATCGAGGTTTACAACCAATAAAAGGCTTGAAAATACGATGTGCGTTCAAGGTATAAGAAAGTTCAAATGTGGAAGTCAGGGGAAAAGAATGATTTAGCAAAATAGATCTTTACTAGCTTGGAAAGATGCGAGGGCCTCAACCACCCTATCGTTGATCATAAGAACTCAGTCTTATCTAAGTTAGCAAAGGGAAATGAAAGAAAATATAGGTAAGAAAAGGTAAGAGCCACTCGTCGCCATGCTCTGTCTAGATAGTAGAGCCTTCATCCTCACTTCCATGTGCTCGTCCTGCTCAGGTTCCCCTTCCATCTCTTATCCTTCCTCTTTTGCGATGTCAGTGTTATATGGTTCTCATCACGTACAATCTCCTTCTCTAGTCCTATGTGAACCAGTTTAGTGGTAAGCTGTACCACTCGTTCCTCCAATCGTGGCTATCAGCCATTAGTAGGTTTCATCCTCCCTTGTGATGTTGCATTACATCGCAGGATTTACGTAACTCCCCAAGAGTGTGTGTAACAAGTCCCGATCTAATGTGTTCCCATGAATCTACCATATACTTATGAGAAAACAAGGATATGCAGTCATACGTTCGCCCGCTCATACTAGGCGTAAGGTACTAAGGTAAGAAATAAGTTCTACTTGTGTATTCCAGTCCCGTCTGTGTTACGAATGGAAGTAAGAAGGATCAAGTAACAAGGAACAAAAACTAATTGTCTCCTTGCTAGGTGACAAAAGATAAGTGTCAGCATTCGAATTCCTTCATAGTTGATTTAATGGTACCACGTCATGCGCATCGTGCAGCTTCCCGTGTACGTGCGCCACAACGCTCGCAAGGGCTCCCTCCCTTGTACTTTTGTTGTTTCCTCATCCATGAGGTTTGTTAGAAAACTACTCCCAGTAGTGCGTCACCTGGTGTAACCCTGGGTTCCCACCATTGACGTGTTTAGAATTAGGTCTAGAACTAGGAGATAACATACCTCCTGAAATCATATGTTGTAGGTATGAGTAGCTAAAAGCTAGTTGTGCACTTAAGTTGTGAGTGTACTTATGCTATAATGGTTATAGACTAGACTCAACATGCAGTCCTAGTTCACTATAACCAATGGCTCTGATACCAATCTGTCACACCCTCAAATTTCCACTGCGGGGTTTATACCGCGAGGCGCATGACAAACCAGGATCCCATAGCCATAAGTCACAGGAACGAACTCTAAATGCCCAAACCATTTAGTTCGTTTTCGAAAACCAAGTTTAGTTAAGCTGCGGAAGCGTAAACCAAATTTAAACCTTTTTAAAAACTATGCGCAAAACAATGCGCCCAAATTAAAACCATACGAAAGCATAATATATAATTTATGTGTATGCCCGAGAGCCCAAATGCAGTGAAGTGTACAGTGCTTTCTAATCCTGGCACCGGAAGCTAACTACCTGCAAAAGCATGTAAATCGTGTGTCAACATAAAGCTGGTGAGTTCACAAAGTAAAGTAATTTAATATGCAAATGCGCTGGTTTCCAAAACCACGTAAGTAAGTAAGTTGTGTTGGTGCCCCGCACCGTGTAACCACTAGTTCATCGCATGTCAAGGGTAGCTAACCCACTCATGATAACTAACCGAATATACCGAACTGCTATGTACGTGTAGCCACATAAGTGTGCCGCATGCCTGACATCATTGTCTATCCACAATGATAAAGTTTCGTTAAGTTATAGTTCACGCCCGCGCTCCCCGAGCCGGTGTGAGGTTTGTAAGACCTAATAGCGCTATCAACTAATAACCCGCTTGCCAACCCTGGCAACTCATTCGGTACGTGAGGACTTACAGATGATAGAGATGGTTTAGTTTATCAAGGACACAATTGCGAACTAGCAAAGTAATCCGACCCTCACAAGGATCTATGGCATCCCAACCCGGGATGTGTAAGTAGTCCCAAACCGGACTAGAAAATGTTAAGTAAAGTGTCTCATACCTGAGACGCATGCTTTTGAGAAAAGAGTAGTGAAACTCACCTTAGGTTGCACGTGAATGATCCAAATCCCTCAAACAGTAACGAGCTACCGACTCCCTATTACAAGTGTCACTAGGTGAGTATATGTGCATAACCAACACACCATATAACTCGTTTATCCGAGACCTTTAAATGTTCAAAACCGTTTAGTGACACCTAATGACTCTACATGCTCAAGTATGTCCTACGTATCCCGTTGGTGATCATAGTGATTATTATCAGTTTAATACATCAATTACATCTCATACAAGTTTTCACACAAGTACATGTCAATTACATACCACATAAAACTCCAAATAGTCACATAAAGACCCCGTACACAATCTGCGTTTTTAGGACAGATTGTGTGCTGTGAAAAACAATTTATTTAAAATACTTAACGAATGAATTATAGTCCCAAATTTTTACTGAATTTTATTTGGGATTCACTTGACAATACCTATTTTTATTTTGTCTTAATTCCAAACACAAATTATGAAAATTCGTACAACACAGCTATGTCCAGAAAATTTCCTCAACAGGTCAGTTTAGTAGACAAATTCTCAAAAATTGTGTATTCATCCAAACGGGATGAATCCACTTGGAAAAGCTCTATTTTTCCAATATTGACCTTCTATAAAAATTTCATAACCTAACTCCTTGTAAATCTCAAGTTATGACCATTTAAAGTTAACCTAATTTACAAATCCGAAAATCTGATATGACCTCTAATCAATTAAAATTCCAAAAACGACTCAAACGATGTCCAAATCTGATGGTTTTGCCCATTATGAAAAGCTAAGACATTGTACATTACAATCATGCAAAGAAATCATCAAAACAATCAATTTACCAACCCATTACAGCCCCTACAAAACGTTCAACCGAATCTGCCAGAATCTTAAACTTGCATCCCAAGTAATCTACAACCCCTATTTTTTCATGAACATCCCTAATACATGTATAACACCTATAGTACTGATTAAACACCATATTAATCATAGCAAAACACATATGTTATCATGTGAAAACCCTAATCATGGCTACTAATAACAATCATCATCAAATCATCAAGAACATCCAAGAACTCCTACACATACATACATGCGATTCTACATATATTATTTTTAGAGTTTTTAAGGTTTTTCAAGTATTATAATTCATCAGAAATCATAAAGATGTATACCTTGCTGAAGAAACAAATGTTCACCTTTGGGTTGATACGAACAATCTGCTCCTACAAGGAAGATCCTTCGCAAGGATGGATGACTTCTTTGTGATGGAAACCTGCAAAAGACAATATTCCGGTGTGGGGCGACCGCCTCGAATCCAGAGGATTCTACTTAGCAGACACAAAAACGTGGTCGGTCGTGGTGTGTTTTTCAGGGGATTTCTGAATGGCCTATTCAAGGAGACGAAGCCCTCCTTAAATAGGTTCCACACGGACCTTGACATTCAGAAGTGGATACTTAATCCCAGCTTCCCCGAGCAAACCGTAAACATCGGGCCCGCACTGTCAGACGCGGTCCGAACTCACTTGAAACAATTGTTAATCAAAAACAAAGACATTTTTGCGTGGACACCGGCGGACATGGTAGGAGTCCCCCGAGAAATAGCCGAACACAGGCTCGCCACGTACAAGTCAGTGGAACCAGTGGTACAAAAGAAACGAAGCATGGGGCCGGAAAAAACTAAGGCAATGAACGAACAAGTCACAGAGTTGCTGAACGCAGGCATACTTCGCCCGGTAAAATACCAAACATGGGTCGCCAACCCAGTAATGGTTGCCAAAGCCAATGGAGGGTGGCGTATGTGTGTAGATTACAAGGACCTGAACAAAGCGTGCCCGAAAGATTGCTATCCGTTACCTGAGATAGACCTGAAGGTTGATTCTCTGGCTCCTTTTCGTTTCAAATGCTTTCTTGATGCCTACAAGGGGTATCACCAGATTCAAATGGCGAAAGGCGATGAGGACAAAACCGCTTTCCGAACGGACATGGGCACTTTCTGCTACACCAAGATGCCGTTCGGGCTCAAGAACGCGGGAGCAACATATCAGCGACTAATGGACTCAGTCTTCGCCGCACAGATCGGAGTGAACTTGGAGGTATACGTAGATGACCTTGTAATCAAAAGTACGGAGGAGGATCGAATGTTAACGGACATACAAAAGACTTTTGACCAGTTACGCCAAGTCCGCATGAAGCTCAATCCCAGTAAATGCTCTTTCGGCATGGAGGAAGGCAAATTCCTGGGAGTTGTTGTCACGAAGGAAGGTTTCCGCGCGAATCCTGAAAAGGTACAGGCCATAGAGCGTATGCCCTCACCAGCCTCAGTGAAGGAAGTGCAGACCCTAATGGGGCGTCTTGTAGCTCTGAATCGCTTCCTGTCAAACTACGCTTCAAGGTCATTCCCATTCGTGAGCACGCTGCGCAACTGCTTGAAGAAAACCAATTTCAGATGGACACCAGAGGCGGAAACCGCGTTTCAGGACATGAAGCAATGCCTCATGAACCTGCCCACGCTCACAGCCCCGCGGCCTAAAGAGCCACTGACACTATACCTGGCGGTAGCGGACAAAGCGGTTGGCGCTGCCTTAGTGGTCGACCGAAAAGGCGTACAAACCCCCGTGTACTACGTCAGTCGAACACTGTTGGACGCGGAAACACGCTACTCGACCATGGAGAAACTGGTTCTAGCTCTAGTACATGCATCAAGACGCCTACGACGATACTTCCAAGGCCATCCTATCAATGTACTCACAGACTACCGGATTAGCGACGTCTTGAAGAAACCAGAACTTTCGGGTAGATTAGCAAAATGGGCAATCGAACTAGGAGAGCATGAAATCTTCTACAAACCACGTCCAGCCATCAAGGGGCAAATTTTGGCGGACTTCACAACAGAGGTACCCGCCAACAAGGTAGCGGAGTGCCTGCTGGAGCAAGATCCACCGCCACCAACGGCTCAGACCGACAAATGGTCACTCTACACTGACGGCGCGAAGAGTGACGACGGTGCGGGAGCCGGCTTGCGGCTCGTCAACCCAGAGGGCGCAGAATTCACATACGCAATCCGCCTAAACTTCGAGAGCACAAACAACGAAGCGGAATATGAAGCCCTGCTGGCGGGCCTCAGAATTGCGGACAAGATGGGCGCCCGTTTCCTCGACGCGCATGTAGACTCAATGCTCGTCGCCGCACAAGTGAACGGACAATACGAGGCGAGGGATGCCAAAATGGCCCTATACTTAGAGCAAACTAAAAAGCTCATGCAGCGGTTCACGTATTGCAAAGTCCTCCACATCAACCGGAGTGAAAACAAGCCCGCTGACGCACTGAGCAAGATGGCAGCCTCCGTTTACGAACACATGGCAAAAGACGTTCGAGTCGAAGTCTTGAGCGCACCCTCTGTACCCGCACACCAAGTCAATGTTGTACAAGTAGGCACCCCATCATGGATGGCACCGATAACCGCCTACTTAACAAACGGATCCCTACCAGAGGACAAATCCGAAGCACGGAAAGTACAACTCAAGGCCAGGCATTATCAAGTGTTGGACGGTACCCTATACAGGAGGTCGTACTTGGGCCCACTATTGAGGTGTGTCGATCCCGAAAAGGCTATGTTCCTCATCAAGGAGGTGCATGAAGGGATCTGTGGCCTACACGCAGGACCAAGAATGGTTGTTGCGAAACTAATGAATGCGGGATATTATTGGCCAGGCATGCATGTTGATGCCGTCAAAATACTCCGCAAGTGCTATGCCTGTCAACGCCATGCTCCAAGCACATTACGTCCCAAGAACGACTTAGTACCAGTCACCTCTGCATGGCCCTTCCAAAAGTGGGCAATTGACATAGTGGGTCCGTTCCCGACAGCACCAGGAAATGTTAGATACCTAATCGTAGCAATCGACTACTTCACGAAGTGGGTCGAGGCCAAACCACTAGTGTCTATCGATGCCCGCACAGTCAAGCGCTTCATCTGGGAGTTCATCATCTGCCGCTTTGGCCTACCAATGAACATTGTCAGCGATAATGGCTTACAGTTCACGGATGCCGGACTCCAAGAGTGGCTAGCTGGCATGGGGGTAGAGCAAACGTTCACATCCGTCGCCCACCCGCAAGCCAATGGACAAGTCGAACGCGCAAACCGCAGCATCGTTGACGGGATCAAAGCCCGCTTGAACACCAGGCGGTCAGGATGGGTAGACGAGATACCGAATGTCCTATGGGCACATCGCACGTTAACCAAGACCAGCAACGGGGAGACACCTTTTAGCCTAACATACGGCACTGAGGCCATGATCCCCGCAGAAATTGGTTGCCCATCCGCGCGTGTCCTATTAGCCTCAAAAACCGACAACGATCAGGAGCTGCGCCTCAATTTGGACCTGCTGGAAGAGCGAAGAGGGTTAGCAGCACTCAAAGAAGCCAAGTATAAAAGACAGCTGGAACAGTACTACAATGCCCGGGTCAAAAAGACAGAATTCCAAGTCGGTGACTTCGTGTTCCGGCTCAACGAGGCATCCACGGCCGAAGCACCGGGAAAGCTCGCGCCGACCTGGGAAGGCCCGTACAAGGTCCAGGAAGTACTGGGAAAGGGCGCGTACGCATTAGAGCGCCTGGATGGGACCGCGGTCCCGAGATCATGGAATGCCGCCCAGCTACGAATCTGTTACATGTAATAGTATGTTAGATCGACGTCATGTAACCATCTAGTGGGTTTCAGGCCCCACAATTAATGAATATTCCAACTGTTGAATTTAACTCGTGTGAATATGTTAATACCAGTAGATAGCAACACCTAAGAGGCATGTTGACGCTTGCACGTAACATAGCCACCTTGGTCCGCAAACTTGCTCTCACAAGCAATTGATTGCGGACTAAGCAGATCAAGAGGCATGTTGACGTCTTCACGTAACATAGCCACCTTGGTCCGCAAACTTGCTCTCACAAGCAATTGATTGCGGACTAAGCAGATCAAGAGGCATGTTGACGTCTTCACGTAACATAGCCACCTTGGTCCGCGAACTTGCTTTCACAAGCAATTGATTGCGGACTAAGCAGGTCAAAAGGCATGTTGACGTTTTCACGCAACATAGCCGCCTTGGTCCGCGAACTTGCTTTCACAAGCAATCGATTGCGGACTAAGCAGATCAAAAGGCGTGTTGATGTTTTCACACAACATAGCCGCCTTGGTCCGCGAACTTGCTTTCACAAGCAATCGATGGCGGACTAAGCAGATCAAAAGGCGTGTTGATGTTTTCACACAACATAGCCGCCTTGGTCCGCGAACTTGCTTTCACAAGCAATCGATTGCGGACTAAGCAGATCAAAAGGCATGTTGATGTTTCCACGCAACATAGCCGCCTTGGTCCGCGAACTTGCTTTCACAAGCAATCGATTGCGGACTAAGCAGATCAAAAGGCATGTTGATGTTTTTACGTAACATAGCCACCTTGGTCCGCGAACTTGCTGTCACAAGCAATCAATTGCGGACCAAGCGGATCAAAAAGGCATGTCGACGTTTGCATGTAACATAGCTGCTTGGATCCGCATGATTACTTTCGCGAGCAACTCATCGACAGAAAGAATCACAAAAAATTTAGTGAAAATGAAAATGAAATGACACAGAAGCAATATAAACAAGAGGCTAACATCAAAGTCATAATATCAGAGTTCATTCCACATTACAAAATATCGACAAAAACATCGAGCATCCGGATTCAAGCAAAAAACAACTATGCACCACAAGAACGCAACACAGATGCTCGAAGAACCCTAGCCAATACATACATTAACAAAACACCAAGGAGTCAAACCTAATCTAGAACAACAACGTGGGCCCACCCACTGTCAGTACGCCGGAACCGAAGCTTCGGGATGGGCTGATGCACAGCAGGAAGGGCCAGCACCCCCGTCGGCAGCCCATTAGAACCGACAGAGGAACCACCGTCGGCGGCAGCAGGCGGCACACGCGCCTCAGCCACCATCTGTACCCGTCGAGCCCCGGCAGCAGAACTCTCACAGTTGACTGAAGCCACGACTCCGGCAGCAGCCCGAGCACACACTTCAGCCAAGGCCTTCATCTTGCTCTCCGGATCCACCAAAGAGGGTCTCACCTGAGCCTGGCCGACAGGAGGAGCACCATTGTGAAGGTTCAGCAAGCACTCCACAACCAACTTATCTTCAACTTCATCATCGGAACTCCTTGCACGAGAAGGAAGACTTGACATTTTGATGAAGAAAAAGATAGAAACAGAGAGGAGAAGAATGAAATTAGTGAACACAAATCAACCACTAAACCTATTTATATACTACCAAGGGGGAGTACTCATGAGTCGCCATTAATACAACGAGTCACATCAATCGATAGGAGGTGACAAGTGTCACCTGCAGCCGTCCATCACGCCGTCAAAGTCATTAATGACTGACGGCTGACGCCTAAAATCCCTAAAACAATCATGACAGGGAGGATGAAAGGACGCATACAACGAAATGACTTCCATCACACAAGTGTTAAGACAAAATAACATTGTTTAATACAAACATATGCAAGTAAAGTAGCAGAATTTATAACACTCAATCCTCCCCAAAGTCAACACGATCAATAAAGTCATCTTCCGCATCATCGGTAGGCGGAATGGATGGAGTGGTCACATCTGTAGGAGCGGACGAGGTACCCTCGCCGCGAAGTGCCGCCGCAGCACGAGCAGCCTCTTCCTGGACTTCCTTCTCTTTCTCAGTTTGTAATTCCCTATCCGCCTCCTCAAAAGCGGCCCGGAGTAGCCGCACCCCATCCAGCGACTTCACGCATTCAGCTATCACATCCATCACTGGGAATGAGAGCTCGTCATACGCGGCGACCTCCGCATCATACTCCGCTTCCGCGTCAACTTCACGATAAGGATTATCCTCCAATGGACGCCCGCTAAGACAGAAATCAAAACCTTGCTTGAAGCCAAGAACTGCACCAAACTGCTTTGATTTCTCCAACAAACGGGCAACAGCCTGGACAAGGGCTGGCTCTTCCCACACGCGGGTAAACACCTACAGACAGAAAGGATACACATGTAAAAGTAAAAAAGAAAGAAGAGGAAACAACACAAGGTGGAGGGAAACTGGAAGTAAAACATACCCCTTGTAGCCCAACAGTCATCAGCCAGTTCACATCTCCCAATGCCTCCTCATAGCTCGCCCGAGCAACACGCAGGGATTCCCGGGCGTCGTCGCGGGAAGTAGTGAGACCTTGGATGTCAATACCTAAGGTTTTCTTCTCATCACGAAGAACATCAACTTCCTGCTTCAACAAAGCAACCTCATTTTCCAAGGCCGACACCTGGGTTGCCTGGACCAACTCCGCTTCCTCCTTCTGGGCCAAGGCAGCACGCGCAGCCGCAAGTTCAGATTTTTCCTTCTCCAGCTCAGACGTTCGCGTTTCCAAGGCCCCCTTAAGGCGGTCCACCTCGTTTTCCAACCCCCGTGCGCGATCGCGCTCTTTAGCTATAAGCGCATTGGTGGTTTCGCACGAGGCTTTCCATTCCTGGAAGGATTTGGCATGGCGTTCCTCGGAGGATTTAGCCTGGGCCAAAGCATCAGATAAGGCCTTGGACTGAGCAACACAATCTTTGTTGTGCTTGTCGAGCACATTCTTGAACGCTGCTTTCCGCGCTGCCAGCTCTTCCTCAGCTTGCCTCAACCCCTGAAACCCGCGGTGAACTTCACTTAACGTAGCCGCAGCCATGGCCAGACCAGCGGCACCGTCTTGAAGAAGGGCCAGTCGATCTCGTGAGGCAGTGTATGCCCGCTCCGCCGGAGGGATAGAACCTAACAACCATTCTTCACAAGTATCCATCTGGAAGAAGCGGCCATCCTCACGGACAGACCAGTCAGGACGATACACCGGGCCCGTCGCGGCATCCAGCCTAAACCCGCCAGAGGCAACCCCCGTAGCATATGACTTTTTGGGATTGCCACCGCCCGCGGACGCAGTCCCCTTGACTGACCCACCACCATCACTACCACCCGCCGACCCCCCGCCCGATGACAAGTCAACATACCCAGCATCCTCAGGAACACCGCTCGAAAACATGGTTTCACGCGGATTTTGCCCACCGCTGGGTGGCTTCGAATGCAAACCCACGCCGCTATCATCTCCAATCTCAACCCCCTTGCCTTTCTCTTGTTCCCTACGCCTCATCTCCCGAGCTGTTGCAGCCTCCTTGTCGTCCGGGGCCCGAGCATCCTCCTGTGGGGGAGGCTGCTGCCTAACATCAGCCCCACTAGGCTGCTCATCAACCCCGCCCTGCGTTGTGACCGGAGGACTAACGGGAATGGAAGGTCGGGAGCCAGACACGTCAGACAATTTAGGCCCCCCAGGGAAAAGCCGAGATACCCCTACAAAGACAAACATGTCAGATAAAGAAGCCACAGAACAAAACCAGAGTCAAGCACGAGGCTATACCTGGATTGACCTCCTTCACGATTTTCGAGGCCAGGCGTGGCCGCTTATGGGACGCACCCAACCGAATTTTCAATCCCGACGCGGAAGAATCCCCCTCAGGCACCTTCCGCTTACCGGAGTCCATCATGTGAACGACATCCCGCAGCCGTTTCCCTGCACCGTAACCACCACTACCCGCATCCGCACCAGGACGACTTGTCTGAGGTGGGGTGTCGAACACTTCAACATAGTCCACACCCTCTTTGGCAGCGCCAGATGCGGGCGGCTGCCGAGAAGCACCACTACCATGGCTAATACCTGCACGAGCCCGACTCCGGTGAGACAACGAGAAAGACTCATCCTCAACCTCGTCATCAGAGACAGATGTAATATTAACCCCGGCAGCGGAAACCGCTTTCCGGGGACGAGGATTGACGGGAACATCACCTGGAATAAGGGCATGCCCAGGAAAATCTCTCACATTCACCGCCATGAAATTTTTCAGAGTTAGCTCCACGAGTGGCTCCTCATCCGCACGGAGCGGCTCCCAACGAAATTCACCCTCAACACCCGTCACAATGGAATAAAAACAGCTTGTCTCTGTAAAAGAATAGATAAGTCAAATGCACAAGGTCAACAAGCAATAGAACAACGCAAAGGGCAAGAACAGCCATACCTTTACCGCCCACATAGAAGTGCGGGTTCTGGTCAGCCTTACCACCCACACGGCTGACACCCGCCATCAACAGGGCCTCCGACCTTACATTGGCCATATCAATGGATGTAACCTGCTCGGTAATTTTGTCATACCAGTCAAAGTCAGCATAATTGATAACCGGGAAATCTTTCAACTTGGCCTTGGCAGACACGGCCAACCACTGCAACGACACCGGCACAACCCCTTGCCGGATGAAAAAGAACTTGGTTTTCCAATCATGCATGCTGCGCGGCGGTTCGTTACCAACGGGCTTAATCCGGCTCCGCTGGGCAAACGAGAACCACTGCGGACCCCCACGGGTAAGCCGATAAAAGGCATTGAACATCTCGAAAGTCGGCTCTACCCCCTGAGAGCGGCAGACAAACTCAAAGTGAACCATCCGGGTCATACCCAGAGGGGTCAGTTGAGTCAAATAAAGGCCGTACCGGAGAAACAAGTCACACACAAAACGAGTCGCTGGTAATCGGAAGCCAGCCAACTCAAAATGGGCAGCATACAAAGCCATCCTGCCAGGCCCAGCATCGAGAACTGTTTCTCCATCCGACGGCAAAACCGGACCCCAACTGGCCGGAATTTCATAAAGTTCAAGAAATTGCTCGAATGACTCTCTCTTCCACTTGATAGGAGCATCAGACATACAAACGACCTCCTTCTTTCCCCTAACGTCAGCTTCGGCCATCTTCGACTACAAAAAATTGAAACGGAATCTCACAGAACTCACAAACGGTGACGGTTGACACAAGGGGATTAGGAAGAAACTCAGGGAAAACAATGGAAGAAAAACGGACAAATGAGGCTAAGAGCACTATTTATACCCTAAGCATTAATTACGGTGGGCCAGGGAAACACTGCCAAGCCCACCAACTACACGACACGTGGCCCACTACGCCGGAAATCGAGCCACGCGCCGCGCGTAAAGCACACGCGTCTGACACGGTTATCCCAAAAGTCATCTACAAGTAACTGACGGGACAGCAAAACAGTCGCGGCAGACAGAGAGCCTGTCACTTCAACCGTCAAAGCAACTGCCATAATGACAACTTTTCGAATTTCCCCCCAAAAGAAAAAAGAAAATGATTTCCGAAACCAACATCAAATATCATACCAAAGGAGGACAACCACCCGCTTGCGATACAAAATATGTATACCGCCTGACGTAAACCGTAACAACCCGCCAACATACATAGCCCGCAAATTGCAACAACCCGCAAAATAAAAAAAAAAAAAAAAAAAAACATGGCATAGAAGCTCGCACCCTCTTTTTAATCAGTCCAACGACCCTCACGCTCGTGCTGCACACAACCAAGAGCCCCGCTGGACTAGGGGGACTTGAAGGGGTAGGGACCCAAATTCACTCGGGCCCCTACCCAAAACTAAAAAGGCCAGGACGTAAGAACAAGGGCTCTAAGCCCAAGTAAGCCCAACTAGGGGCAGGTAAACACGCGGGACGCGTATGCGGACTAAATGGCTAATCAGCGGGGATGACTCGTTAAGCCCCGCGGGTTAATACCCTGAGCGGACACGTGGCAGCTGCACATTTGATCGTACAATAAAGCACGATCCAATGAAGGCCCAGCGACGTGAGACAAGGAGCATGTTGCACGATCGACCAACAGGGGACGCACACGTGTCCAATATCAAACCCGCGGGAGACAAGCAGCACACCTCATGCACTGATTAGCCAATCAGAAGGCACGGGACCACCTCAGTGAAGATCTCCACTAACGAAAGCCTGCAGAGGGGACAGCAGTACATATGAGGACCAATCATATTGACCCAGGCCTGCAGCTAACCATATGACGACACGTCACCAAGACAGGTACGACCACCCTCTGTGATTTCCTATCGGCCACATAACATCTCCTGTTGGGCCTAACTATGGGCCGGTGTGGAGGCAAACCCTTAACTGGGCTTCAGCCCACTGGGTAAGTTAAGGGTGAATGTCAAGGTCCGTGTGGAACCTATTTAAGGAGGGCTTCGTCTCCTTGAATAGGCCATTCAGAAATCCCCTGAAAAACACACCACGACCGACCACGTTTTTGTGTCTGCTAAGTAGAATCCTCTGGATTCGAGGCGGTCGCCCCACACCGGAATATTGTCTTTTGCAGGTTTCCATCACAAAGAAGTCATCCATCCTTGCGAAGGATCTTCCTTGTAGGAGCAGATTGTTCGTATCAACCCAAAGGTGAACATTTGTTTCTTCACTTGCAATGCTAAAACTCCCTAGAGCCTTGAGATTAAACCCGAACTAGCTTGATTAGGTGAAAGATTACTTGATTGCTTGAAAGCCAAGAGAGAAGGGGGTGGGGGTTTCGCACGGCACAAACAAGAAGAAGAAGTAGGGTTTTATCTTTTTCTTGCCTCCTAATTATAAGAGGGCCTTGCTTGTTCCCCAAGTAATTGGGTTTTAGGGCCCTTCTAGTCCATTAACTTGACCTTTTAATCATATTATAGCCCAATACCGGACCCAATAATATTAGTCACCCTAAATTGCATAGAAACCATTGTTTTCATTATTACATAACATATTAATCATGTTGCGCACGTAATTTACGTAATCTACGTATTATCTTTCAGTTAGGCGATCATTCACAAAAACATGTAATTCACATAAGCACGTACTTCATGTTCACCATAATTCAATTGTACGTATTACTGCTATGTATGCCACATAATTCACCAACGTTTGGGATACAGGACTCATGTGTGTGTTTGACAAGGATTTTCCTACTTATAACATATGTTAGCATCTTCTAACACATGTTAACCTACTTAACTAACCCTAGTTAAGTATCTAGCCATGTATGAACATGTAAGTTTACTAGAGTTCAGTAAAAGTATTTAACCTGAAAATGCGGGCTGTCACGCTATTATCCTCTAAAAGAGAGCAATGTTGTGTGTTACAAACTTAAGGACCCGCTTAGAGTAAAACTTATGGGATGAACTAATATCCTGTTGGGTCTATCTTGGTATATTTTGATTCCTATCATATAAGAGGAATCCCCGATATTCATCATGTCAAAATTATACATGAACAATGCTTTGACTTAGGTAACATATACTTGTCAAGAGAAACGTCATCTATGTAAGGACAAGTTTCCATTAGTTACTCCCACTCATCTTAAGGTAGGTTCTTTAATCCACTTAGTTCTTGATGAAGAGTAATTTCATTATGATTCCAACACATTTTATGCTTGCATCAACCCATACATGGATCTTATTGACTTACAGACTAAGTGTTCTTAACCTTCAGTTTAGAACTTTCAGGTTACTTAATGAACATGTAGGTCATTGCTATGGAAAAATGTCTTAATGTCCATCTAATGTGGCTCTTAGTCATTGTGAGCTACTAGGACAGTAATGATCCTCAAAGAAATCTTTTGTAATACAGATAAGAAGATTCTTTGATAATCTAATCCCTCATTGAGTATAATCTTTTACAATCAATCTTATCTTACAACGTTCCCATTTGGATCTGGTTTAATTATGAATACCTTTAGGTTATTCAACCAAATCCCAAACGTTATTCTAAATTACGGAATGAGTTATGCGAATAGTAGCTTTATTCCATTTAGAAGATTGATTGATACTAATGATTTAATTAAAAGAGGTATGATCAGTAAACTTTCCAAACATCCATTTTGTGTTAGTCAGGCAGGTTACATAATCATCAAATTTAATGGGCTTTTAGACCCAGATGACCTCCTGAGTTGAACATTGGGTTTATTATAATACAAACTTAACTTTAGTTAGGTGTTTTTATTTTCAGGTACATAAGGAGCAACATTAGTTTCTAAGTGTGTAAGAGTTGGTGCAGTAAGGTGTACAAGAGGAATAATCGAAGTTAAATTCGGAGTTAAACTTAATGAGTCTCGAATTTTAATGAGTCTCTCCCCCGCATCTTGTACTTCCGAAAAGTCATAATAAGGACTTTTACTGCTCCCACTTACCTTAGAGATCTTAATGAATCCAACATGCTTAAGATCTAACATTTGGAAGATCCATATATTTTAATAGAGAAAACAACCTAATGATGTTTATTGTCGTTTCTCTTGATGAGGATTACTTTAGTAAGAAATCTAAGTTCGCCCATATTTAAGCATCCACAAAACTTTGTTAGGAGTACGTTAAGTGCTAAGGAGACAAGTTGTGATAGAGCGTTGTCCAGTGCAAGAGGTGTAATTTGAGGATAGATCAAATTGTCGTTCCCCCTACCTCTGTAACTTTTGCAAGTCATAAGTAGGACATCTAATGCTCCCACTAATCTTTTAGGTCTCTTAGTACCTCCACATAATAAGTTTTAACGATGCGTGTGAACGAGAATATTTCATATATTTTAAACTTGATTTCCCTTATCGTCCAAATTTCATAAGAGATTTTAAGGACATACTTAGAGGGAATATTATTAAATATATATGAATTGATTTCTTTAATACTTGGGTCTGTAGGAAACGAAATAGATACAGTTAGATATTTATCTAAGCTCTACTAATTTCAATTAATTTTGACTTATGATGAAAACCCATTTATTCATTTTCGCCATTTAATGTTTAGGGCGTTTAACACATGCTTTAAAATCACTAAGAATGAGATTTGATAGCCAAACATCCTTTAGTGACCTGGTCATGATTTCTCATGAAATTTTAGTCTTAGTTGATGAATTGCGTGAGTCTCATTTTCTTTTGTTAAATTCTCATTTTTATAATAACAAAAGTTATGAATAGGTTATTGGATCATCTAGTTTTATTTTATAAGGTTTCTATTTAGATAATGACAACAAACAATAAGAGAGTTTAACTTAATAGTGGCTTTGGTTTGGTCATTAAAACCTTGTAACTGTCAAAAATTGTAGCTTTTAGTATTGATACTAAGTTCTGAGTAATCTCAAGAATATCGTAAGGTATCATAAAGCTTCAACACTATGATCAGTTATTAATGGTTAATAGACCCTTAATTTTGCCACTAACTCTCATCTTAAGTATTTGTTGAATTCTGGTAAGGAAACGTATAAAACTAGACTCAACCATCATGTGTTAATTGGAATTCATTAGCATTTGTGGAGTTAAATATCCTTAATTAGGCACTACATATCTTAGCCAGCTGTTCTCCTTATTTATAGGTTATCTTATTGCTTATGCCTATTCTTAATGACACAGTTTTGCTTAGTAAGACTTTCCCTTTAGAAAACTTATAGCTGAAAGTAGTACTTGTATTTTGTTTCTAGACCTTATAATTATCCTCTCTATGGTAATTATTCTTCCTCTTTTAGGTTTAATGGTATTAAGGTGAATAACATCAACTTTTCTAGTTTACTGCGTTCCTTTCCTGTACGTAATTCGCTATCAACACACTCATTTTTTACGTTGATATTTCTGAGTGTTATAGTTGATTCATAATGCATCTAATCGTATTGGTGGAAAAGTCATACTGCACTAGAAATTTTATTGATTTTCATGTATAACCCCTTTGCTTTATGGGTCATGTTATTCAATGTTAAGATGTATTCACGGATGCCATTTAACCATAAAGTTAGATTTATTTATTTCATGCTTCTTAGGAATTCGTTATATTCTTTCATTCCATAGATAATACATTATTCTTAGGAATTTCAAAATCTTTAATAGCTCACCTGATAGAAATCAGTAAAAGCGTTCTTAATTTCCATAAGAGACATTTTTTTTTATTCCACTCATTATGCTCATATGTTATTCTGTAATACATTTTCAGATAGAGCGTAGGAATGTCATGTCGTAATAGGTAACTTGATTAGAACAAAATTTAAGCAAACTCTTCTTAGTTTTGATAATTAGAGTGGATAACATAGTTAAGATAGTAATTTATAGAAGAATGTGAGATTAGTTTCGAGTTATGGATATTGATGTAAGGCAGACTTAAAGTTATGATCATTATATTAATGAAGGATCATTAATTGTGACGATCAATTTTGTAATGAAGACGTGATAATGTCATAACACCAACATAAGCTACTTAAATAATATGCTCTAGCTTTGGCTATACGCTATTTATTTAAGTATTGAATTGCCAACAGTGAATGTAACCCATCACCATTGGGCAGAAGTGAGACATTCAAAGTCCTAATGCAATACGCTCAGTTCACCAACATAATCTGTTACACATCACCTTTGGGCAGAAGTGAAACCTTATGGCACTTATGTGAATGAGCTACAATGCTTAGCGAGATCTTTATAACGAACTAATGTGACACATCACCTTTGGGCAGAAGTGACACCTCAAAAAGGTTATTGCAAGTTAAGCAAGGTTTATAATGTTTTGAATAAACTTGATACATTAGGTTTTATCAAAACTGTAAATTTTATTAGAGATCCCGAAAATAATGGGTTCTCAAAAAAAAAAAATTATATGAGTTCTCAAATAGCATAAGGGGTTCTCAGAAAAATAATGAGTTCCCGGAAAACTTATGAGATCTCGAATAACATAAGGGGTTCTCGAAATTATGAGTTCTCGAAGACTTAATGAGTTCTCAAAAAAGTGATGAGTTCCAGGAAGACTTATGAGATCTCGAATAAATCATGAGTACTCGAAGAGTTAATGAGTTCTCAGATATCATAACGAGTTCTCGAATGTCATGATGAGTTCTCGAATATCAGAATTAGTTCTCGATTTACTGATGAGTTCTCGAATATTATGAGTACTCGAATAACTTATGTTTTCGGATAACTTTAATAGTTCTCGGATTCTTTAATAGTTCTCGAAAAAATATTGGTTCTCGAATACATGATAGTTCTCGATAAATAAGATGGGTTCTTGGAAACATTATGGGTTCTCGAAAAAAACATTATGGTTTTTCGAAGATGAAGACCTTGACCGAGAACTCCTGTCCGTGAACCTGATCGAAAGCTTTAAAACCGAGAACTTATACACCGAGGACCATTATCCAAACCTTAACTAATAATCCGAGAACTAAATTCGTTAACCTTAAAACTGAAAACAGTTATTATTATCGAAAACTAAAAAAAGCTGATAAAATTAGTGGTTCAAAAATTTTAGGGATTTAGTTATATCCTTTTCCAATTTTAAATAGGAATAATTATCTCCAAAGATTTCATAATATTTTGAAATCTTTGACTTTATCAACATGATTTCAAAATTCTTAGAGATTAAGTTTCCTAAAATATCAGAAACAAGATTTAATCCAATCTTGAACCAAAACATAATAATTTTCAGTTTTCTTATGATGTACTTGAACATCAACCGAAAAATTAATACAAACAATCACGCATGTGATACTGTTTGGTTCTTATTAAAAAAACTTCGAAACTTAATAAGCATAATAATAATTAATAAGAACTCTTATGGGATGAATAAAAAATTATGACCACACATTCTGATTGAAATTTATGAATTGGGAATATGATTTCAAGAGAACAAAATTCCATCGTGATAAGTATTGCCGCTTATAAAAAAATAAAATTAAATAGTTTGCGGCAACATCAATGTTAATATTGTTTAATAAACTGAAATCATCCACATTAGATTATATAAGTAAATTAATATAATCAACATCGCTCTGATACAACATGTTGATTATATTAATACGAACATAAGGAATAAACATAAGATTATAATCATGTGTACCTGATATGCTTAATCATTCATGAACCTCAGTAATGGAAGATACCATCATCTTGAGTGGGTTCCCTTTAGGGTATGCAGTTCTGATGGTTGATGTGTTCTTGAGTTATGAACACATTGAGAGAGAGAGAGAGAGAGAGAGAGAGAGAGAGAGAGAGAGAGAGATAGGGGATGGCTAATGGTGTTTTGAATGTGTCAACCCTAATCTCATAATAACCTCTCTATTTATACATACCCAGGGGACACCCTAATAAGGCCCATCTAATGATAGTCCGCCCATCAAAGACATATCTGTTATTGTGCTTAGGATAATATTAATAATTGATCATCATAATATAAATGATTATAATGGCTATCGATAAATATACAAACGTTACGTATATTTATTCCAACACATGCGTGTCATATAATAATATATTTATAAGTTTAATTTAGATATGTTTTGCTGTAAATTTCAGCTACAAATAGAATCACCGCTATTTCTCAGTTTTCATCACCATCATCATCCTGCTTGCCTCGGATTGGAAGAACGTTCGTATGCGGTTCGCCTCTCAGTAAGTCTCTAAATTGTTATCGGTTTCACTCAGTTGCTATTACAAATATGTCTGAATTACGAATTAAGTCAGTTTGAAGCTAATACTGTTTTTAAAACCATAACAGAAACTTATCCGTTACTAAATTCATTTTCTATTTACTTATGATATCTTAATGATCAAGAATAGCTTTGATACCACATGTTGATTATTTCAACTAGTGGCTCAACTTGAATAATGAAATTGAGGGGCCGAAAATATCACATAAAACAATATTTAAGAACATAAGAGAACTTACTAATTGGAAGATTTGATATGGTGTTTAATGATATGCAATAAGAGAGTAGACTGCAGTCTTCTTTAATGCCCAAGTTATGATGGATTGAGTATGTATGTGGTGTTCTTCTTTCTTCTCCTAACTTAGACAGGAAAACAATATGTATGTATGATATTTTAGTTTGACATTAATTAAGAAGCATTAGTGAATAGCTCTCTTGAGCCAAAAATATTGCCAAGTTGATAGTTGATAATATTACAACTTGAAGATTAAACTACCATGTTGGTAGTCATATGGCCATATGATGATAAATTTCAACATCTCTATGTATTTTTTTTAACATATATATTTCATTAATAAAAACCATAACAAAGATGAAGCTTTGCCCTTTGGCTGACGAGCAATTACTATAGACCACCTTTTGCACCCGATCTATGTATGAATATGTGTTTGTCAATAACTAAATCGTATTTCATCTTTGTTCTTCTGAAAAGAGGGAGAAGTATACCAAATCTTTCTTACTAGAAATATCATGGTTTGAAACTCTCTCACATATCTACGTGTTGGAATTTGGGCATGGAGGTAAAGGATATAATCTGATATTTCGGTTATTTTTACAGTGATATGTAGAAATCATCATCAGAAGGCGCTCGTCCGTAAGGCCACATCATTTTCTGTCAGGTGTGAGCAAAGTAGCAAGGGTGGTAGCGGCTTGGATGTGTGGCTTGGTCGCACAGCGATGGTTGGCTTTGCGGTGGCGATTAGTGTTGAAATATCGACAGGGAAAGGGCTTCTTGAGGTATGTCATGGAATCTGTTACTTCTTTCAGTTTACATCTCTACAACCTATAGGTGCACATATATGTGACATATGTACAAATTGCTTCTTGCATACCCTTTTGAAAGATATAAGAAAATTGTGGTCATTTGCATGATATATGTAGAACCAACTTATTGCTTACCCTTTTACGGAACAGATTAATAGAACGTGAAACTGTTGTGTAATTTGTAAACTTTCTATAAACCAAAATATAGTTTATGAAATAAGAACACTCATATAGAGAGAAATATATAAAGAATGAAATTGTGTTTATAAACAAGTTGCTATAGTATCCCTAACCAAGTATTTATGCTAGCTGATAATACAACCAACTAGCTAACCATTTAACTAAACGTAACTAACTAACTACCAATAACTAAATGTATTTATACCCTAAACATGTTCCACAGTTAAAGGAACATTTCGGTTTTTGTGGTTACACAATTCAAAATCCATCTCAAGTTTGACATAATCATTATTTTTTTTGAAAGATTAAAATGTCTCCTAAGAAAAATAGAGTTTCCAGGCGAACTGTAATTTGAAGCCCAAGAATCTGATTCTCTGTAGGGTATTTGTATCTTCTACCGTTCATATTTGTGACAATCTAACAAAAGCGTGAAACTGATTTACAGGTTCACAAATTTTATGAATGTTTTATGGCTATTATGTTACTTAATGTTTAAAATGCTGTATTAATGTCCACATCACTGCTTTGCAGAATTTTGGGCTCACATCACCCATGCCAACAGTGGCCTTGGCCGTGACTACACTGGTTGGCGTTCTTACAGCAGTTTTCATCTTCCAGTCTGCATCTGAGAACTAATAACGCCCGATGCATAACTTGGTGTTTGTAAAACTTGTCTATTTATTCATAAAGAAATTGCTCTTTCAATTTTTGATGCCAACAACAATGTAAGTACACGAGTCTACAAGTAACACGAACTTTCCTCACCGTGAGTGAATTCTACTGTTCTTTTTATGAGTTTAGTAAATGTGGATTCACGAGCTAGCAAACTAACAGAATATATAACTTTGAGTATATTAATGCATACATAATCACATATTTGAACCTTCTAGTTATGCACTGGGTGTCAGTTGGAAGCTCCCAAAGCAGTTAACTTTATGTTTGTGTGGTCCTGGTAAGATTCCCCTTTTACATACATGCTACAAGCATCATTACCCTGTGTAGTGTATATGAACATGAGACTTTCTCGGTTCTTGACAGTGTTTGAGTAAAGGTCAATTCTAAGTTTCTAACGCGAGTCTGAAAGTTTCTCAAGTCGAGCAATTTCTTATAAAACTTGACATGAGGAATGCCTCCTTATAAAATTTGATTATGGGAGTATCACCCTCGGTAAATCCTATTAGAGATGCACCAAATTCTCATTGTCATAATTGTATATTTTGGATTTGTATTTTCATGTCAAAGTCATAGTCAAAGTCTTAGTCAAGGTCATAGTCAAAGTTGTTATTAGTATTTAATATTTGTAGGTTATGTCTTTCTTCATTGTATATATATCATGTATGAATTATGAATAAAATGTGGTTGATCATTCTCTTATAAATCCCACGGTGCGCTAGGTTTATAAGGAACGCTTCCTTCACATACCACTACTGCGTTTTGGTTGCATTTGCTATGGTTGAGGGTTGCACAATTAAGCGTGCTTGAACCTAAAACAAAGTCTTGAGCAAGCGGGCAACATTAGTTGATACGAGGGACCAGGTGCTACAAATGTCATCTCGATAAGCTAAAGCGGGGAGATTTTGTTGCAAGTGTAGCCACCGTTGGTATTTCTTCAAATCATGATTTCATCTTTCATTTCTCTTCGGGTTTTCAACTTCATCTTAATTCGTGCAACAACATTAGATTCATCGTATAGGATGCAGGGCACCAAGATGGTATGATGATGCAACCTAAAATTCACAATTAAATCTTTCTTTCATTTATGTAGGTCAAACGGTTGTGTTAAAATGGAACTATCAGGTGCATTCTATTCAAAATCAATCGAAAGCAAATTGCCATTGGACATGGCTAGGCTAATTGATCTACTATTTATGGATCATAATTATAGGTTGCAAAAAATGGGCCGGCCAAGTCAAAATAAGTTGTATTGACCCAAAACACTTCCGTTTAAATATTTATTTTTTTAATAATGTTCAAAGAGGGTTGGTCTATTAATATAGTTATTATAATAATTTTTGAATATATGATCAAAGTTTTTATTTATTCTGAATTGTACCACATGATTTAGGAGGCTATGTGCACATTTTTGGCGATGTTTAACTTGTTTGACCTGTTTTCATTTGAGCCTATTTGTTTTAATCTAATTTTTTTGTTGATTAAACTAGTTAGTGATAAAAAAAAATAACCACCAAAATAAAATGTAAAAAAACAAATCCAGGAAGTAGACATATAATTGTAATATATAGGAATGGGGTTTCATATGGTTGAGAGTTGAGACGTTACCGGTGGAATCCACAGGCACTTTTCTTTACTGAGTTTTTATATTTTTGTGAACAAAATTAACTATTTTTCCTGATACTTTCAACTAAAACTCATTACAACAGTATTGGCGGTCACCCGACACCAAGAAATTCCCGTGTTATATGGAATGTTTAATAAAAAATATTGTAACAACAGCAATGTATTTTTACGATTGACACCTAGAGCTGGCAAATCATGTATACCCAAACTGTTAAGAAACGAACATGTTAAGACACAAATACGGAACATATATAAACAATCACAACAGTCAACATCATCATCATCATACTCAGTTAATCCCACCTATAACAAAGCTAACGTAGGGTCTGAGGAGGGTAAGATGTAGACAGCCTTACCTCTACCCCTAAGAATAGAGATGCTGCTTCCAGTGAGACCCCCGGCTCGATGTGGTTTGGTATCAAGCCTTGGACATAAAGCACAGAACACTTAGCAATCGGGACAAACCCGATCAGTGCATGTACCCCTTTGTCTTTTGGCTATCCACGCCACCACATGATGCATGATTAACCGTCTGTCTTTTTAACGTTATTTTCACGAAATTAGTAAAATAACGTTAAAACTAGTGCAACTTTATTTTTGTCCCCCAATGGCCACACATATATACATTATATGCGTACACCGTAAGTGGGCGTAATATAAACGATCACAATACGATAACTTATCATGTCATTTTTTTGGTACCGAACACGAACCTATTTATACCTAGTTTACACGATAAGACACGGTAATACCAGTTTATACAAAATTAACACCATAAGACACGATAATACATGTTTATACCACGTTAATACGATAATACACGAACATGTTTTCCAAATCCGACACGTTAAATGGATACCATCAAGCATTAAAAAGGTAGAATTCCACATGGTAAAAACGTGTAACTCCAATACTCCACCCCCACAATCTATATTTAAAAAAAAATCTTTAACATGTCTTAACGAGTACTAAACGGGCAAACAAATATTTAACCTGTTTAGACACAAAAAGTAACTTGTATGTTTCATGTCTACCTGTTTAGGACACGAAACCTGTTAAGGTCATACCTATACTTGTAAAAATCGTGTAGGTTCGTATCAAGTATTTGTGTTCGTGTATGAAATTGGCAGCCCTATTGACACCATTGTTTTTATAGAAAACTAGTTGATTACCCGGGAGGGTCCCGGGGTTGAAAAATCTAATTTTACGTGATAACCTATTGCAAATGGCTCAAGTTAACTAACCACAAAATATCTCAATCATTGCATGTTCATAGTATTCTAATCAGTAATAACTCATATTCCCTAATCTAAAACCTAATCAGTAATTATTTAAAGAATCACTTATGTAAGCTGCAACTATTAAAAAACTCATTACATCTCTCTAATTTCTCACATTCTAATGGCTCTTATAATTCCTAACCTAATCAACTAAACAAACACTTAAGTTGGAAGTTGTAATCATTGCATCTCATTATGCCACGTGGCATAATCAAGAGATGGTTGAGGCCACCATTGAACGCCACGTCAACAACTATCAATTCTTTCTAGGAGCGTCCCGGGGTTGAAAAATATAACCATTCTAATAATACTAATACTAATAGTAATAATTATTACTCTTGTAATTAAATAAATAAAAGAAATAATCTTGCTATAAGGTGACACCATGTGTTGCAGTGTTGCGCGTTTGTTTCTCCTAACTTCCCTTGATGAAGTATACCTAGTAAAATTCCAATGATAACATGGCGATTAGGCTGATTTTCAACATCGTAGATAAGAACCTGGTTTAAAAGAAAAAACATGATTAATGAATAACATGAACACTTTGTGTGTTTTTTTCCTGTATGAACGAAACCCCACAAAAAATAGTCGATTTTTCTCCGTTTTTTATATAGGACTATGGTACTCGTTGGAAACATAATAAAACACTCGTTAATTTGGTGTAATTTTTTTCTTTAAAAAATCTCGTATATAAAAGATATAAATGTTTAAAAATTATGGGAGGAAACATGAGAGAGAAATTTTAATTTTTTTTTTAAATTCTTTTTTTCCTAAAATAACTCAATTTAATTTAGGGTTAAGGGAAATAGTTCAAAAACACTAAAATCTTTCAATTATGATGCCATGTGGTACTCTCAAGGGGAAGTTGAGGCATCCATTGCACTCCACGTCAGCATATACGTTTTCTTTTATATATACAAAAAACAACAACAACCAAGCCCAGTAAATCCCACAAATAGCGATGCTATTAGTAGGGTCTGGGGAGGGTGGATGTAGGCAAGCCTTACTCTACCCCTAGGGATAGAGAGACCGCTTCCAGAGAGACCCTCTGCTCAAATACACAACAGAAAGAAAACAAAAGGTATACACACACACAACTACTGATAACATCATAAACATTGAAAACAATTCATCGAAAGAACAGACACTATACCACCATAAAACAACCTATGCACATACATATAAAATCCGTATAACGTGAAAACAAAAAGTAAGGCCCTACGAAACACCTAAAATACATTTTTCCCATATCCTAATAGTCCTTAGCCTTTATCTTCTGCCTCCATAAACCCCTATCATGGACCATGTCCTCAGAGAGGTGCAACCCAGTAAATCTTGTCTAACCCGCTCATCCCACGTCAATTTTGGCCTGCCTCTACTCCTCTTCCCTTCCACAGTGAGACCTTCTACCACTCTAACTGGCTCAGTCGTCTGTCTCCTCTTCACATGCCCAAACCATCTCAATCTCCCCTCTTTTATTTTATCCGAGATACTAGCTACCCCCAATCTATCCCTTAAAACCTCATTTCTTATCCTGTCTAACCGTGTGTGACCGCACATCCACCTCAACATCCTCATCTCAGCTACCTCCATCTTCTGTACTTGCATTTTCTTGATTGCCCAACAGTCAGAGCTGTATAACATAGCCGGTCTAATAGCTACCCTATAAAACTTCCCCTTTAAGTTAGTTGGAAATCTTTTGTCGCACAAAACCCCAGTAGCTGCTCTCCACTTACACCATCCAACCTGGATGCGGTGGGCTACGTCACTATCCATCTCTCCATCCCTTTGTACAAATGATCCTAAATACTTAAACTTAGTTACTTGTGGCACCACCTGTCCCTCAATGGTAATCTGAGTGTCCTCGTCATTGCCCACGCCACTGAAGTCACAGTACAAGTACTCCGTCTTGGATCGACTAATCCTTAAACCTTTACTTTCTAGCGCTACACGCCACTCCCCTAGCCTCGCATTCAAACCTTGTTTACTCTCGGAGACTAACACAATATCATCTGCAAAAAGCAAGCACTACGGGACCGTCTCCTGGATCGACTTTGATAACTCATCTAGGACAACCGCAAATAGGAAAGGGCTCAAGGCAGACCCTTGATGGAGTCCTACTTCTACAGGGAAAGATTCAGTTTCTCCTACAGGTGACCGAACGCTAGTCTCCGTCCTAACATACATATCTCTAATTAGGTCTATATACTTCCCAGAAACCCCTCTACTCTCCAAACTATCCCAAATCAGTGTACGAGGCACGCTGTCATATGCCTTTTCAAGATCAATGAACGCCATATGCAAATTTCTCTTCTTCTTCCTATATTTTTCCATCAATCTCCTAAGGATATGTATTGCTTCTGTAGTAGACCGCCCTGTCATGAAACCAAATTGGTTAACCGTAACTTGAGTTTCTCTTCTAAGTCTAGACTCGATTACTCTCTCTCATAATTTCATAGTATGTCCTAGCAGTTTAATCCCTCTATAATTCCCACAACATTGGGCGTCTCCTTTTTTCTTATACAAAGGTACTACTACACTAGTCCTCCATTGATCTGGCATCCTTCCAAATTTGAAAATAAGATTGAATAATGTTCTTAGCAATTGAACTCCTACTTCTCCCATACACTTCCACGCCTCAATCGGTATGTTATCCGTCTCAACCGCCTTAGCCCTTCCCATCTTACTAAGTGCTGCTCTTACTTCTCCCTGTGTGATACGTCGACAATATATTTTTTAACTAAAGAAAATAGTTATAAAATGTTTTACCCAATTTTTTTTTAATAATTTATTAGTTAAACCCAATTACTTAATTCCTTCTAATATAGAGTTCACTTCAAACTATAAAAGCTCATGTCTTATTTTTATGGTTTTAACCTAATGAGCAATTAAAGGCTCACTTAACTAATTCCAATTTTCTAACCTAAATTAATATAAAAGACGAACTAGAGTCGTGAGATGAACATAAGCCATGAAGCGCCACAATCGGTATAACTTAGGGATAATTCTGTTTAAACCGAAGAAAAAGGAGTCATAAATTCTGTCTTTTTTTCCTCAACGAGAGTAGCGAGGACGATTAAGCATGAGTTTTTTTAGGACATTGTACATTTATAATGATATTGGTTTTTATTATGTTATTTGACCCGACTCGACCTAAAATGACCCGAAATTTTGTGACAAGGTTGTTATAAATCCAAATAGAAAAAAATGACACCAATGAGAAATTTCTGGCTCCGCTGTACAATAGTGTGTCCAACTGCAACGTGATTGTCAATATCATAATTAGTTTTTTTTATCGGTTAATTACACTCACCTGGAGGATTCGAACTCCCTACCTTTCATTCTTATCACCTTTATCACCTTATCCCCAACACTGGGCCACAGCCTCAAACATATCATAATTAGTTATAACACACTAGTTTATAAAGATGTAACACCTTCTCTGGTATGATGGAACTCATCATCGAGATGTTTCTAAGTTTAAATAGTTGTTTTGCTATTATAATCAGTTTTTACTTATACATTATAAGTTTAAATGATTAATAACAGATAAATTAAAGAATTATATATAAACTACTAGTGGGGAACCCACGCGTTACGGCGGAGTCAACAATACGTGATGAGAACATATTTTACACCTTAAAACAATAAAAAAAGATCATATATAAGTTGTGTATATATGTAAGAGCACACACGCTTCCCATTGTGGTAATTTAAGTTATCCTAATAGCAACTGCCCAAACTGGCCAAGCAAATTATTTTTGTTTGGGCCAAACTGTGGACAACCCTAGTGATTATTTGATTATTGGTTCTTTGAATATGAAACATGTAATTAACATTGTTCTCCTTTTATTCTAGTAGCAATCAAGTACTGGAAGATTGAAATTTGAAACGAATAATGAAAACTAATGTGCCATTAAAGTCTCACTAATAACTAAACAAATTATTTGGTTGATCATAGAAAAAGAGTAGAAGAAAATGAGATGCTATTTAAATAATTCAACTTCATATTAATATTATGAACTCTAAATTTATATCTTCTTTTATTGTTTTTAACTAAATTTATGTGGTTAAGAAATGAAGTATAATGCAAAACTCTTAATCTTCATTATAACTTTTGGTAGTTCTTCTAGTTTTATTAGATATTTAATTATCGTCAATGACCCCAGCTCAGTTGAGGAGAGGTGGGAGGGTTTACTCCGTAGGGAGGTTCCCGCCCGGGAGAGGTACACGGTACGAATCCTAGGGCAAGCAAAAATACACCCCTTGACATTGAAAGGGCTTATGCCCTCAGTGACGATGCGGAAACGGGGATTCGAAACGGGGTACCGAGGTGATGTCGTTAGCCGATAAAAAAAAGATATTTAATTATCACATTTAGTGATATTTAATAACAACCTTCTATTATTATTATTATTATTATTATTATTCTTATTATTATAAATTTTGACTTGTATTAAATTTTGTATTAATTTTGTCTTGCCAATCTAATAAAATTACATTTTTGTCCATATAGATGAATATGAAATTATGATTTTACCCGTCTAGAATACACTATATAGTAGTATAGATATAGATATATAGTGAGTGGTAAGTGAAGATCCTAGTTGTAGCCTTGTAGACTTGGATTGGAGAAGTCTATAAAAACCTATACACGTAGTGTTACTAAAAGTAATAGTTTTTCTTTAGTTATTATACGAATTTTCTATCCTAGGTCTATGTTACAAGTTTGATCTACTTTTTCTTTTTAGGGGTTAAGTATATGCTCTCAGTGTTCATCAATCAATAACATGCATCTTTTTTGCATTGATTTATGTTAAGAGTGGGGATGGGGAAACAGCGTGAAAAGCTCATCTCGCCCACCTACACCGCCACTTATGGGTGTTATCATCGGCATGGCCCCTTGGCCGGTAGAGGTTTAACTGCCGGGGGGGGGGGGTAATGAGGTGTGGGTTTGTGATTGGTTGATGCTATTTTTAAAAAAACATATCATTAAATGCTACACATGACTGTTGGAAGCTTTAAAAAAAATTAAAAACATTATTACCGTTGTAGGTTAAGAAATTTATTATTTATATTAAATTCAACCATTTTACATAACATTTCAACCCATTCCAATCAATATTTATATAAGACCAACCCATTCCAACCAATCTTCACACCATTTGACGTCTTTATATTTATATAAGCACCATACTTTTTATAAAAATGCAACAATAAAACCAAGGCTTTGACCTGAACAACCCAAACAAGTACTCCGAAAACCCGAATACACCACCGGTTCGCCCGATAGCAAACCGTCCACCCCAATTTCAAACGTCGTGTCCCGAATATGCCGGTTTCGCGCCTTACATTAGTGGCCGTGTCTATACCAATTTTCCATTTGACGATTCCTCCATTTCTACACAACCACAAACCCCGTTAACCTTACCCGAAAGCGTACCCAAGACTCAACCACAAAATATTGTTGGGTCATCGTCGGGGAAACAAACTGTAAGAAGAAGACGAATGAGGAAAAAGCTCTCGCCACGGCCAACTGAACCGTAATAAAGTGGACAACCACCGAAGAGGTCGCGGTAACAAAAGCTTGGATAAGCGAGTCGGAATGCTCGGGTCAAGGTATTTTTAATACTTTTTTAAACATAATATACGTTGTTAAAAATATATTTTTATACCTATGAGTAATATATTTTTTTTAACTAGGAAACTATCGACACAAAACCGACTTCTGGCTTGAGATAAACAATGCATTCCATAAGTTGATGGACCGAGATTTCTATCTAGCAAATGATAGTCTCTCGTCCAAGTGAACCGAAATAAACCGAGAAATGAACGCGTTCAAGAGTCTTTATTATCACGCAAGAAACAATCCAAGAAGCGGTGAGACGGATGGCGACTACGCATGGCTGCAGAACTCGCTAGGCGCTACCGACTCTGCCGATTGAGGAGTTGCGAGTACTCGGCCTATGCGGGGAGTACTCCGAATATTTGGCCAACTCGGCTATACTCGGTCAACTCGGACGACTTTGGCAACTATGCGACTACGTAACCAATGCACTTAAAGCTTTTCGTGACAAGAACGGTTCGGACTTCAAGTTTTCGTTCTTTTTGATGAGTCGCTTGCATTGGGAAGTTGCAATTCAACAACAAAGGATCGAGGAGAAAAGAAGCATTCGCAAAGCTATTGAAAGAAAATTGACTATGAAAGAAAAGCGTGAAGATATGAAATTTCTCGCTATGCTCGTTGATCACCTCACCGGTCCCGAGTTAGAGATGGCGTTACAAATGAAGCGCGGGATCATGAAAAAAATACAACATGAAGTTTTATTTATTTTTTTATGATTTTTAATTTTTAGGTAATTTTATTATTAATTATTATGGTTTTAATTATCTTTTTAATTAAATAATGTGTTATTTATTAGTTTATAAAAAAAAGTAAACTAGAAATGTCACATGTCAAATGATGCCCACTCCCTCCCCTCTTTTCACTCCTCATAATTTTCACGCTTCAAATTTGGGAGTCACAAGTGGCATATGATGTTTCATTTCCCTCTTTCCTGCTCCACTCCCCATGGCCTAAAACTATATACTCCTTTATTGTAATATGAAATGAAAATAACCCACCCCATCAAATCCCTTTTTCCTTTCTTTTTCATCAACACCCCTTTTTTTTGACAATTGCTTAATGTATAATATCTGAAGTCTAGCAATGATACATCATCTTACTGTGGTGTGGTCCAGCTCCTCTGCATGCAGGACATTATATATTGTGGACCAAAGTGTAGTCCAAATCTACAGTCTGTTCTCATGGACCGGTTGGATGCATCAACATATCCTCGGTTGTGAAAGTGCCCTTGGGGAACAAAGCTATCAGTTTTGGTCACATGTTCTCCTTTATATGTGGATGTGCAATGATCTATTTAATTTTATGTTTAGACTAGCCATTTGGTGGTTTCGGGACTTGGTGAAATGCGATGCAAGAATTTAGGTTTTAGTTTTTATAATCGAGATAAGAAGTGATATGACATGGTGGAAAGAACAACGACTCGAGAGAAGTGTTTCATATTTGGGTTACGGAGTTCATTTTGTATTTTTCATAATAGGGTTGTAAGTGTTACTTATAGGTTATAAGTGATGACTGTATATATAATTTTTGAATTAACGACCAAAATTTTACTATACTATGAACATGTTGTAGGAATTATTTGTGTAATTATTTCAAATTATATCTTACATGTTTTATCTAGATTTTTATGAGTTAATAGCCGAAATCGTTCCTGAGGTTTGGTCACTTTTGCCACTTCAGTCCAAAACCCAAACCTTTTACATCTGGCTCCTTCTGTTTTATATTTTTTTTTTGCCACATTCTTCCCTGACACTATCTCAGTTAAATGTTGACGTTAAGTTGGAGGGTATTTCTGACTTTTTGCCTAGGAAATCGAGGGCATTTTGGACATTTTGTATACTTTATTTATTTTAAAATTTTTATTTCTTTTTTGCCTTTAAATACATAAAACAAATAATCTTTAACTCTCCCCTCCTCTGCATCTAGGGCTGGCAAATCGTGTATAAGGTTTAACAGGTTTCTGACGACGCGAACAAATCAAGTTCTAAACATGAACACGACTTATTTAACTACTTTATATCTCATGTTTATAACACAGTTTTATGTACCAAAAAAAAGAAATGAAGGATCTTTGCCTCTTAATTCAATTATTTAAAAAAAAAGTAAAAAATCACATAGTGTATTTTTTAGTTAACAGGTCTTATCATGTCTTATACAGGTTACCCATTGCCAGCCCTACCTGCATCTCTCAGGTTCAAACCACCACTACCATCACCATTCCACCATTCCACTATCAACCACCACCTCTACTTAAACCTATTGCTGCCGCTGCACCACTGCTGCACCACCACCGCCGCACCACCTCTCCTTAAACCCACAACACTCTTCCAGATCCCCAATCCCTCCAATCGCTTTCCAATTCCGCTGAAAAAAGCCCAATTCTTGAAACCAAGGTCGAAGAACACCAGAGTATTCAATTAGAGTAGTTACAGGTGCTTCCACAAACCTAATTACAGGAAACGAGGGTTAGCAACGAGGGTTACCAATATGCCCTTGGCTTCCTCAACGAACAGATTGTTTTATAAATCTGAGTCTGATGAATCTGAGTCTGTAGAAGAAAACCCAGTTCCGGACCAGACGCATTAACATGCGATTAAAGGCGGTGACGGAGTCATGGGTGTCCAATCGAACCAGATATGACCTCAAACATGAAATCTCTAAACCCATCTCTATTCCTTTTATTAATAATCTCAGATTAGTAATGGTGAGGATTGGTACGGTGAAGGGTGACGGGTCACATTGGTGTAATATGTTATAGTGACGGTGGGTGTTTGGTAAATGGTAGTGTTGATGATGATTGCCGATGTGATGGTTGATGGGTCGTGTTGCATACGGTGGTCTTAGATGGAGAAATAGAGTGGTGGTTGCCTGATATCATCGGTGGTGGAGGTGGGGATCTGGGTTTTGGTTTGAAGAGAGATTCATGGGAAGTGGTCTAGAGGTAGAAGATGAGTGGGGAGGTGGGTCCCACTTATTAAAAAAAATATTAAAAATAAATGGGTATGCAAAACGACATAAATACCCCTAAACTTAGCGAGATAATTTAACTGGGTTAGTGTTAGGGACGAATGTGGCAAAAAAAATGTAAATAGAAGGACCCAGATGTAAAAGGTTTGGGTTTGGACTGAAGTGGCAAAAGTGACCAAACCTCAGGGACGATTTTGGCTATTAACTCTTCTATTAATGAAATTCAATTGAGTATTGAAACTTGTCATTTACCATGAGCTACCAAACAATTGTCATTACATGGCACCCCGATGTTTCCGCCATCGATTAGGGTGTTACAGATTGGTATCAGAGCCTTGGTTATAGGGAATTAGGTTATTAGAAAAATAATATAGTCTATAATCCTAGGACTTTAACGAGTACTTGATTCTCTATTTGATTCCTTATCCTTATCCTACTCCCTATCCTTACCCTAAGCCCTGCAAGTTTTCTACTTTTATTCACATGCTGCAATCGTGATCTACCCCTAGATTATTAGGACAAACTCCTCAGGTTCAAGCCTGAACTGTTTTGATAATCTCGTCAAGGTCCTAGATTCTAATAACGAACACGCCCAATCTGAAATGGTGAACGCCTGTATTCTGAGTCTTCTGTCTAAGGGTGGCATTTCGTATAAATCCCAATTAGACGAGGGACCCGTATGCCTACCTGGGAATTTTCGGGATGAGTGTTCACTTATAGGCTAAAGCACGTCTTCGCTAGTGTTATTAGAATCTAAAAACCTTGATAAGTCAATGTTTCTGTTTATTGGTTTTAATTAATAATAAATTATTACACTCTTTGTATTTTATTTCATTCCTTTCATTTTATTATTTTTGTTTTATACAACCTCATGTCCTTTGTTGAAAATGCATCACTTTCATTAAAACCAAAGTTTTGAATCTCAAAATTTTTACAGTTCAAATCCATTTCATTGCTTATATAAATCACCCACCAACCTGATTTCATGATCATTTGTGAGTTCGCAATCATACATCATCTCTTAGTATTACCCATATGTTTGATTATTTTCAACAACTAACCCAAATCATATGATGGTTCTCTTTTACAACATATTACATATTCTGAAAGCCTATTACCCTTGGTGTTTTCTTGTCAATTCCATTTTAAACCTCCCCTTACATTTCTAGTATATTTTTTAAAGTATCCCCAACCATGAAATTTCATAATATCCAAGATTTTAAAACCCTTGTTTAAACTATAATCCATTAACCCGTGAACAGGAGACACTCTAGCACCAACACTAAAGATTGCTGATTTTTGCCAAACCTTTACCACATGGGAATTTCACTAACCATATAAAATGTGTCACACCCCTCCAAGGCAGAAACACGGGGATGTGATTTGAAAGGTTTTCAAGCACAAGGTTCGAAACACACAAGACTTAATTAAAATAAATACCATCAAAGGATGGATGATGTCATAAATTATTCAAATTAACATAACATTGTCTAAAATTAAAAAATTGTCCGGAAACGCATGACTTAAACACTAAAATGACGTATGACTGACAAAACCACATCCACAATGGTACCACCCAGTGCAAGCTCAAACTCTCTCTCAAGTCCCTGCTCATCATGGCCAGTTACCTGAAAAACATGCATAAAATAGTCATCAACATAATGTCGGTGAGTTCACAGATTTTAATATACTATGTAAAGTGCTCGTGTAATCCGTGTATGACCAATCATAGGCTAGCTAAGCGAATGATTTCTATGCAAACCATGAGTCCCATAACCAAACCTCTTGACTATTATGCCTCGCGCATTGTATAATTAAGACAACGTATGTATAGTAGAATACTAACACTCTTTTGTATGTAACCGGTTAGAGCGACTAACCAAGAGTGAGGGTGTCAACCGGATAGATATATTATAGTGTTCCATGGCTTTTGATAGTTAATGGTTATAGTATAATGTAAGTACGAGGACTGTTGAGCTCATGAACCAAATGTCTCATGTTCGACATGGTAGTCACGATAGAATAACACACAATTGAAATGTACTAGGATTGTAGCATGTTTATCCCCCAAAAATGGAAACATTGTAAAATGTGGCCGTGAAACTCACCTGATGATAACACGTGTGGTCTAGTAAAGCTGGGATGTGAGGTAACTACCGTCTTGACAATGATTGCCCTATGATTTTTAATATTATGGTAAGTTGTACGTTTTTGTTTGTTTATCATACAAGTTGTTCACCCGACATTGTGGACCCTGGTATTAGAGTATGTGGGCCATGTTTTTGTGCATGTGACAATCTATAGTTTATTTGTATGTACTTGTAAAACATACGGCTCCAGAAATCCCAGGCGTTTTATTGTAAAATGTTATTTAGTGTGGACTGAACGGGCCCCACATGTTGTCATGGGCCATAAATTGTTCCCAATCTAACATGTGTGGTCGGCTTATGAAAAAACGAGTGTTTTGACATATGTTTAGGCTTTAGTACTATCCAAGCTAGTATTAACATATGTTATAGTCTTATTAACATGTGTTATAATAATGGCCGATTGTTTTTCATGTTATGTTGTTCTAAATCTGATTATTTATCATGCCAAAAATGACTCGATTATGTAAATCAATGTACAAGGGAGTGACCAAGAGTGTGTATAAGTGTGTTTTCATGAAATCAGGTACGTTTATCCTCAAATTGTGGTGAGTTGTCGAGTATGTATATATGTGTATGTTTGATATAAAAATCGGTTTCTCAACATAGTTAAAAGCCGTGGAAAGTTTACTAGGTGTAGATCAAAATGTGGTTGTATTTTCTAGGCTTGTTCATGTCATATTTGAGTGTGGTGAGTTCATGTGCAAATCATATGTATAAAAATGCTAGTGTGTGCTAGAAATTGATATCAATCTATAGTAACAAGGTAATTCCTTAAAAAATTACTATCTTTGGTGTGTTGTGTGGCCGAATTCATGGTGTTCAAGGCTCGGGGGCCAGGTTAACATGGAAGCCGATTGATATAAGGTGGATAGAAGATGAGTTTCTAGATAAACAACTTACCTAGTCGAAATGATGGTGAATACAGAATGATGGGATCTTCTAACCTCCACTTGAGCTCCTAATCTTGTGCTCTTAGTGCTTGGATCAAGAAAATGGTTTTGGTTTTGGGGTAAAGGGGTTCGGCCGAGAGAAACAAGGAGGAAAAGGGAGAGTTTGATGTGTTTTTGGTGTGAGTAATCTTGATCTTTACCATCTTATTTATAGGCTAAGTTATGGTAGCTTAAGTTCATGGATCTTTGCATATTTGGAAGGACATTCTATACAAGTGAAACTTGTTGACAAGTGAAGAAAAAGACACATGATTGGGATAGGGATGTTTCGGCCGAAAGGTATTAGCAAAGGGGTCGTCTTCCACTTTTGGTTGCTGTCAACTCTTTGTATGTGCTTAGTTGTTCATGCAAGACCCATTTTAGTGCAAGATAGATAGATTTGTCAATACATGCCATGCATGACAAGGATTAGTGTATGAGGGGTCACCATCAGCCGATTCTTCACAAAGGAAAGGAGGAATGTTGGTGTTTAACTAAACATAGAAGCTTATCATTCTTGGTAAGTGGGATGGAGTGTGGTTAGGCCAAAAATGTATAAGATTTGGTGAGATAGTGTGAATGTGACTTTGTGAGGGGTTTGGTTTGGGTCTTCGGCCGAGAATGGTTCCAAGGAAACCATTGTGGTTTTGGGTTTATGACCATGTACAAGACGAGAGGTGTCATAACTTAAGTTTCTTAAAGGGTATAAAACTAGGATGTGTCATGAGTTTTGAAAGAGACTTGTGGCTTTGTCTTGGTTCTTTGGCCGAAAAGGGAAGAAGACATAGTGATATCTTTCTAAGTGAGGTTATGATCATAATATAAGGGTTAGAGTGTTAATGTGTCAATACCCTTAAATGGTGTAAGTTGATCATCATGGAAAGTGACTAACCCATATTATGATAATGTTTATACATGTGTGTGGTCGCATATATGCATGTGTATGTATATATATATATATATGTATATGTCCATGCATGTGTTATTAATAAACTCAAATTACCCATGGTATGTAATCTAGTGAGTTGGTAATATATATTAGTAATATCATGTTATCAATATATGTGTTAATCATTGATGGACATGCGTTGTTGGGTGAAATCTTAACTCATGTCAACACATGCTTGTTCCTTGGTAGTATTCACTAGCATCAGCGTATGCTAATGGTTACAAACACTGTGTGAATTGTTCAGGTTTGTGTGGTATTATGTAATTTCCCACTTGTGTATTGTCACGTGTATTGTAATGTTGTGCAACTGTGTTAATCGGTATCCAGTTGCTCTCTGTTGAGCAAGTGACTGGCTTGACTGTTTAATGCCAATTATGTGGTACAGTCCGGGTGTTGTATGCATAAACGGATAATTTATTGAGTTTTCTTTATAACTCATACTTTACCAGACTGGGGGGTATAGTGTGTGCAAAATGTGTAATTATGCACATGATATGACAATAATAAGTAAAATGCGTATGGATGTTGACCTGGATCGTTGATTGGTGTCATAAAATGAATGTTGTGTCAAAGTGTCTTTTATTTTCTTAAACTTATTTTCTAAATTTCAAATGTTTATCTAACTATTTATTTGAGTAACAAATGAGCTTCGATAAAAAAATGTTTTAATCTATTAATAATCACTCATTTTTATGAATTAATCAGATTTGATTATACAAAACGCCTCAACAAAATTTTGATTTTGTTTAAAATCTCTGGCTCACTATAAATTTCATGTCTGAACCATTGAGTTTATACTATTCCTCCTCAACAATTCAACCATCCTTCAAATTCTCCATTGATTCGTACATGTTCTTAGGAATAAAACATTCCAGTACCTATCATCTATATTCCATTATTCCCCAAGCTGAGTTTTCAAGAACCAGATTATTCATTTTCACACCCTCCACAAACATGACTACCTTCTTTCTCCTCCTATACTACAACCTAAAACATTTATCAACTATTTTTACATTCACTATCCTTTAATTGTTTCATCATTCTCATATGGATTAAATGCATGTTATCCATCATTTTTAACATGGACTTGAGTTTCACAATAACTAAACTATTGAAAACTTGATTCTAGATACTTGATCCTACAAGATTCTTCTAAAAACTCGATTGTTAGTTGCATAAAACCTGATTGTTATTGATACAGGAGAAATTGATAATCTATTATATTTGAATATTTGACTATTCATGATACTTGAAAACATGGCTAACTAAATATGAGCTATTTATTATAATCGCCAACTAGTGAAACCACATCTAGACTGATTAGCCTTGTCTAGGGCAACTCAATTACAACTTGCATAATATACATGATACTTGTTGCATTTACAAACTTGCTTGCATGTATGTATTATCAATTTGAAACCTATGTGTTGAACTACGAAAACAATTGTTACATTTGCTGAACAAATGGTAGAGGATGAAGTACTTGCTCAACAGATAGTAGAGCTCCTAACAACCTGATCAGCGATTGGTAAAGGTCATCATGCCTGCTTAACAGTCGGTAGAGGTCCTAATAACCTGCTCAACGACTGGTAGAGGCCATTGTACTTGCTCAATAATCGGTAGAGGTTCCTACTCACTGACTGGTAGAGGTCCTCTTGCCTGCTCAACAGTTGGACTTATTTTTTGATATATGGTGCAAACATCTTACTTAGCGGGCTCCCCGTTTGGGGTAATGCCCATACGTAAAATCTTAATCTTGTGTACTTTTCTGTGGTGATCATGAAATTCGATTCATTAGACCCATTGATAGAAAGACTCAGACGCAAGGCTGTTGTGCATTGTTGTATTGTACATGTGTGTTTAGTTAGAGTCATAGAAGGACACAAAACTCTAATGTAAGGTAAATTGGTGATTGCGGTCCAGAACGTAATCATGAATTTACAGGTACGTTAAGGTGGTGTGAAATTCTATTAGGGTTTTGGTAAGGTACCCAGAACGTTTTTGAAGTATCAGAGGTGTGGTGGGTTAGCTGCGGTACACCCTACTTATAAACACTAATGATGCATCGAAAATGAGACTGGGGTCGGATCAATAACAAACCCTAGTTATGTGGTAGTACATTTAGTCATTTAATAGTCATCTTGTGCATTCTTTTTCCCATTTCTAAAAATTAAAGTTACTGTTCAATTAGAACTTTATCTCAGACCAATATCATTCAAAAACCTTTATTCTGTTACTTATAAACTATTACCACACTCGAAACCATAGTCACCCTAGTTTGTACCAAATACCATCACCTCTTTCCAGCAGCCTCTACAAAAATAACTTCAGGACAAAGTTCCCAAAAATAGGGGAGGCTGTAACATTTTTAATTCTCGCCAATTATTTTTGTATTATTATTTATATATAATATGAGTTTATTCAAACTGTATTAATCTTATATAATAATAATAATAATGATGATGATGATTGTTGGATCAGTAATGCTCTTGATGTATTGCTTACTAGTGAACACTTATGTGTTTAGCAAGTTCAATCAGATTTGCACAGTGGAATGATAAGTAAAGTTACACTATCAACAGGAGTTATTACTCCCCTGGATGTTTGAAAACTAAAGACAAGTATTTAATGAGAATCTAAGTATAGAATGAGAATGAATACTTAAACAGATTCTCAGTAAATGAAATAGAAAGAACAATAAGAACAATAATAAGATTTGAAGGATATCTGTATTAATCAAAATCAATGTCTAAAACAGAGGGGATGAACCCATCTATTTATAGACTTTACATATACACGAACCTTGCTAAAAGTAAGTCAGTAACAAGTTGCATTCTTGGAACTTGTACAAAAGATAAAGTAATACTAAACTAATAAACTACTGAAACATAAGTCGGTTAAAAAGATTCTTGAACAAGAGCTGATGAATGACAAACTACTGATGAGTAGTTTGTCTTCAGTAGTTCTTCAGTGAACTGTCTGGTTAGACTTCAGAACTTCTGATACTTCTTCTTCAGTACTTGTTGAATCCTTCTTCAGTACTTTAGTCTTCTTTCTTCAGTAGTTCTATACTTAGGATATTTTGCAGAAGTGAATTAGACTAAGGTTTACAAAAGTGGTTTCACCAATCCTTTTTGTCCTAACAATCTCCCCCTGGATTGATGAAGCCAAAACCTTTTCTAATTCTTTATTGTCTTCTTCTGTCATTCACAATCTTCGATATCTCCTTGAACATGGAATTCTTCAATTGATTAAGCTGTTCATCAGTGAGAGATCCCCTTTGAGGTTCCAGATGTTGAATTGTAAGCAAGTCTTGAGTTGATAGTTTCTTCTGTTCATTCATGGACTTGTAGGCCTTGCTTGTAAGATCTCTCCTTGTCACTAATACTGAGTTGTCATTAGTAAAGGACCATCTGATGATCAGCACTTTAGACTTGTCAAAGTCTGAAGTATAGGGAACCATGCTGGATCCTTGGGATGTTCCTGAGTGTTGGATATTCTCTATTTCAGTGACTCTCAGGTGGGATTCACTTCTATCTTCCTTATGCATCACATCAGGTAGTTTGAAAGTGGGTAAATGATGTTCAGTAACTACCTTAGTGTGCAGTCTGTCTGTGATAGTCTTCTGGATTTGGTAAGCAAATGTTGAAGGATCCCTAAATTGAGTTATCAGAGGCTTCTCTTCAATATCAAAGTCTCATTGAACAACTGTGTTGCCTTCCAGCAACACCATTTTGAAGTCAGTCTTTGTATTGTCCTCTGGTTTCTTCTTGGTAGCTGGTCTTTTAACACCAGAAGTTCTAACTACTGAAGTTGATACTTCAGAAGTTTTGAACTTCTCTGGATTAGCAGCCTTGGCAGCCTTGTACTTCTTGTATGTGTCTAGTAGTCTTTCTTCTTTCCATCTTGACACAGAGGCTTTTGAACCATAGTGATTTGCTACCAGTTCTTCAATCATCTCAGCTCTCTTGGTTTTTCCATCTTTATTTGTTGAAAGTTTGTCAGCAACAAGTTGAACTCTTTTAGTCAGCTCATCCATTGAGAGCATTTTGAGTGAAAAGGCTTTTGTTTGGATGTTCTTTGTTATAAAAGACATCAGTTGTTGTCTTTTGTCTTCTTCAGCAACTCTCTCTATTTCAGCTTGCCTATATAAGCTTGTAACTTTTTATTGAGGCTTAAGTCTTCCCTTGCTTCCAAAGCATTCCAGATCTCATCTTCCTTAGCCTTTCTTTAGGCTGCAATTAAACTCTTCTCAAGTAGTTCTTTGGACATTGTTAGTGGAGAAGGGTTCAGCACAGTCATTGTTGTAGGCCTTGGAATAGGAGTTGGTTATTGTTGTTCAGTTGGTTTGGAAGGCTCTTCTGTTGGTTGTATGTTGGAAGTGTTAACTTCTGATGTGTTGACAGGAGTGTCAACTACTGAAGGATTGTCTTCAGTATTTTCTAAATCATCAGAAGTTTCATCAGAAGTTTCTTCAATATGGCCTTGGGAAGTTTCAGCTTCAACTTCAGTTCCAGAGATAAGCCTTTGTTGATCTTCTCTTTGTTTTCTGGCTTTCTCTTGGAGTTCTCTTTCTTGTAGAGCCACTCTTGCCTTTATTCTGGCTTCCAGTGACTCCCTTGGTTCCTTAATCTTCTCCCCCTTTTTGGCTTCATCCACTTTTGGAAGCTTAGAAGGTTGAGAAGTTGTACCAGTGAACTTGGCAATCTGTCTTGAGTTGTGGTCAATTTTGTTGGACAGATCATTCATCTTGGATTTGATTATCTCAAATTGGTTTTTGGTTGACAGCACCAAAGCAGCTGTGAAAGTTTTGAGGTGATTGGCAATAAGGTTGTTCATCATCTGGTATAGGGGACCATCTGGGCTGCATAGTTGGTTCAGATCTATGCTTGTTGATCCAGGGAATTATGTAGGCATATTTAGTGAGGGGTGTGTTTTGGGGTGATCTTCATGTTGTACAGAAGATGCCACTTTAGGGGAATCAGGGATCAAGTGGTCTTTAACCTGATCTGGTGTGACCAGCTCTTTGAGCTTAGAGACACCAGGTGCAGGACCTTCACTAGCAGCTGTCAATTCAATTTTAGTGGAGTGTGAATCATCATCCAAATCAATGGAATCATCTGAATCCCTGATTACATCCTCAATGAGGACAGTATCAGTTACATCATGAGCTGAGCCCAACTCAGTTGTCTCATATACCTCTTTTTCTTGGTTCAGAGGATTTCCTACCTCGGGCATTAAGCCTTCATCAGTAGTTGCCACAAATGAGGTCTTAGCTATGTTACTTCTATCTTCAGATCCACCACTGGGTGGTATTTGAGTAGTAGCAGCCTCAAATGTACCTAGAGTTTCTAAGTTTGGGCTTAGAGACCCTGGTTCATCCTCATCTCTTGGGCTAGGGCTAGGGATATCCACATCCATGTCAAGTGCTGAAGGTATGTCCTCTGTTTGATGTGGTTGTTGGGGACTGACATGTTCTGATGGAATGTTTTCTTTCAGCCCAGAGAGAAGTTTGGCAATTTCAAGGGCTTCAGGTTCAGAAAGTTGTGGTGCTGGTTCAGTTGTTTGGTCTATGGGTAGCAGTTTCAAAAGAAGAGTCTATGGGGATTGTTTTCTTAAATTTCTTTCTTTTTAATAAAATGGTTATTGGTGCTCTTGTGGGGGTTTGAGATGGATGAGACTGAGAGGATGTTTCAGTCACATCTTTATCAAGTGCAGATTGCACATTAGCAAGTTCAGGCATCTCAACCTCCTGAACTGTAACACCCCAACCGATGGCGGAAACATCGGGATGTCACGTATTGATGATTGTTCAGTAGCTCATGGTAAATAATAATTTTCATTATATGATTTAAATAATTTACATACGATTGTTCTACAAGAATTCGTACATCAAATTGAACAAAACTATGTACACATCTTCAAGCATTAATTCAAATCCTCAAGCAAGTAGAACCTGAAACATGTTAAGTTGAAAATATTTTGGGTCAACAAAAGTTGGTGAGAATTACATAGGTTTTGATAATCGAATACAATTGTTGTGCAATTCATGTGTCATGGCAATCTAGTCCATATGTGAAAAACATACTAGAAGTAAATCGAGTGCATAATCAACCCTTGTGACTGTTGTATTGTGGTACATCCCATACGCTCATGGTTCACTCGTTTATATTGTAGTAACAAACACCCACGCTACCTTTGTAGGAGGCACGTATCCGGGTGGGATTGTCAGTCCAATAGATCTATCAATTATACCGTTGGTTGATCAATGTTTATGCTAGAATTGTGCTTACCCTAGTCATGTTCAAGACATAATGCAACATAGAAAAACACATAGACACATTGATGATTGAATTGCATAAATGATGTTGTAACATGTTTCACCCCAAAAATGGTGATAAATAGAAAAGGGGCTATGTAAAACTCACCTTAGCAAAATGTTATACTTCTTGAAAAGATTGAATAGTGGTGTTGCCCAAACAATGCCAAATATCACCCTATAATAAGGTAATAAATATGTCTAGGTCTATCTAGTCTACAAATGTATATGTTCTAGGGTTTCGAATTTGGGGATAACTACTCGTTTGATTAATATTAAAATTGTTTGATAATTGAGAGAATTTTTGTAAATAAATAGACAAAAATCTTTTTATGAAATTTAAATTTAAGATGGTCACAATAATGTGTTTAAAGTATAAAAATAATTTTTACAAAATTATTTTCTTTAAAATAGAATATTAATTCTATTTATAACAAATTATCAAGATTTAACTTTAATATTTAAAAATACTAAAATTAAAGAATTATTATTTTAAAATTTATATTTCTGTTCTAAATATTCAGAAATAATTTGTATAAAATTTTGGTGCAAAAATATTAAAAATTGGATTTATTATGATTTAATTATGATTAAAACTAACAAAAATTGATTAAAAATATTAAATAAATGATTTTTCAGAAATAAAAATCATTTCAGAAAAGTTTATTGTTATAAAAACTCAGAATAATTTTTGTGGAAATTTATAAGATCGTTTTGATATTTTAATGGAATTTTATAAATATAATAGAATAAAATTGATTTATTTATTAAATATATTAAATAAATAAATTTTTGAAAACTAAAAATTGTAAGTTAAACTTTTTCATTAGATTAACTAAAAATAATTTTTGTAGAATTAATAAAAGAGTTTTAATAATTTAAAACGAATTTATAAAATTATAAGCATTATATATAATTATTGATTTGTTTGATTTAAAAAGTAATAAGGAAAAAGGAGTGTGCCACAGCCGGGACTCGAACCCGGGTGGCTTGGTTTGTGAGCACCAGACACAACCACTTGGTCCAGACCAGTGGTTGTGTTGATTTCAGTTTAATTTAAAATAAATATCATATGAACAATCGAGTTTATCCCCAAAATCAACCCACGAGCCCTAATTTTTCAATCGTTTGATTCACACATCAATAACCCAATTAACCTTAGGGCTATTGATGTGTGGATGCCGAAGATCAAAACCCATCCAAAACATTATACTTACAATGCTGTAATGATCATGAATGCTCAGTCAACACGAAAAGTCAAAATGCGATTGAATTATCAAGAACAGAGGGTTTTTGTGAAGAATTGAAGGTTGAGAGAGATGTAATGGCGAGTTGTGATTGTTCGGGAATGATCAATTTATAGAATTTAGGCCTAGGTGATTGAATTGGCAAGTTTTGACCACGATTTGAATGTGGGACGCGTTTTTGATTAATATGGTAATAATTGGCTGTTAATAATCGTGTTGCTGAGTCATAAAAGGCCGATAATCACGTAGTGATGCAAATCATAGGTTAATCACGAGCTAATGAGGTTGATTTTGGCAAGTCGTGTATCACAGTTGACTTTTCAAGTCAACTGTGAGGGTTTTTGAATCAAATGATATAATTATATTGGACCGGGTTTGAAACAAATACGAAGGCTAGACCAGATGGTTGGTGTGTGTTGTGTTTATATTTGAGCCGGGTCTGGACGCGGGTTCGATTCCCGGTCCAGACGTTCCTTTTTTTTTTGTCCAGTGTTCCAGCGAACACATAAGAGATGAAGGAGGGGTTTTGGGCTCTTGGTGGGCCGTTTGGGTTGGGCCAGACTCGGATTGGGCTCAGGTGGGGGAAAAGGAAGAAGGGACATTGGGTTATGAGTTTATTTTTAAAAAAAATGTTGGTATTATTATTATTATGATTATTATTATTATTATTATTATTATTATTATTATTTTATATATATATATATGTATATATATATAAATATATATAAGTTGTGTGGTCGAAAAATAAAACTTAGGCACATTATGAATGATAAAAAAAATAATATACGTATTAGAATTTGAAAATTTTGCGATGTTACATGAACTGCCTTTCTTTTCAGGCTGGTGGGTTTTTGTTTTTGTTGTTTGGGTTTCTTGGCCTTTTTGGGTGAAGGTTTGGAAGATGAGGGTTCCTTGGGGACTATTGTGTGTTCCCCTTGGTCATCTTCTGGCCAGGTGGCCGGTTTATTGTGCCTAGAGTATGCTTGTGAGGTTAAATGGTTTTAAAACAGTTGTTTGACCCACAAGCACCTCTTCTACAAGTTCCTTTATTATGCATTGCATAATAAATCTTGGATACAACAAAAACTTCTTTTTAGAATTGAGATGATGTAACACCAACTTATTAAAGAAAAGTGCTAATGCCCTGAATTTTGTTTCATTCACAATGGAATGAAAAATAGGTTGAAAAGTAGAGGGCATCTAATCATATGATCCAGTTTTTGGACTCAAACACATAATTATATAGTAAAACAAAAGTTTGTATTTAGGTTCAAAATATTTCTTAAAAATAGTAGCATGTGAGAGAGTACCTTTGTAACCACACTCTGTCATGGTTAAATGAATTTCAGAGTTTGGAAATTGATTTGGGTCACCAACATCATCTAGACCCAGTCTAATCCCTAAAGTTTCGGGTGTGATTGCCATTCTTCTCCCTTGGATGGTTGAATTGAGGGAGATCACCTTATCATTTACTGTCACCGTTTCCGCATTTGCCCAGAACTCATTAAGAGTCTTAGTGTGGATTGGAGGATCAATGGTGAGGGCAGTAAAGTATTGGGATTTAACGACTAAATCAATGATTTCGTCGTATTGGGACCAGGTTTCATGTTTTTCGAAGTAGCCTCTTTGATTGTGTCCCTGTTTCAGAGTTAGAGCCATGTGTTTGTGTGTGTGTGGATCGAACAGTGTTTTTGCAAGTTTAGGGTTTGAGAGCTTTTTAAGAGAGAAAGAGGGAATTTTTGCTTTTTGAATGGATAAGTGTTGGAAAAGGTGTTTATCAGAAGTTTATAACCGCCTTAGGTCAAACTTCTGAAGTGGGAAAAGTCTAATTTGCCCTTAATGACAAAACTGCTGATGAAGAACAATTGTCATCAGTAGTTCCCATTTTCTCTTCAGTAGTTTGTTAACAACTGATGAGAATGTTTTAAACACTTTATTCATAACTTCTGAAGATTATCTTATCAGAAGTTAATCATTTTTTCAGAAAATATTCCCATACTGATGTTTTTGTTCATCGGTAGTTTCTCTCCTTTTGTTTTTCAAAAGTTTTTGTTTTAAAAACAGATGTAAGTGAAAAATAAAATATGTGCAGGAAAAGTAAAAGAACACTTACAAATTTAGCATCCCAAGCATGGATACTAACTTCTGAAATGTTGATGTGTCAAGGGGTTTTGTGAATATGTCAGCTATCTGATTAGCTGTTGTGACATGCTTCACTTCAATCTTGCCTTTTTCATAGCAATCCCTGATGAAATGATATCTGATTTCAATATGTTTAGTTTTTGAGAACTGAACAGGATTTTGAATGATGCTAATGGCAGATTTGCTGTCTACAAGTAATGGTGTCTTGGTCTCTTTGATTCCATAATCAAGAAGTTGATATTGGAGCCATTGTATCTATGATGTACAACTTGCAACTGCAATGTATTCAGCTTCAGCAGTTGAAGTTGCAACAGATGTTTGTTTCTTTGATTGCCAGGACACTAGACAGTTTCCCAAGAATTGACAACCACCAGATGTTGATTTTCTTGACATTTTGCACCCTGCATAGTCACTATCTGAAAAAGCTGATAACTTGGTATTGCTTGAAGCAGGATACCAAATTCCAAGTGTAGGAGTTCCTTTCAGATATCTGAAGATTCTTTTGACTGCAATGAGGTGTGATTCCCTAGGAGCTGATTGATATCTAGCACAGACACATGTTGAAAACATAATATCTGGTCTAGAAGCAGTTAGATACAAAAGGGAACCTATCATACATCTATACATGCTTTGATCAACCTGTTTTCCTTAATCATCTGGTTCAACTTGTGTGGTAGGTGTCATGGGAGTGGAACATGATTTACAGTCTTGTAAAGAAAATTTGTTCAATAATTCTTTAACATATTTTGATTGATGTATAAAAGTTCCATTAGTTTGTTGTTTAATCTGCAGTCCTAAAAAGTACTGCAGTTCTCCCATTGTACTCATCTCAAATTTTGATTGCATGAGTTTCTTCAATTCATCACACAATTTTGTGTTTGTTGAACCAAATATGATATCATCAACATAAATTTGAACAAGTAAGACATGATTTCCAACATTTTTAATGAAAAGAGTTTTATCAATGGAGCCTCTTGTGAAGTTATTTTTGAGTAAAAAGTTGGAAAGTGTTTCATCATGGCTCTTGGAGCCTGTTTGAGCCCATAAAGAGCTTTGTCAAGTTTATACACCCACTCAGGATGAGAAGGATCCTCAAACCCAGGTGGCTGACAGACATACACTTCCTCTTTGATTTTTCCATACAAAAATGCAATTTTAACGTCCATTTGAAAAACTTTAATTTTGTTGGAAATGGCATAGGCCAGAAATAACATGATGGCTTCAAGCCTTGCAACTGGAGCAAAGGTCTCATCATAATCAATTCCCTCTTCTTGAGAGTAACCTTGTACTACCAGTCTTGCCTTGTTCTTTATAATAATACCAGCTTCATCTTGTTTGTTCCTAAAAATCCATCTTGTTCCAATTTGTAGCTTGTTTGGTGGTAAGGGACAGATTTCCCAAACCTGTTGCTTCTTGAACTAAAGCAACTCATCTTGCATAGCTTCCACCCAATTGTTGTCTTTGAGGGCTTCTTGGTACTTCTTAGGTTCCAACTGAGAAATGAATGCTGAGAAGAAGCAAAAGTTGGAAAGCTGGTTTCTTGTGAGAACACCTGATGCAATATCACCCATGATTTGTTCAAGTGGATGATTTTTGTTTTCAATCAGTTATTTAAACCACTGACAGGTGTAGGTGGCTCTTGTACTTCATCAAACAAACCACTGAGGTTAATAATATCTGGTTCAGCTGTTTAAACATCTTCAGTAGCTGTAGCAGATGTTTGAGTTTGTACATCAGCAGTTGTTGAATCAGAAGTTTGTGAAACTTCTGATGGTTTGAAAGTTGACTTAATGACTGTATTAGGAGTCCATGGTGCTGGATCCTCATCATCAAACCTTTGATCACCATAATAAGTAGGTTTAGATGAAGTAACAGTCTTTTCAGGTCCAAAGTGGAAGCTGTCAAGGCCAAAGAGTTCAGCGGGATGTGCTGGAATAAGAGTGTGTTTTGACTCATTGAACTTGACATTCAGTGTTTCTTCTACTATCTTGGTTCTTGAGTTAAAAACCTTGTAGGCTTTTCTAGTGGAAGAGTAACCAAGAAAATAACCTGAATCAACTTTAGCAGCAAACTTTGAAATAGAGTCTTTAATGTTTAGAATGAAACATTGACATCCAAAAGCCCTGAAAAAGGAGATAAGGTGCTTTATGCCATGAAGAACTTCATAGGCAGTCTTGGAGTGTCTCTTGTTGACAAGGACTCTATTTTGAACATAACATGCAGTGTTAACTGCTTCAGCCCAGAAATACAATGGTAGGCCTGAATCAGCTAACATGGTTCTTGCTGCTTCAATCAGTGTTCTGTTCTTCCTTTCTACCACACCCTTTTGTTCAGGAGTTCTAGGAACACTGAATTGTCTAATAATCCCTTTAGACAAAAAGAATTCATCCAGAGTTTTGTTCCTGAACTCTGTCCCATTATCACTTCTAATGGCTTTGACAGATAGAGAATATTGTTTCTCTACTTGTAAAATGAAGAACTTGATGATTTCAGCTGCCTCATCCTTGGAGAATAAGAAGAATAACCATGTGAATCTTGAATAGTCATCAATGATGACCAAGCAATACTTCTTCTTACCAAGGCTCATGATTTTTACAGGCCCAAATAAGTCCATATGGAGTAGTTGAAGACATGCAGTTGTTTTTGATTCTTCAATAAACTTATAGGAGGACTTATGTTGTTTTCCCTTTAAACAGGATACACAGTGTTCTTGACACTGGTATACTTTCAAAGGTAGACCTCTGACCAAGCCCATTTTTGTGACTTTATTTATGGTTTTAAAGTTCACATGGCCAAGTCTCCTGTGCCAGAGATCAGTTTTTGAAGTTGATGCCTTTGAGAAGAAACATGCAGTGTTGTTCAGTACCTTGTCCTTTTTAATGTCCACTGCATAGACATTGCCACATCTTTTGGCTATCAACAAAGTATGATCTTCAATGATCTTCTCTATCAACTTCTGGCCTTCGGGTGATATGATCTTGCATGCTGTCTTTGTGAAAAAGGAAGAATATCCTTTATCACACATTTGAGACACACTTAGCAAGTTGTACTCAAGGTTTTCAACCAGATTGACCTTGTCAAACTGTATTTTGCCAGAGGAGACATTGCCATGTCCTAGCACATATCCCTTAGCATTGTTCCCAAAGGATACAGATCCTTTTCTTTGACTGATAAAATTGTTTATCAGGTATCTGCATCCTGTCATGTGCATTCAGCCTCCACTGTCCACATACCAAATGCTATTTAAGCCTCTAGAGACCCTCTGCACAAAGTAGCAAATTAGTTAGATTTAGGAACCCAAGCCAGTTTGGCTTTGGGGTTGCTCTTGAGAACATTAACAGTTTGTTCTTGACCAGGTTGAGGAATCCATGTCTTTTTGGCAATTGAGTTTTCATTAAGAGCAATAGTGGTATCCTTTTGAGGACCACCATCAACCCTGGTCATCAGTAGTTGTACCATGTTCATGAGATCTTTTATCTCAGCAGTTTGTGAAACTGCTGATGATGTAGGTCTAACTACTAAAAGAGAATTTTGAGAAAAAGACTTTTGTTGAGATTTTATCTTTTTCTGAGAAAAGGTGTTTACTGGTTGTTGTTTCCTGGGAGAAAAAGTTTCTTTAAAATCATTTTTGATTTGTTTTCCCACAACCAGTTGTGAAATTTTCTTGTTGTACTGAATCCCTTTTCTATATCTACAAAATTCTGTCTTGTGGTTGAACAGACTACAGATTTCACATTCTTTTGCCTTTTCTTTTTAATTTAAAGGCAAGTTTATGACTGTCTTGATTGGTTTCAGGTCATCAGTAGTTTTCAGGTTCTCAACTCCTGATGTAGATGAAACTACTGATGGCTTAAAGTCAGATTTTATCAGTACTTCTGAAGAACTTTCTTTGTGAGTTTTTAGAAAGTTTTCATGGAAAGATGTGCATTCTTTCTCTTCAGAAGTTTCACCTGAAACAATTTTTCTCCCATCTTCAGTACCATATGCCAAACCTAACATTTGAAGCACTTTGTTTGTTTAGCAGCAGTTGGTACCCCTTACAAGATTCTACCCATTTTTCACAAGTGACCTTGGTGTCAGCAAGCTCTTTTCTGACATTTCCTAGGTCATCTATCATTATTTTAAGTAGTGCTTGGGTTTCAATAGCATTGTTAGTTAATTTAGAATTTTCTTTTGCTTTTGCAGCAAGTTTTCTTTCCAAATCACATTTCATCTGAGTGAATTTTCTCTCAGAGTCGTTTGCTTTGCCTTGTAAGTGCACATTGGTCTCTCTTATGAGAGCAAAAGATTCTTTACATGAAGTTGAACAAAGTTTTGTTAAAGATTCTTTTGATACCTAAGACAGGGCAGATTTTGAGGTGCAACCCTCAAATGCCATTAAGGCAAAATTCTTTCTGCCATTGTCAGGTTCTCCCCAGTTGATGTCAAACATTTTGTTGTCTGCATCAGGATTACACTCTGTGGTGTCAAAAGGAAGACTGCTCCAGTCAACATACCCTGAGGTGAACAAGCTTTGTTGTGAGGGTTGCTGAGTCTGTGGAGGTTGTTGAGCAGCTGGAATGGGAGGGATTGATTGTTGGCTCTGCATCTGTTGAGCAGGTATCTATACATATTGTACTTGTGGCACATATTGGATTTGTGGAGCTTGTGCCTGTACAAAATGTGCACTCCCCAATTATTCCTATTATAACTAGGGTTATACAGATTTCCAGACTGAGATTGGTTGTAGCTAGAGCTTCTACACTCTCTAGCAAAGTATCCCAACTTCTGACACTTGTGACATCTAAGTTTAGATTTGTCAAAACCAATTTTTGTAGAACTGTTAAGTCCTGGAAATTTCCTTCCTGACCTTTTGTAAAATTTGTTTGTTTTGATACTTAACATGGACAGTTGGTGTAAAATGTCCATTTCTTCTAAGTCATCATTGCTGAATTTTTTTAAATCATCCATGATAAAACAAATGTTATCATCATTTTGACTGTTTTCTTCATAGTCATAACCTGGGAATGATCTTTCAGATGAGATCCCAGCAGTTATGTCAATGTGGTCAAAAGATCCAAAACTATTTGAACAAGTAGGTGAATCTTGTCCCAATAGTGCTGTACTACCTGGTAGATAGTCATTAGCAGTTTTACCAGAACTTTGTAATTTCTTCTTTTTATCGATTTCTCTTTCAAAAGTTAATAATCTCCCATGTAATTTTGTAAGAGTGAGGGAGCTGAAGTCTGGTGAAGATCTTAAGACTATAGAGTATGTTTCCCATTTTTCAGGTAAAGACCTTAAAAATCTATGAAGCATAGATACATTTGTATAGGTCTGACCATTTAATTTTAGCTCAGATATTAATAAGGAGAATCTTTCAAATTGTTGAGTTAAAGTTTCCCCATTTATGTGAGCAAAAGTTTCATATTGTTGAGCCAGGATTTCTCTAGTGTTGGCAATCACCTCTTCAATTCCTCCAAACTGTTCTTTGAGGTAGTCCCAAAGCTCTTTGGCACTATCACAATGTAATAGGCCAGAGTAGATTTCATTTAGGAGTGCCATAGCCAACATAGAGAAAGCTTTAGCATCAACCTCAAGTTTTAGGAAATCATCATCTGTATAGTCTTTTGGGTCTTTTGGTATTTCTTCTTTAGTTTCAAGATTGATATTTACTGGTTTGTGAGGACCATATATCATAGATTTCCAGCAACCAATGTTGGTCTGTGATAATGTATGTGCCATTCTCATTTGCCATATATTGTATTCATTTCTTACTAGCATAGCAGGTTTACTGGCAGAACCAGTATTATGAGGATCCATTGTAAAGAGTATTGATTTGTCAAATATCTCTTAAAGTGATGGATGTTGATAAAAGTGAACTTTTAATCCTTTATTGAATATCAATAAGAGCCTGTGTCTGATTCTCAATGTGTTAGATTGATATGTGATCAGATAAACCATTGCTCTGATACCAATTGTTGGATCAGTAATGCTCTTGATGTATTGCTTGCTAGTGAACACTTATGTGTTTAGCAAGTTCAATCAGATTTGCACAGCGGAATGATAAGTAAAGTTACACTATCAACAGGAGTTATTACTCCCCCAGGATGTTTGAAAACTAAAGACAAGTATTTAATGAGAATCTAAGTATAGAATGAGAATGAATACTTAAACAGATTCTCAGTAAATGAAATAGAAAGAACAATAAGAACAATAATAAGCTTTGAAGGATTTCTGTGTTAATCAAAATCAATGTCTAAAACAGAGGGGATGAACCCATCTATTTATAGACTTTACATATACATGAACCTTGCTAAAAGTAAGTCAGTAACAAGTTGCAACAAGTTGCATTCTTGGAACTTGTACAAAAGATAAAGTAATACTAAACTAATAAACTACTGAAACATAAGTCGGTTAAAAAGATTCTTGAACAAGAGCTGATGAATGACAAACTACTGATGAGTAGTTTGTCTTCAGTAGTTCTTCAGTGAACTGTCTGGTTAGACTTCAGAACTTCTGATACTTCTTCTTCAGTACTTGTTGAATCCTTCTTCAGTACTTTAGTCTTCTTTCTTCAGTAGTTCTATACTTAGGATATTTTGCAGAAGTGAATTAGACTAAGGTTTACAAAAGTGGTTTCACCATACTATAATTCGAATATTCAAGGCCGTTTGACATTATGGTTGACTCGCGATCGATCCTCGTTTCTTGTCTAGTATGATTCAATTAATCTCCTATTTGAGGATTACCGAGTTGTATAGAGGGTATTGGACTGAGGTTATGGTCTGACAGGATGGACTATTGTGGGCTGAAAATTGTTAATTGGGGGCTGTTGGTAGTGGGCCGATGGTCAGCGATTTGGATTATGTTCAGCATGGGTTTTCTATGGTGTGTTGGGCTTTGCACATTGATTACTCAGATTATGAATTATGGAGTTATGGACTACCAAATGAGGGGAATAGGCTGGCTGAATTTAATGATAGGGCAGATTGTGGGTATTGGGCTTCAGAAATATCAAGTGAAGACTATGGGCCTGCTGAGGAGGAGTTGGTTGATTCGAAGATGGGCTTGTATTGGCTTTTGTTTATTTTATGTTTATGTCATGGAGCTTTGTTGGACTTTTTATATTCTGTTTGGGCTTAGGTTGTCTATGTTAGTTTGGCCCGTCTTTTATTTTTTCTTTTTTGGGTCTAATTTAAGATCTTGGGTTTATGTCCCGGGTCTTGGTTAGGCTTTGTCTTGTCTTTCTTTTTTGATCAATAAATGTTTGCCGGGGTGTTTCCCCTTTTTCCAAAAAAAAAAAAAATTAATCTCCTATTTGCTGTCGTTTTTTGTCAAGGATTAAAAGCCCCGTACTTTGATTCATTAACTACATCGATTAGGTGGTTTATTAGGTCGGGATTAGCCTAGGGTTTTGTATTAAACTTTGGGGAAAATCTGATAAAAAGGGAACGAAGTTTTTAAAACTGATTTGCCATTTGAAAACAAAACTGATCAGTAGATTAGTTGGTTTGTAGGTTTGTTACACAAAGAACAAGTGTTAGGTTCAAACCATGTCCCTATCATGGTTTTTTTAAAAGCTAATTATCTTTTTCAATATTATATGTATTTTGTATATTATCTTATAATATATATTTAAAATATTAAAACTAGTTTATAAATCTTATAAAATTTATTCTGGGTTATATAACATATAAACTTATTTATGAAAGTTTTTTATTTCATAAAATCTTTTATTAATATATATAACAATTATTTCTGAATAAATTATATATATATATATATTTGAAATTTAATAAAAAAATACTAAAATATCTTTATAAATTATAAAAATTATTATATGTTTATGAACTTATAAACTTTATAAAACTGATTTTTATTCACATAAAAGCCGCATTTAATTATTTTTAGATAATTAAATCTATTTAAAATCATTACAAATTGATTATAAATCCAATTTTCATTATTTTTGCACCAAAATTTCACATAAATTATTTCTAATAATTTAGGTTAGAAAAATAAATTTATTTTCTGAATTTTGTGAAATTTATTATTTTTGGGCATTATTAACATGTTAAAATTATTATGTTATTATATATTATATAAACATTAGTTATGAAAATAATTTATAATTTTTTTTTCAAAGTATATGATTTTTGTACAACAAGTCTTGACCAAAACTTTACAAAAATTCCATTTAATAATTTATTTATTTATTTTCTCTTAATTTATTTAATTAACCAATATTTCAATCAAATATTAAACAATCGTCAATCCCCAAATAGAAACCCTAGAATGCCTTAGATCTAGACAATATAGACTCAATTATTTCTCATCTAAATTGTCCTTTATTTGAATAGGATGATGTCTTGGGATCTTGCCTATTCTACTTTGCAATGTTTTAGCGTATTCATGACTAGCAATCAAGGTGAGTTTTACATAGTCCCATTTTTATATTTTTTTCATGCTTTTTTGGGTGAAACATGTTTACATTTACTTATGTAATTCAACATACGTGTCTTTATGTGAGTTTTATGTTTTATTATGTCATGAACAATACTTAGGTATACACAATTAGACATGCGTAATCATTAACTCCGTACAAGCCGATGATACACAGTGATAGATCTATTGGATTGACAACCCACCCAGATACGTGGACCATTGTTATGGGGAAACATGGGTGATTGTTATCGCAACACACAACAGGTGAACCATATGTTTTTGGGATGGACCATAATAAACACAAACAGGTGAACCATATGCGTATAGGATGGACCACATTAAACATGTCACAAGGTTTGATTATGCAAATGATTCACGTAGTATTTGTTTTAATATATGAAATAGAATTGCCATGACACTTGAATTGTACAACTTTTATACACATGATACTTTACACAAACCTATGTAATTCTCATCAACTTTTGTTAACCCAAAATATTTTCCAACTTAACATGTTTCAAGTCATATTGTTGCTTGGAGACTAAAGTTTATGCTTGAAGATTTATATTTAGTGTTAGTCATTTAATGTACAAGTTTATGTTAGAACAAATATATGTAATTCAGTTAATGAAATTAAATTGAGTATTGAAACTTGTCATTTACCATGAGCTACTGAACAACCGTCATTACGTGGCACCCCGATGTTTCCGCCATCAGTTAGGGTTTTACACGGACTGTGGGATCGCCTCGGGTTGCATGCCTCATTTTTTATCCCATATTTTTGCGTCTCGTGGTTCATTATAGATAGGGACCTATACTCGTAGGACTGATTTTGGATAACCGACAATCATGGGTTTTACAAAACTACGTGCGAAATCCTTAGTCTGTGTTTGGTAACAAGTTAAATGATAAATGATTATATTAAATAGAGCTCGAGTGTTATAATACAATCAGATCATCTACACCAAGTTTCTCTCTTAAAATGAAAACTAAAGAGGCTAGGGTATCAACACATTCTATTTATAGTCCCCTACCCCCTTCGCTAATGGCCTGAGAGCGAAGGGTGTTGACATACGAAGAGGTCCAGGAGAAGGGATGGACTCCTTCGTCTTCAGGACCACATGAAGGGGTAACCCCTTTGTGCATATGTGATCTCTTCACTATAACAAATTACAGTAATACCCCTAGCATAGAAACGAGCTGAAAACGACGTAAATTCAACTAACAAACACCTATACTAGGCTAGGGATATATAATGAACACGTACTAACAGACACCCCCTTGGACCTAGCTAGTATGTCTTCAAAATATTCAAAATCATAAAAAAAATAGCACAATAACACTTGATCTCCAATCTTTGTTGAGCAACACGAATTTTGCTTAGCTTTGACTAGTCATATCTTGCGTTAATCATGAACGCGAAGTAGAATCTAATACTATGGAAGATCAGAAAAATCATAATGGAAATGTGGTCTTTAGGTGTGTTATTGTTAGTTTTAAACTTTAAGCTCTTAGCACACACTTGATCATGGATGATTTGGGAGTTTTTTTGGTAGTATTGGTTGTTAAAAAACTATGGTAGTGGCTATTTTAGGTTACAACCGAGAGCTCCAAGGGAGGAAGCAATAGTTGCTTTTGATGAATTATTAACTCAAAAATGCTTATTTATAATATCATCCATAACTTAGCTTAAAACTTAAGCTGAAGAATGCTTAATATTTAGGAAACAAGATCACATTAAATGAGACACTTAAGGGGGGGGGGGGGTGACAAAAATTAGAGGGTGATTAGGGGGTCTTTATCCCATTGAACAATATCCCTATTTATCTCATTAGATAAAAACTTAACAAGTTAGGATTTTCAGGTTTTGTCAGGTCCTAAACACGAGCATTTGGGAAACAAAAATGGCCACAAATAATCATCGAACAATATTAGTTTAGGCGTGTATAAATAATCTGGGCTTTCGTTGAATTAGTTTACAAGTTATACGCGTATTGGCATGGGTGCGTTATGTGAACTTTATTAATTACCAGGATATTTTAGTTTTAAGCTTCCAATTATGGTTTCGAAACTCCATAACACTTATTATAAAGTGAAAATACCATATATTTAATATTCTGAACATTTAGGATCGTTTCGGTTATTAATTGATTACTCAACAAAAGTAATGGTACTGGACTAATTTGCTATCACACAGCTGCATCACTTTTCTAATCAAACTAATGCAATACCATGCATCAAATGGGGACTTTGTTATTCTCGAATGATTAATCTAACACAATTTGATGCATGTTGTAGTTAATTTAGTTAATTACGTATATTAATATTGTACGAAATTACCTCTGTTTTGCCAGTTGTCACATTTTCAAACTTTAGGCCTATTAGCATTATGCGATCCATTAATAGGTGTGGTCAAAAGTTTTCTTAACAGATTGAATGGTGTTATTAGTAAGCCTCTATCAAATGAGCATTCGGCTTTTCTAGCCGATAGAAACATTGTGGACGGTCCGCTAATTGCTAATGAGTTAATTGGATGGATTAGGTGGGCTAAAACAAAGGATATGTTGTTCAAAGTAGACATTGGCAAGGCCTATGACTCAGTTTATTCAGATTTCTTGACTCAGTTCTATGCTAGGTGAACTTTCCAAGTATGTAGAGGAAGTGGAAAAAAGCTTTAGTTTCATCGACCCTAGTGTCAATAATGGATCATATACTCAAAAGTTTAGTTTCTTCCAAGGGTTGAGACAAGGCAATTCAGTTTCTCCATTTTTGTTCGGGATTGTTATGGGGGCATTGTCAGGTACAATTAAACAAACATGTCCTATAGATCTATTTATGGCTTGTGGTGTAATATTTCTGCACCTTATGTACGCATATAATGTAGTGATTTCATGTGAATGGTCTTGTACCAATGTGTTGAACTTGAAGAGAATTTTAAGGTGCTTTTACTTTGTTTCAGTCCTCAAAGTTAATATGTTCAAGTGCAATATTTTTTTTTTATTTTTGTGTGTATTAATGGTAATTATTTACAATCCACGGCTAATGTATTGAAGTGTGATGTGGGAGTGTTTCCATTCAAATTATTTGGTCATAGTGGGTGCCAATATGAATCTGTGCAAGCATTGGAGGCCGTTGTTAGACAAAATGTAAAATAGGTTGTTTATGTGGAAGGCTAAGACACGTTCCTTTGGAGATCGTGTCACATTGATTAGATCAATGCTTAATTAATTCTCTACCACCTTATTACTTTCCATATATTGGGCTCTTGACAAGGTTATTGAGGCTTTGGAGTGTATGAGGAGGATATTCTTTTCTGGTGAATGGGGGGGGGGGTTGTTCCGATGAAAGGATAAAATCAACTAAGTAGCGTGGCAAAAGGTTACAGTGCCGACTAAGTATGGGGGATTGGGACTTGAGTTCATGGGGGACACTAATCTGGCTATGCTAAAAAGTGGTGGTGGAAGTTTAAAGATGATGATTTCAATCATCATAACTCTAGGGCATGGAACTTTATTCCCACCAAGCTTTCTATTTCTACACCGTGGAAACATGTGGCAAAGTCGGCAAATGAAGTACTGAAGACTGATGCAACCTTGTCAGGACCATTAAAGGCATCCTGGGCAAGGCCTATAGTATACTATTATGGTTGGATTGTTGGTGTGCAGATGTTCCTCTAGCGCACATATTTCCTTCCGTAAATGCTTTGGAGATAGCCAAGGTGGAGGGGCTCGGTGGTATTAGGAATGGAAGTGGAATCCCTGTGATGGGGTCGAAGGTGTAGATTTGCAGCAACTAGATGGTATGTTGGGTCTTTCGTCATTGTTTAATGATGAGGATATATGGATGGATTTACATGCTAGATGGGTTAGGTTCCTTCCCGGTACGTGGTGTTACGGGTTGTTTGCAGGATCATCATTATTCTGCCACAAAATACATTACTCGGTGAAATAACTCGCCACCAAAAATGGTAGCTATTTTGGTATGGAGGGATGTACATGATAGATTATTTACAAGGCGTGCATTGCTTTAGAGGAACATAAATATATCATCTGACTTATGTTTGATTTGTGGTGAGGTGGTGGAGAATGCTGATCATATTTTTGTTTGATGTGGTCTTGCATGGTGGGTGTGGTTAGTGATTGCCCAATGGTATAACGTCCCACCGATATTTGCGTTTGGTTTCAGGGATCAATTGAAGGTCGATGTGCATGTCAGAGGTTCAACCAAATATAAGAAGGCGTTGAATGCAATATGTTCAATGACTATTTGGTGTCTTTGGGAATCCAGAATGTAGGTTAACTCTAAAAAGTCGTTAGTAACTATAAAGCATTGAGTTACCTTTGTCACACCCTCAAATTCCACGTGCGGGGTTTTACCGCGAGGCGCGTGACACACCAGGATCTCAGTCAACGATCACAATAAACATACAACAAACATGCATTCATAATTATATTTAAAACCAAAATATCATGCTTTGAGCTGTAAACCAGCAGCGGAAGCATTCTTGTTTACAACCAAAAGACATATCATTGTTTACAAAGACATTGTTTAATATGCTTCAAAATAATAGACGCTGTGCATGACTCCGTGCGCCTAGTCCGATAACCGCTACCTTAGCGACCTGAGAAAACATGCCAAAAATGTCAACATATAATGCTGGTGAGTTCACAGGTTTTCTTTTATAAAGCGTTTTCTGTAAGTTGTAAAGATCATATCCGTTACTACCAGGTTATAAGAACGTTAGCTAGACGTTAAGTGTTTGTTTACTACTGCGGTTGGGATCCATTACTATACGTTTATAAGTTGTTGAGACTTGCCCAGCAGTTTTGGCTATAACGATGCCTCGGCGGAGCCAGTAATAAGAGACAATATGCACCCGCCCGGCCCCAGCCGTCGAGTGGGGTTTGTGAGCCCAATAGATCTATCCACATTTCCCCCGTTGTGCATCCCCGCACATTCATGGTTCCCCCCTGGGACTTTCCGTAAAAGCCGCATAGTATATGTAAAGTAACCATAGTATAACATGACTTTAATAAGTAAGTAAGTAGCATGTTTCTCCCCCGTAAGTAAAACGGTAAAAGTGGGGCTGTGAAACTCACCTTGGTTTGCGTTACTTGAAATAGTTAAGTAATTATGTTATGATAGCCCCAGATAGCGGCGAACCTATCATAAGATGCGTATAAGTATTGGACTAATAACCCGCAGGCTAACTAGTCCCCGAATGTCCAGACCGTGACCATAAACGTTTGAAAAACACCTTTAACTGTTAAACCGACCGTGCCAGACAAGACCCGAATCCCATTGGTGACCCGACATCCCACGTGTTAGATAAATGCAAGACATCATGCAACATATGCAATTAAACACTTAGCACGCGCAATAATTCACCTAGTCTAGCATAACACCCGTTTAACGCATAATCAGGTCAAATACGTCTTACTAAGTCATTGGGTGTATCCGGGGTTCCTATCATGTTCCTAGGTGTTAAATCATGTTCCGGGATGTCAAAACGCGTTTACGACAGCAGCACACGCGATTAGGAAACCTTCATGCGTTAGGAAAAGTCAACTAGTGAGTAGGAGGGAGGGTATAGGCGAGTAGGCTCTACTCGCATGAAGCTATAGGCGAGTAGGCTCCTACTCGCATGAAGCTTCAGGCGAGTAGGGCCCTATTCGCCTGATGCTCTGCTGTTGCGCGTTTTCGCGCGTTAAACCCTCCAAATCAGATCCGAAACATGTAAAAACACCCAATATCAAAACTAAACTATTAACCAACCCCTTTCAAGCAAAAAACCCCCAATTTACCTCTGCTCTAACGGGCTCGGTGCGATTATTTCCAAAAATGGCAAAAGTACTAGGTTTCACCAACCAACCTTATCTTTCCTTAAATGGAAACAATCAGATTTCATCTCCTACAAGTTGCAATTCATCATCTCTATGTTATGTCATCATCCTAACATGATTTCTAACCACAAACAAGCAATGATTCACATCATACATCCTATTCTTCAAGAATTACCCAAATGGGTCAAAATGCATACTAGCACCTAAACATCATATCAAGGGCTTAAACTCATAGATAATCATCCAAACCCCACCTACATATCAGAAGTACAACAAATTCATGGAAACATTCATGTTATAATCACCAACAATCATCATATGCACAAATACTTCACATATAGCAAGTATCATGGTGTAGACTTGTTTTAGAACTCTTTTCAAGGGTTTTAAAGACACAAACTAAACAAAACAAGGTCTGGACTTTTGGGGAATCAAAACAACAACTTTACAAAGGTGTAGGATGAAGAACACACCTTGGATTTTATCAAAGAAGGGTGTATAAGCTTGGTGATGGTGTGTTTTGAAGCAAAGCAAGCTCCAGAGGTGTTTCAAGGTGTGTGGGAGGCTTAGGGTCAGTTAGGGTTGCACAAATGGTGTTTAGGGAGTTAAGGGTTCTATTTATAGGTGTTTTGACCCGTGTGCAGCAGTATAGGCGAGTAGCAGATGGTTTCCGGCGAGTAGGACTCCTACTCGCCTATATACAGGCGAGTAGAGCCCCTACTCGCCCTATGGTCTCCCGACTCGCCCCTGTTCACGCGATTAGGAGTCCCCCCAGGCTCCTAATCGCCTATAAGGTGCGAGGAATGGGTTTTTGGCGCGCGTTTAAACACTATTTTAACATATATAAACACGTATTCACATACCGATAAGTCACATAATGATTCCAAACATATAATGCATGATAACTAAAACGTTTACATCCGTTCACCAATTCCCGGGACTCGAGGACTCGTGTGTGCATTAAACCCGGCGATTCCACGAATCGCTGATCCTTGTACCCATAGTTTATGGACCGACTCCCGATGACCCCGCATCATCATAACGACTCCCGATGATTCCCAGAATCATCATTACCGACGCGACTGACCCCGTAAGGACGTAATATGCATGACTCGCTAAGGGTAGACTTACTAGTTTAGTCAACGTTACTAACCTGAGTTTGCCGAGTGTCACATCATCCCCCTGTTGAAAGAATTTTCGTCCCGAAAATTGCCCCAAGGCCAAAAAAGAAGAAAGAAAAAGAGAAGAAAAATTTTCTGGTTGCCACATCATCCCCCTGTTGAAAGGAATCTCGACCCGAGATTCATTCAGCTTCAGCAGAGACATGTCTTGATTCGAACCGCGCGCTTAGGAAATAAATGGGGATACTTAGCCTTCATTTGATCTTCCCTTCCACGTGAACTCCGGTCCACGATTAGAGTTCCAACGGACTTTAACAATGCGGATTTTACTCCGACGAAGGCTACGGATTTTATAGTCAAGAATTTCAACCGGTTCCTCGATGATACGTAGACGATCATCCACCTTGATCTCTTCGAGAGGAACAACCAAAGATTCATCCGCCAGACACTTCTTCATATTAGAAAAACATGGAAGACATTATGAACATTACTGAGCTCAGCCGGCAGATCAAGCCTGTATGCTACGGTCCAATCCGTTCCAGGATTGCGAACGGTCCCACATACCGAGGATTCAATTTGCCCCGCTTCCCCCAAACGTATAACGCCCTTCCACGGAGATAACCT
>CM061231.1:78041536-78156589 GCA_030844895.1 Ambrosia x helenae | reverse complement strand
ATCTCTAAGGCTACAGAAAAAGAATCTATAATGTGGCACAGGAGAAATGGGACACATTCATTTGAGAAAGATGAACCAGTTAGTGAAGAATGAAACTTGTCACGGAGTTAATGTGAAACATTTCCATTTGAATGACAAGTGTGTTAGTTGTAAAAAGGGAAAGCAGCACAAAACAGGCCCATAGACCAAAGAAAGTCAATTCGTTGAACTACCGCTTGAGCGTTTGCACATGGACTTATTCGGTCCAGTCAGACGTAAAAGTCATGCCGGAGAATTGTACTGTCTTGTGGTGACAGACGATTATTCAAGATTTTCATGGGTTATGTGCTTACACCAGAAAAGGACCTTTTGAACAACCTGAAAAGTTCTGTTTACAGTCTGGAGAATATCTCTGGTCTGAAGATCAAAAAAATCGGATTCGGAGTGATAATGGGACGGAGTTCAAAAACGCTCAGATGGAGGATCTTTGTGCAAACAAGGGAATTCATATGAATATAGCGCTCCGTATACACCCCAGCAGAACGGTTTTTGTGTCGCAGAAAGAAAGAACAGGACTCTAATTGAGACGGCGAGCGCAGGAGAACAATGCTTGCGGACTCAAATCTTCCAGTCATGTTCTAGAACAAAGCTATTTACGCAGCATGTTACACTTTAAACCGTGTTTTAACAGTGAAGAAGTTTGCAAAACTTCTTATGAGCTGTTGAACCGATTGCAAGCCAAATCTGGAGTATCTAGAACCATTTGGTGCCCCGTGTACAATGCTTAATCCTTCAGAGAAGTTCGCACCAAAGGCTGAAGAAGGTTATTTTGTTGGATATGCAACCCCACTAAAAAGGGTATTCAACAAAAAGAACTAGAAAAGTCGAGGAGTGGGTAATGTCGAAGTACAAAGATATACTCAAAATGTACAGGGTGGAGGTCCAGATTGGATGTTTGATTACAAAGACTTCTTTGAATCATTCAATCTAGATAGCATGGTTGAAGAAGCTGTACTTCGCTTATATTACGAGGTCGAAAACGCCGTGACTTCACCGTTAGTGCGTTCCGATCACTGTAAATCCTCAAGCAGCTTCTAATGATCACCACTGCTCTGTGATGGAAGAAGAGGTGTTCCAAGAAGCTTCTACAATGCTTAATTCATCAGATTCAGAAGATGAAGACGATGATGCTACAAGGAAGCTATTCTGGACAATGCTACAGTGACACCACCAGTGAACCCATCTACAACTGATGCTTCAACATCGAATGTGGGTAATGATCTGGTTTCTACAGAGAACTTGACGACTCAAACGGGAGTACAAGTACCTGATTATCCGGAATCTCGTTTACATCGGATACACCCGCTTGAACAGGTTATTGGTGATCCTGGTAGCAGCGTTATGACAAGAGGGCAATTGAGAAATGCTCAAGCACCAGAAAATATTGGCAATCTTGCTTTATATGCCAAAATACAAAAATCTGGTTTTCAAAATGACTGGTCTTTCGCTTGTTATGTTTCGCAGGTCGAACCGCGGACGTACAAGGAAGCTCTTTTGGATGATGCCTGGGTTAAAGCAATGCAAGAAGAGTTGTTACAATTTCAGAAACTCGGGAGTATGGACGCTGACAGATTTGCCCCCGGGAAGAAAGAAAATTGGAACAAATGGGTGTTTAAGTGTAAGAAGGATGATAGAGGAGTCATAGTGAGAAACAAAGCTCGTTTGGTCGTTCAAGGTTTTCATCAAGTTGAGGGAATCGACTACAATGAAATCTATGCACTGTTGCACGCTTGGAAGCTATCCGAATGTTCCTAGCGTTTGCATCCTTGAAGAAATTCAAGGTGTATCAGATGGATGTAAAGAGCGCATTTCTTTACGGTGTGGTCAAAGAGGAAGTTTACGTAGGTCAACCGCCAGGCTTTGAGGACCCTATTCACCGGGGATAAGGTTTATGTTTTAAACAAAGCTCTCTACGGGTTGCATCAAGCTCCGAGACAATGGTATGAGGAGCTGAGCACGTATCTTCTCTCGAAAGGATTCAAAACGCGGATTGGTAGACTGCACACTGTTCACGAAACGAGCAGGAGATGATTTGCTTCTTGTACAAATTTATGTTGATGATATTATTTTCGGGTCAACTAACGAACTTCTGTGCAGGGAATTTGAAAAAGTTATGCAAGAAAAGATCGAAATGAGCGCAATGGGAGAAATGCAGTTTTTCCTAGGCTTGCAGGTGGAACAAAGACCAACGGGGATCTTTATTCACCAGACGAAATACGTTTCTGAAGTCTTGAGCCGATTCCAGATGGATGATTCGAAGCCGATGGATACCCCGATACAACCTAATCACGGGATTGGAGTTGACGTTAAGGGGAGCTGACTGATCCATTTACATACAGAGCAATCGTCGGATCTCTGATGTATCTCACCGCGTCTAGACCGGATATAATGTTTGCGACATGTCTTTGTGCACGATATCAATCGAAGCCGAAACAGAGTTAACTTGCAGCTGTCAAGCGTATCCTTAGATATCTGAAGGGTTGTCCATCGAAAGGACTTTGGTACCCTCATGATGATAATTTTGACCTAATCGCTTTTAGTGATGCAGATTGGGGCGGCTGTGACAAAGACAGCAAATCCACAACGGCTGGATGTCAGTTTATGGGGAGCAGGCTCGTGACCTGGCAATGCAAGAAACAAACCGCAGTTGCACTATCCACATGTGAAGCAGAATACGTTTCAGCATCGAGCTGCTGCTCACAGGTTCTTTGGATCCAACAACAGATGGTGGATTACGGTTTGCAATTTCTTAAAAACCCCTATTTACTGTGATAATGAAGCCGCAATCGCATTAACAAAAGACTTAGTAAATCACTCAAAGGCTAAACACATCCGGATTAAATATCATTTTATCCGTGATTGTTATGCTAAAGAGTTGATCGATATGGTCAAAATCCACACTGATTACCAACGCGCAGATCTTTTTACCAAAGCTTTTGACAAATCCAGATTTGATTATCTTTTAAAAGCTAATGGTATTAAAGAAAAACAAGACTGATCACCACCTCAGTCTATCAATTTTTAGATTAAATTTTTACTGCTTTTCAGAAAAATTTCGAAAATCCAAAAACATTGAAAAATTTAAAAACCATAAAAATTAGAAAATTTCTTTGCTGACTGCTATATCTTCTTCCCTTAGATTAATGCCGTCAGATTTCTGTGAACAAACGATATCTGGGCAGTCACATATTTGAAATGCTCCAGCTTATCCTTGGGAACAGTAAATTCGAAAATTATAAAAATCAGAAAAATCAAAAATGATTTTTGGAGTATAAAGGGAAATGATAGTACATCAGTGGGGATCTGACACATTCTACGTAATGTACTGCTATATAGGGCGTGTGTCTGAGTCTGTGCGATGTGCTGATAGGCTTTGTAGACCTATTACTGCGTGCCTGATACATACATATCAAACAAATTCTTGTGTGGATGAACTCCTCATGGGCATATGGTCTTAGTACCGTAATTTCGTTTGATATGGTATTTGTACAAAACTCGGAGGTTTAGGGTCGTTATGTTATTAGTTGTCTGGGGATAGCCTCTCTAATCTTCTGCTGTAAGTCATTACGGACCTAGATCAGATAGGGGTGTCTTTATAAAAGAGCTTTATGCCAAATCCTAAAGTTATCGAATTGAGGAACTTTCCATGTTATATGATGATCAAAGATTATCTTTTACATCGTATTAATCATTGATGCAAATCATGATTAATATCAGTCATCAACCTGGTACAGTGCATATGTTACTTTGCTGCATTAATTTGCTGACTGTATACCTCTGTGCATTATACCTTGTAAAATTACAGACGACGAAAGCATAATCACGCTTTACAATGAGTCTTTGTGCCTTTACTTCTTGATACGGGAGTATGTCGTGTGCGTGGGAACCACAGACAATTACGTTTATACTATAAATATCAGTATCAGTTTAAAGCACTGCACAAAAGTCTGCATGTGAGTTTATGTGGATCACAATATCAGCAGTTGCCAGATCACACATTGTCTTTAATGATAATAATTCAAAAGATCAACGGTGTGATCAGATTTCTCAATCACTGATATGATCCCTTTACGGAAATCCCAAAAACATTTACAGTTTTTCATTTACATTTCTGCATTTTTATTTTCTGTCAAAAATTACAAAACTCAAAAAGATTTTAGGTGTGTTTTAGCATAAACTTTAGAAAATCCAAAAAAGATTTTTCATTTCCATCTTATTTTTGATAACTGATGGTGGTTGATGTCGATTTTCTAAACCTTGTTACACCATTTGAGCTTTGTACCTTTTAAATGTGAAAAATATGAATGTTGGATGCTTAAAAGTTGGAAAATAATTGGAACGGGACTCGTTTTTGAGATTTGGAAAATTTATCAAAAATCCCAATTCTCATTCGCCCATTCAATTGGTCGAATGTGGGATTTTTTCATGTTCCTTCGTATGTTTTAAACGGGCGAAGGAGAGTGTTCTTGAACATATGTTTCATTCGAACCCTTTTGGCTCATTCGAACCTTTAACTAGGGTCGAAGGAGACAAAAGCTTCTCATTCGTACGAATAGAACGGGCGAAGGAGTGTGCCTATATATACCATATTCAGTCTCATTCGACCCTATACAAAAAATTTTCAAAATTTTCACTCTAACCTCACCTTATTGCCCTGTTATTTTGAGACATACAAATGTGATCGTCTACATTCACTGATTCTTTTCCACTATCTTTTACAGGTTAACATCCAGAATCCAAGGATTAATCCCTGTTTTTGTGTTTCAAGCCCTAATTTTTAAAAACTGATATTAGATAGTTCATTGTTACAATTGATTATAGGGATTCATTATTTCTGTGTTTTAGGGGGAGAAAAATCATAAAACCAAGGTTTCAAAAACAATAGATTGTTCAATTGATCAATACTTTAGTTCGAAACCTAGGTTTAATATGAAAACACAGAGATAATGAGAAATTGATGAATCTGTTAGTTTTAAATGGTTTATCGGCATTGTTAGTAGCAATACAAATCAAAAGAACATGATCAGAAACCATAAATTTCAAAATTGAAAATTCAAAATAAGAACAGACTCATTCGACCCTTTCGAATGGGCGAAGGAGATGTTAAACTGGTCGAATGAAGAAATTGTGGGCGAATGAAACTTTTTACCAAAATTTATACATTCGTACCATTCAATTTTCTCATTCGCACCTTGTTTTTCTCATTCGCACCCCCGTTTGGGCGAATGAGAATGTTAAGTACCAAAATTTTCAAGATTTAAATTTTTGTCGATTTTTAACATGTGTCTTTGTTTTGTTTTGCAGATTAAATCATGTCCGAGCAGGAGAAGACGACTGAGCAAGCTGGATCATCCTCACAACCTGCCAAGAAAGTTCCTGAAGAGCCTTTAGCCTTCGAGAATGCGCATAATTGCTGTGCATATCTCGGAGAAGTTAAAAAGCACACGGAGTTTGTCGGAATCATTGAATTCTTGAAGAGATGTAGAGTGATAGACGCAATTGCTACACCTACGATTATTTACCGAGACATGATGCAAGAATTCTAGTCAGGAGCAAAGCTGGACTTCTGGAATTGCGAGCCATGTTTGATTAGCAAGATCCAAGGGCAGAGGGTTATCGTATGTGAACAGGATTTAAGAGAAGCTTTGAACTTACAAGATGAGAAGACAGATCCTAAGGAGTTGAGTTTCATGGATCAGCGAAAGTGTTTCCTGAGAATGAAATACAATGGAGCAATCACTGACGGTTCATTGCACAAGGGAAAACTGTGCCCTCAATTCAAATATTTGGCACACGTTTTGATACATGTCTTCGGATCAGCCGCTGGAGGATATGACTTAATGCGCAAGAGTATTAGCTCGTTGATGGTAGCCCTGGTATTGAACAAACGTTCAATGTTTCAGGCATGCTGATGGAACACTTGTTAGAGCCTGTAAATGGCACGAGGAATCTGAAGTTTCTACTATATCCTCGTTTCTTCCAGATGGTTTTTGATAACAAGTATAAAGACTTGAAGAGGGATCCTAAGCATATTGTTGTTCAGGAACATATGTCACTTAATACACTTGCTAGGATGAAGGCGTACAAAGGATTGTCGGTCAATGAACGTCCACCAGTAAGGCGTTTATTTGGACATCTAGCAAGGATTGATTATACAGATCCAGGTGAAGGGCTTGTAAGACACGCAAACAGTGATTCAGATCCTGATAACCCATTACATCCTGTTGATCCAGATGCGAAGCGCAAAAGACAGGTTGTTAATGTCGGTGCCAAGAGTGGAAAGGTTAAGGAGAAAGGGATAAAGTTAGAAGTTGTGTCTGAACCTGAAAAGAAAAAGAGCACACCAAGACGTAACAAGACGATGGCAAAGAAGGGTTTACATATTGTGGATGAAGCGTCAATTGATTCAGAGGAGACGCAAGAAGACGAACATTGGGACTCGGAGACTGAAACGTTAAAGACCACCACGCCCAAGGCCACTGTGGCTGGTGAGTCTGCTAGTCAGACTGTTGAAGATCAAGGTTCTAAGAGTCCAATTCCTGTTGGTGATGATGAAGTGATTCTGAATTTAGATGAAGTTTTTACTGGTTCACCTGTACAGACTGAAAAGTCAAAGAAGAAGAAACAGGAGAAACCAAGTCAGAAGAGAAAGATAGAGATTGAATCGCTCATAGCTGGTAAGAAACTTCCACCAGCTTCTAGTTCTAAGTCACCGGTTACTGCACCAGTATCAAAGAAACAAAAGACTGCGACTACTTCGAGCACACAACAGAGTGATGATATACCTGTTGATCAGTTTAACGAAGCTTTAGATAATGTGCTTAAGAAGATGAGGAAAGGAAAACTGCCTGAAGTTGCTGAAACGCCTGTGAAGAAGATAGTTTCAGTGGATAGTGATATCATGAATGCTGTGAATCAAAGATTATCTGAGATGATGAGTATTATCAACAAACAGCAAACAGAGATCGAGCAATTGAAATCGAATGATCGAAAGATGTTGGAAGTCGTAGTCACATCCCATGATGATAATGAAGTTTTGAAGAAAACAATCAAGAAGTTGAAAAGAGAGAACAAGAAGTTGCTGAAGCACGAGCAACGAAACACCAGAAGAATTATTGTCTTGAAAGAGGTGAACAAACAGCTAAAGAAGAGTAACAAGCATATGGATGATTTGATAAAAGACTTGTACTCTCGAGCTCCTCTACTTCAAGCTGGTGAAGAAGATAAAGAAAGAGAAGAAGAGCAGGTAGATTTTGAACCATCTGATGAAGAAGAGGATGAAGATCTTGATGAAGATGCTGGAAATGATTCTAAAAAGAAGAAGAAGAAAGATGATGGAGATGATGGAGGTTCAGATGGTGGATCGAGTGATGAGAACAGCTCTGCTTTTGATAGTAGTGATGATGATGATGATGATGACAACGCTGAGAAGTATACTTATGAAAAGCGTGATTCAAGTAAGGGTGGAGAATTGAGCTCTAAGACTCCAGGTGAAAACGTTGATGACGATATTTTCTGGAATGAAAAATTGCAGTCGTTATCGGAAGAAGACAAGAACATGTATCGCCAGATGCTCACAGATCGAGTCTGGACGATTGACATGACAAGCAGATTTCCAGAAATATTCGAATCGAGCAATAAGCTGTTTGAATTGGAGTTTGATGACCCTGATCTTGAAGATGGAGAGGTTTCTGCGGCAGTTTCTAAAGAGATACTTGAAGGTTTAGCCAAACAGGTGGGAAAGACTTTGGAAGAGTTGCTCGCTGATAATTACATTCCAAAGATACCTGAAAAGGAAGCCGGGAATCATTCTGATGACCGTGACGTTCCTGCTTTTGAAGAGGTTGAAATGGAGGATATAACGAGTGAGGAATATCCACAATATTTCAAGAATAATCAAGATTGTGGATTTCCAGGTTTTTCTGATGATGTGCTAAACCAGGCCGAGAAACTGGCTAAAGAGAAGAGCAAAGTGTTTGAAGATGAGATTTTTAAAGGGCATGATAAACCACGGTTCGAGCAATCTGAGAGTTTGAAGGAGTTTTTGAGGAAATTGAAAGAGAAAGAGAATAACCGTCCGAAAGCTGAGATACAAGGTAGCTTTTATAAACTTCATAATAGGATTTTCAAAGGTCGTGCATTGGCATGGAAGTTTGTTAAGGAATTGAGATGTATAGCAGTAAAGTGGGAGAAGGGGATCTTATATTTTGATAAGTTTCATCATTTGAAGACTCTTCCTTATTGGGCAATTCGTGATATTTGCCGTCACCGTTTAACGGGAGCGTCAAATAGTCAGATTACTTACTTTGCTGAGAAGATGACGAGAGAAAGCCGAACCAAGTGGGATTTGTTTGAACCACAATATCCGAAACGAATTGTTCATAAAAAGGATATTGATATGATTACAGGTATGCCCAAGGTGACGTTAAAGTATAAACCACCGCGAGTGTTGAAAAAGATTCCTTTGTTGCCGATTCACAACACTTCGCTAAAGATTTCATTTGGTGGTATTATGATTGGAAAATAGCAGAGGCTGTGATTGTGCTGAAAGACGGAGAGAAGAATTTCAAGAAAATACACATTTTTGATCCCATGTGGTTAATCAACTGTTCACATGAGGATATAATAATGTTGTTTTACAATCCGATCTATTCTGAAGTGAAGGATGCTGAACAAGCAGGAAAATACCAACGTGTGGTATTTCTGTGCTTTGCGTATGATATAAACGCTGGTTGTGACTATGACAAGTTGCTCGGGAAGTTTGTAGAGAAGCAGAAGGTGCCTGAAGTGAAAAAGACAAAGCCAAAGCAATTTCAGGAACCGGTTTTTGACTAAAGAACAGAAGATTCAGCGACATATCAGATTGATGAACATCAGAATGGACGAACAACGTCGACAGCAATCCAAGCAATAGTCGAGGGGGAGTTTGTAGATGCAATTGTGCGACTAGTGCTTCGGATTGTACAATAAACATGTTTTGATAATTGTCGATGGTGCGAAGGAGAAATAATAAGTGCGAAGGAAGGTTTTTGTTTGGTCGAAGGAGAATCAAGGGTGCGAAGGAGCAAGTTTTGGACGAATGTGAATATTGTTTATGTATGGCTTGGTTCGACCAGTTGGTTTGGTCGAACCTGCACATTCGCACGAACCATTTGGGCGAATGTGCAGTCTATAAATAGTCAAGCTTCATTTTTTGAATGTAACTTTGTGTCATATTATTCCCTCCACTTTCTAATTCTCTCTCTAGAAGTTTATTTAGCTCTTTTCACGTTCTTACCCTGTTTGTTTCAATCTCTAAACGTGTAATTGAGTTTCTAATTAATGAAAAAGCTTTTGAAATGATGATTTACTTGTTTTGATCTGTTTGACTATTATTTTGTGATTGTTTTAGGGATTCCGCACCTAAAACTAACTTGTTTGATCATTCTTTGTTGATTACACGATCCATACATTCACATACAGAACTGCAAAGTCATATTATTGAACGAAATCCAAACATGAACTGAGAAAAAATTGAATGGAAAAGAATACCTTTGATTGATTTCGCAGAGATGAGAGACTGTGTTGGAGAGAAAAAGGGACCAATGCGGCGATAAAGAGAGAAAAACATGAATTAGGGTTTCCTGCAAGAGATGATTAGAAACCAAGAAGAAAAGAACAATATATAGCTGGCGATAAAGAGAAAGAAAAACATGTTAAAGAGAATTAGGGTTTGGAGTAGATGAGAGGAATATAGACAGATAAACAGAAGAGAGAAATGATCGGTAATCTTGGATGAGGGTTATGAAATAGTGAGAGGTTTCGTAGGGAAGATGAGTAAGAACAATGTTAGCGTCGGTTTAGGGGAAAAAAGAAAGAATAAAAGGGTATTAGATGGTTAACTCATGACAGAATAGAAGGTTATATACCCGGGTTATAGGGTCAGAAAACCGGGTCATGGATCGGGTATTAGAATCCATACCCGAGTTAAGTGGGTCCTCAGCCCTAATTACTCTTTTATTAGATATATAGATATAGATGTGAGATTAGTTTCGAGTTATGGGTTTTGATGTAAGGTAGACTTAGATTATGATCATTATATTAATGAAGGATCATTAATCGTGAGGATCAATTTTTTAATGAAGACGTGATAATATCATAACACCAACACAAGCTACTTAAATAACATGCTCTAGCTTTGGCTATACGCTGTTCATTTAAGTATTAAATTGCCGACAGTGAATGTAACCCATCACCTTTGGGCAGAAGTGAGACATTCAAAGTCCTAATGCAATACGTTCAGTTCACCAACATAATCTGTTACACATCACCTTTGGGCAGAAGTGAAACCTTATGGCACTTATGTGAACGAGCTACAATGCTTAACAAGATCTTTATAACCACCTAATGTGACACATCACCTTTGGGCAGAAGTGACACCTCAAATGTTATTGCAAGTTAAGCAAGGTTTAAGTAATGTTTTGATAAAATTGATACGTTATGTTTCGTCAAAACCTTTAAAAAATTAAATGAGATACCCACGAGAAAATAATGGGTTTTGAAAAATAATATTTTACGAATATCATGAGGTTTTCAAAACTTTAGAAGGTTCTAAAAAAATAATGGTTTTTGAAATATTTAAGTGTTCTCGGAATAATTATTCGTACGATACCCGAGAACTAGTTAGATTCGCGAACCTGATTTGAACCTAAACTGAGAACTAATTTATTCGGTAAAACCTGATGACCCAGAAACGACCTTTTAAGTTCGGAAACTGTAATGGTCGGAAACATCATTCTGGGTCGGAAACCCTCTCATGGGTTCGGAAACACACTAATGCTCGTAAACAACCCTCTAGTCAGAAACGGTTATAACGGTCGGACACTTAGATTTGGAAACAGTTTTATGAGGTCGGACACAGTTATAAGGGTCGGACACTCTAATGTTTCTTTGTGAACAAGTTTCTTGACGAGCTATTTGTGGAACCAATTATATCTCTAATTGTATTAAGATTCTTTTAATCCGGAAACAAGTTATGGGTTAGGAAACACTTATTTGTTTATTAATCCGGAAATCTTATCATTAAATTTTAAAATTTGATTAGTAAAATTATGGATTATCATTAAAGTTGTTTCCTTATTTTAAGGGATAATCATAAGGTTGTTACATCCCTTGATTTTAGGAAACAACAAATCAATCCTAAAACTAACCAAAACATAAGGAATTTTCGGTTTCTCTAATGAAGTTCTTGAAGAACATCAACTGAAAAAATTAGCTTAAACATAAAAAAAAACATAATATATTATCTGGAATCGAAATCTGATAACATTAAAACTTATTACAAATTTCGAAAAAAATAATCATACACCAAGAACTCGGTTAAAATAGAAAATTTATTAACCGAGAATTTTTAATGATTAACCGAAAATTATAGGAGCCCGTAAACACCATTATCAGGTTTTAACATAATCATAACTGTTTTTCGATTTTAATTCCAGGTCTTAATGGAAAACAATCAAAACTGATTGAGCAACATTGCTCTGATACCACATGTTGATCAGTTTTGACTGTATATGATGGAAAACATAATAATTATAGTAATACCTGATAGATCCAGGAGATCTGCTACTAATGTCGTAAGAGACTTGAGGTTGACATGCTTGTCAGTGGATTCGGGTTCCTTTTAGCGTATGTTGTTCTGATGGTTTACGTGTTCTTAAGTTATGAACACATTGAGAGAGAGAGAGAGAGAGAGAGAGAGAGAGAGAGATAGGGGACTGCTAATGGTGTTATGTTGTTATTATTGTGTGTCAACCCTAATATCATAATAACCTCTCTATTTATACATACCCAGGGGACACCCTAATAAGGCCCATCTAATGATAGTCCGCCCATCAAAGACATATCTGTTATTGGGCTTAGGATAATATTAATAATTGATCATCATAATATAAATGATTATAATGGCTATCGATAAATATACAAACGTTACGTATATTTATTCCAACATCTTGAGGAAGTGACAATGTTGTAAAGAGACTTCACTCGAGTAAGAGGTGCACACGTAGAATTAGAATTAGGTTTTATAAGTTATCAAGTGTTGATCCTTAAAAAAAAATCTAAAATAACAGTCTATTTCTTTTATGATACACATATTTTGTCACCTCATATTACAATCGTAAGCTACTGAAGAATAAACTATTGCTTCAAAGCATAAAACAAGTGTTCAAAATCAAATAGTTCGAAGCTCAAAAGTTCATTCACGTTTTTTCCCAACGTGGCTTCAAAAGCATAAAACAACTCAAAACTCATTTAACACTTGCTAAAAAAGCTTAAAAAATAATCCGGTTATAAACGAGTTAGTTTTTAAATGAACTACTAGCTAGGCTCAAGCTAATCCTAGTTTGGCTGGGTTCACCTCGTTTAAGTTAAGGGCGGAACTTGGTTATTAATGGGTGACTTCAACGTGGTAAGGGTGGCTGAAGAGAGGATGAATTCAATTTTTAACCCATCATGTGCCGACGCTTTTAATCAATTTATTGAGGATAATGGTTTAGTTGAATACCCTATGGGTGGCAGAAAGTTTACGCGGGTTTCTGATGGTGGAACCAAACTTAGCAAAATTGATCGAATCCTTGTTAATCATGGTTTCTGGGATAAATGGCCAGACGCTTCCCTACTAGACCTCCCGCGGCGGGACTCGGACCACAGCCCGTTAGTACTTTCGACGGCGTCGGTCAATTTTGGTCCATCACCTTTTCATTTTTTCAACTCATGGTTGTCATCACCGGGTTTTGATGAAATTGTCAAAGGGGCGGTGGAAGACTTAAATGTTACGGGAAGAGCTGACTTAGTATTAGCTAACAAATTGAAAGCCATCAAAGAAGCTATTAGGAAGTGGCTTACAACCGAAAAGGAGAGAAGAATCACCAGAGAAAAGGAGCTGGAGCAGATCATTGATAATTATGATAGCCTGGTTGAAACACGTCCACTAACTAACATGGAAAATTCTATGTGGGCCGAGGCTAAAAAGGACCGGGAAGTCTTAAAATCCGAGGTAGCACGGGACTTGATTCAAAGATCACGTATGAAATGGACGATTGAGGGGGATGAAAATACAAGCTTCTTCCATGGGATGGTTAACTTTAATAATAACAGTAAGCGCATTAGCGGCTTCACGGTCAACAACAAATGGTGCAATGACCCAAATAAAATGAAATGGGAGGCTAGAAGATTTTTCGCCAACAAGTTTGCTGAACCACTGCTACACAGGCCGTCATTCTCCTGTCCAAACATTAAAAAGCTCTCGGATGAGGATGCAAACAGGCTCGAGGATCCTTTCACACCTCAAGAGATTAAAGATGCTATTTGGGACTGTGGCAGCGACAAGGCGCCAGGTCCGGATGGGTTCAATTTTGCTTTCCTCAAGCACTTTTGGGATCTCCTCAAAGACGACATCATCCGAGTCTTAACCGAATTCTTTGAACATGGTAATATCAGCCAGGGATGTGCTTCCTCTTTCACTGTGCTTATTCGTAAGTGCATCGACCCGGTGTCTCTTAGCGAATATCGCCCTATTAGTTTAATTGGGTGCATCTCTACAATCATTTCCAAAGTCCTCGCAAATAGGATCAAAAGGGTTATGGGCTGCCTTATTTCTGAGTACCAATCCGGATTTATGTCTTGTCGAAACATTCTCGATGGTCCGTTGATACTTAATGAAATCACTGCGTGGGCTAAGAAGTATAAAAAGGCGATCTTTTTGTTGAAAGTGGATCTCGAAAAGGCGTTCGATAGTATCAATTGGGGATTTATTGATTCAGTGCTCAATCAAATGGGTTTCAAAGACCGGTGGCGGAATTGGATACAAGGAATTCTCCAATCGTCGCGTGCATCAATTCTCATTAATGGGTCACCTTCATGGGAGTTTCAATGCTTTCGTGGAGTCCGTCAAGGTGACCCGTTATCGCCATTCTTATTCATTATCGCTATGGAAGCCTTATCTAGCTTAATGGAGAAAGCCGAAGGATTGGGTGCAATCAAAGGTATAAAACTTCCTCATTTTGATCTATCTCTGTCGCATCTTATGTATGCGGACGATGTAATGATAATGGGGGATTGGGATAGACATTCTATAAGCAACATTATCCGGATATTTAGATGCTTCCATCTAATATCCGGGTTGAAGATGAACCATCATAAAACAAAACTCTTGGGTGTGGGAGTGAGTTCTGAAACAATACTCGAAACAGCCGGCTGCATCCACGTTAAGGAAGGATCCTTACCTTGCATGTATCTAGGCGTGCAAGTAGGGGCCAATATGAACCAGCCTAGACATTGGAAAGATGTAATTGAAATATGCAATAAGAGATTATCCAAATTGTAACGTCGCAAAAAAAAAAAAATTCCCAAATTCTAATACATATATTATATTTTTTTTATCATTCATAATATGCCTAAGTTTTTATTTTCCTACCACCCAACTTATATATATAATGGTATAATAATAATAACAATAATAATAATAATAATAATAAGAATAAGAATAAAACTAATATAACTAATTTAAACTTAAACATTTGTTAACCCAACCCAACTATCGGCCCACCCAGACCCAAAGTACCCACCAGGCCCAACTGTTAACCGGCCCACTTGTCCCCCTTTTCCCATTCACTGTTTAAAAAAAAAAAAAAGAGAAATCGTTGCTCCTGCTGGGTTTCAAACCGGAACTTAGCCATACACACACATCCGCCTACACCAGTTGACCTATGACTCGTTCTTGTTCAAGTCCCGACACAATTTATATTTATAACCTTCTAAATATACCACAATCTGCTGCTACTGATTCGCTGCTGATTGCACAGCGCGAAACCCATTTTTTTGTTCTTCCATTTGACTTTTAATTGAACCAAGTTATGGAAATAATTGATTAAATGATTCGTGACATGTAAATGACGGGTATTACGCGTATTATACACTATTAAACGCAATCAAAACATTCAAATTCAACTAATCACGCGTTGGTTTAAAATCGAGTCAAACATGCCAATTATGCAATCTAGACCTAAGCACTATAAAATGAACCTAACCAAACCTTCACAACTCGCCACTCACTCTTTCTCAATCCCCAATACTCTTAACATATCCTCTGTTCTTGAATTAATCGTGATTTTGACCTCGGCCCGTTGACCTATCAATCCAGTAGCAAAACGCATTGTAAGTGTGTTTATTGTTGTGGGTTTCATTAATCGGAGCTTACACAACATTAACTCCATGATTAATTGGGTTAATGTTGTGTGATTCGAACGATTGCAAAATCTAGGGCTCGAGGGTTTGAAATTGGGGATAAACTTGATTTAGCTCTTTATATTTATTTTTAATCGAACAAGAATAATCACAACCACTGGTCTGGACCAAGTGGTTGTGACTGTTGCATTATTCCTAGGCCACCTGGGTTCGAGTCCGGCAGTGGCATTCTTTTTGACACTTTTTTTCATTAATTCCTTTTAAAATCAAATAATTATATATAATTTTATAAATTCGTTTTTAATTATTAAAATCCTTTTATAAATTCTAAAAAAAAATTACTTTTAGTTAATCTGATATAAATGTTCCACCTACAACTTTTAGTTTTCAAAAATTAATTTATTTAATATATATAATAATTAAATCAATTTTATTCTATTATATTTATAAAATTCCATTAAAATATCAAAACAATTTTATAAATTTCCACAAAAATTATTCTAAGTTTATATAATGATAAACTTTTCTGAAATGATTTTTAATTCTGAAAAATCATTTATTTAATATTTTTAATCAATTTTTGTTAGTTTTAATCATAATTAAATCATAATAAATTCAATTTTTAACATTTTTGCACCAAAATTTTATACAAATTATTTCTGATTATTTGGAACAGATATATGATTTTTAAACTAATAATTCTTTAATTTGGCATTTTTAAATATTAAAGTTAAATTTTGACAATTTGTAATAAATAGATTTAATATTCTATTTTAAAGAAAATAATTTTATAAAAATTATTTTTATACTTTAAACTCATTATTGTGACCATCCTTGATTTAAATGTTATAAAAAGATTTTTGGTTATTTATTTACTAATATTCTCTCAATTATCAAACATTCTTGATATTAATCAAACGAGCATTTATCCTCAATTCGAAGCCCTAGAAAATATACTAGATAGACTTAGACATATTTATTACCTTATTATAGGGTGATATTTGGCATCGTTGGGCAACACATATTCTATATCACGAGACTTAACATTTTAAGGTGAGTTTACATAGCCCCTTTTCTCTATTTTCACTATTATTGAGGTGAAACATGTTTAAACATTTTATACTATCATTTACTCATATCTACTTGTGATTCAAGTACATCATCATTCTATCATTTGACTGTAACAAAAAGACACAGTACAATCATTAACAATGATCAAGCCGCCTGTTTAGATTATAGCGCTATAGGTCTGACAAACCCATTCCCCCGCATAAATTCAGGGATGATCGATAACAGTAACAACATTTAACTAACTTGCGAGTTAGTCAACAGTCGACACAAGGTTTGGTTGTACAAAGACGCATTGTTACATGTCGGTATCATATTCTATCATCATACAACTGTGAATGTTGTACAAACTATTGTTATCAAGTATTTACAAAAACCTATGTATTCTCACCAACTTTTGTTGACCCAAAATATTTTCAACTTAACATGTTTCAGGTTCTACTTGCTTGAAGATTTGAGTTATTGTTTGAAGATGTATGCATAGTTTTATTCAAGTTGATGTACGAATTCTTGTAGAACAATTGTATGTAATTTATTTAAATCATTTAATGTAATTTATTATTCACCATGAGCTACTGAACAATCATCACTACGTGACATCCCGATGTTTCCACCATCGGTTGGGGTGTTACACAAATGGAAGGCGAAAACCTTATCGATGGTGGACGCGTGGTTCTCCTCAAAGCCGTACTAGATAGCCTTCCGTTGTATAATTTCTCCCTTTTTCGGGCACCAAAAGGAATCATCGATCATTTGGAAAAACTGAGAAGACCCTTTTTTTGGGGTGGAAATGACGAAAAAAAGCAAAACGGCGTGGGTGGCATGGGAGAGAGTAATTAGTCCGAAAGATAAAGGCGGAATAAACTTGGGCTCTTTAAAACATATGAATATGAGCCTATTACTCAAATGGTGGTGGCGTTACAAATCTGAACCAACGAATCTATGGCGTAGAGTTATCGATTCCATTCATCACAATGATCGGGCTTGGTCGTACTTGCCTATCAAGTCAAATATTGCCGGGGTATGGAACTCCATAATAAAGGTCGGAAAGGATTTTGTTGATGCATTTTGCGACTAAGGATTGGATATACTTGATTAACATATGTTAGTGATGGCCGAAGGTGTATTAGACTGGGCGAATGTAGATATTATGGGGCGAAGGAAGAAGAAACTGGGCGAAGGTAGATATGAACTGGACGAAGGAAGACTGGACAAAGATCAGAAGACACATTCGACCACTTAATGTGGGCGAATGTGGAAAATACTCACATTCGACCAGTTGTAAGGGGCGAATGTGCAGTGCCTATATATAGTTTTTGTGATTTTGTTAATGTAAGAGAGTTGTCATTTGTGTCCAGGTTCAGATCAGGTTTATAGGTGTTTTTGAGAGATTATCTGTGTGATCTAGATTAACATAAACTCATTGTAAATGCTTTTTGAATGAAAGTTAATCTATGAAATGTTATTGAAAATGATCTTGATTGTGTCGTGATTTGTGTTTTATCAATTTGTTCAGATCTAGGGTTTCCGCACCTAGATTTGTGACTTGTATGATCGTATAATCCTGTTTTAGATAAAATCCAACGCTCACAAAGTGGTATCAGAGCCTAGAGGATCATACAACAACAAATTTGATAAGATCAGAGCTGATTTGGACATGTTTTTGACAAAATATCATCTGTTTTTACATAAACTTTGTTTTTAAGAGTTTTTGATCGATTTAAAGGTGAATTTGTGGTCGAATTCAAGTTTTCCAAGACTTAAAGTTGTTCCAAATCAATTCCGAAACATAACCTGATTGAGATCATTCAAATCCATGAACTTTTGAAAATCTGAGATCAGAATAACCGTTTTTCAAACAATAACCGTTTTTCAAAAATGAGATCTGCTAGTTTTGGGCGAACCTGGAACCTGGACTGAGTGTTGTGGTCGAACCTGATAAAAAGTGGGCGAACCTGAGTAGTTTTTGGGCGAACCTGAAAATTCTTGTTGAAATCTTTCACTTTCGGGTAGAAATTTCCACCTTCGACCATTTTCATTTCGGGCGAAAGTGGAAAGTGTGTTAGTTTGATTTACATTCTGATCAAGACTACCTTCGGGTGTTACTGTTTGGACGAAAGTAGAACAAAAGGGACGAAAGTGAGATAATTTTGGACGAACTTAGAATAATTTGGACGAACCAAGTTAAATTTGGGCGAACTTAGGATTTTTGCTGAAAAATTTTTCTAAGTGTTGAGATTTTCAGATTGTGATCATGTGGCGTTTTCAAACTACTTCGGGATCAGCACCAACACAACCACAACAGCAGACAATGGACCCATGGACAGTGGCAGCGCAAAAGACAAACACACAGTCCTCACAACCACATAACTACATGACAACAACGAACACGATGCCTCAAAATGTAGCACATCCGGCACTACAATCAGATTACTGGGAGTAGCTGCAGCGGCGGTAAATACTCAAACCACTAATGCTATTTCTACTTTGATTAAGGATTTGTCTACAGGTAGTGGAACTCGGCCACTGAAGCTCATGGATATGCAAGAGTATAACCAGTGGCACACCATGTTCAAGATCCATCTGGAAGGCATGGGAGTTGAAGGAGCAGAGGCATGGAGCATGATTGTCAAAGGATACACAGCACCGATTCTGGAGAATACTGGTGAGATGATTCCTCTGGAAAGCTTGACTGAGGATGAAAAGAAGAAATATGTGGTAGAGAAGAAGGCGTTCTCTCAACTGACACAGGCAATCACAAGTGACCTGTTGCATCAGTTTGGGACATGTACTACGTCAAAGCAGCTTTGGGATAAGCTGAAGAGGAAGCATGATGGTAACGAGAAGACCAGGAGTCTGAGAATGGAGGAATTAGTCAAAGAGTTTGAGAATTTTTCTTTTATTAATAATGAAACTTTGAAAGAACTAACTCCGAGATATATGCATTTATTGTCTGAATTGTCTAGTTATGGTGTACAGATTCCAATGACTAAGCAGGTGGACAAGTTTGCAGATGCTTTACCACCACAATGGGATCAGCATGTGGAGGTACTCAGAGAGAAGGATGCTTATCAATTTTGGACCATTTCAGAGTTTATTGAAAAGCTGGAGAACAAAGAGCTGGAGGACAGGAGGAAAGCTAGAAGGTCACAGATTCCTCAGAATCCCAGTTTGTATTTTGGAGGTACTTCAGTTCCAGCTGGAAACTCGAGCTCTGGAAGCGTTGCACCACATGTTGCATGTATTTCCAATGTCATGGATTCATCTAAACCAACCACTAACTACACACCACCACAATACAATTCCTACTCACAACCATCATACACACCACCACAATATAGTTCCTACATTTCACCAATCTCTCCAATGCAACAAGCAAGTTTTTACACCGCTAACCAAACACAACAACCAGTAAACCAAGTTACTCAACATAAACAACAACCGGTGGTTTTGGATACATCAAACTTGGGAAATGTGACTGTGGAGGTTGCTCAGCAACACATTGCATTAGTCTCAGCAATGGTTTCATCCTACAATGGGTTGGTTGCTAGTCAAATTGGGAACAACAACTTAACCAACGAAGACTACGCACAGATAGACAAGGAAGAGATGGAACTCATTGACATTCAATGGGCTTTTGCGAGTATAATGAGGAGAGCAACAGAGTTCATCGAGAAAACTGGAAGGACTGACTTGGCAACTTCTCCCAACACAACCTATGGTTTCAACAAGGAGAAGGTTACGTGTTTTAATTGTGGAGAGAAAGGACACTTCAAAAGGGAATGCACCCAGCCACCTAAACAAGGTAATCGAAACCCTTTCAATGCAAATTACCAGAACCGTCAACAAAACCAAGTTTCTTACCAAAATAACAACAACTACCAAAACCGAAACTTTAACAACCAAAACAGACAACCAAACACTCAACACCAGATTCAAAACCAATCTCCTAATCACACAAACCGAACAGTTGTACCTATCACTACACCCAATGAGACACAACAAAATGCGAGTCAGAACCAAGCTTTGGTGACTCAACAGGATGAGAGGTTTGACTGGTCGGGTATGCAAATAGGAGTTGAGGAAGTGACTACTGGTGGGAATGTGGCTTGTGTTGCTTATCAGGTTGATATGGAAGATTCGGTGGTAGTTGATGAGAAGAAAGAAACTGAGGAGAGTGAAAGTGATGATTCTGAGACTGAGATGGAAGTGGAGAGTGAACCTGTTGAGGTTAAGGCTGAGGAGAAGAGTTCTGGGATGGTGATTGATTCAGTTTCTGATGTTCCCGAAGAGTGTAGATCGGTGTATTCAGATTCTGAGAGCGAATCAGACACAGAGGGAAGTGTTGATTCTTTAGATGATGATATTGACCAGTTGCTGGCAGAAGCTGACTTTTTGATGACGAGGAAGTCGTGCATAGCTGATGATGCTTTCACCAAGATCGACTATTCCAAGTTTTTCACTGGAAAGGAAGCTCATTTTGCGTTGATGGCCATGACTGAACCGCCAAAACCTGTAAGTTCTGAATCTAGCACTGATGTTATGAGTGATAAATACTGTGGAACATGTGATAGATTGACAGAGGAGAATAAACAACTCCGAATTTCACGAGATAGTGCTATCTTGAACTGTCAATCTACTCGCAAAGAGTTGAATGCTTTCAACAAAGTATTAGATGGCTATAAAAAGGACATTTCCGACTTGAAAAACACTTTGTCATTGAAACAATTGGCAATAAATAACTATATCAATGAAATTGAAAACACCAAGTTGGAAATGGCAGCCATAAAATGCTTTGCTGAAAAGGTGAACAAAAAGCTGGAAAGTTATAAGAATGTTGCTTATGTCGTAGATCATATCATTGATGATAACACCACCAATTACAAGTCTGTACCATCTCCGGTTCTTTTTGAAAACCATAACTATCACCAAGTTATACCGGAGAGTTCGGTAAAATCAGACTCGTCATCGGAAAAGGAATCTAATACCTCGAGTATTGGTGATCCATATTCCGATGTGCGACCGATTTTGGGCTTGAACAATGAGGGTGTTTATGCTGAGAGTGATAGTTCAGACTCAGAAAATGATGATACTGGTAGTGATCAATCTGTTAATGAATGTGAGATTCCAAAAGAAAATCACATCATTACTACTGAACCAGTGTCACCATCTGATCATGTTCATCCGATGGCAAATGCTAATCGTGGTAAAAAGTCTGAAAAGTTTGAGGTCAAGAAAGATAATGTTGTTAAGAATGAGGTCAAAAAGAATGAGCTGAATGAACCAAGTGACAAACCGGTTAAAGTGTTTTATCGGATGGAAGGATCCGATAAAATCATTTCTGATGAGGAATTTCCGATTAAAAATGTTAACTATTCTAAACTTGAAAAAATCTGGCAAGAAAGCACAATATGGTTTCCAAAACATGAAAGAACCAATGAAATTCCACCAGAAATTTTAAAGAAACTGTTTTCAGAAGTTCCTCAAGAACCAAAAATCCATGTCACTGAGTTCATTCGTCCAAATGATAAAGCAAATGGTTTTCATGAGCCTTCTTACTCGAAAGGACCACTTCCTGAGAGTTTAAGAAATCAACAGTATAATGATCAATTTCCTGTCAGATCATTTGCTTCACCAAATGCTCATTATGTGTTTGAGGAATATAGAAAATGCTTTAAATGTGGAGAACGCGGGCATTTACTTGCTCAGTGTCCATATGTAAGGCACAAAAGACATGAGGTTGAGGTTAAGAATTCCATGAAAAAGCCGATTGATCATTATGTCCCACCACATAGACAGACTGTTCCTCAACAACAACATTTTTATAATCAAAACAATTTTCAAATGAGGAACAACCGTCCATTTCATTATGATCGGAGGAATCGGATTGCAATGGAACAATCTTGGAGAAAACCTGCGGTGAACACAACAGCTGATAGACAAAAGGTTCTACAAAAACCAATTGTCAAGTCAAATGTTGGACCTAAGTCTGTTAATTCAGATAAGGTTGCTAAGAAAGTTACTTTTAGTAACAATGTTCAGAAACCTATTGAGAAACCAAAATCTCAAATTCGTATTCTCAAAAGGTCTGAACAATCTTGGACACCTAATGGTACTCCAGGAGCTTCTACTTCAAAGGTGAGTGAAAAAAATGACACTGTTTTGAAAAATCAGAAAACGGTTGATTCAAAACAAAAAGTTGTTGAAAAAGTCATTGAGGATGTTTCTTTGAAATCAAATGTTCAAAGGCCCAAGACTCAGGCTTGGGTCCCCCGAAAGAACTAAATGTTTACTTTTTGTGTGCAGGGAGCTTCAGTTGGCCCTATTAGCAGTCTCTGGATTGTTGATAGTGGAGCTTCAGGCCACATGACGGGGGATTTGGCGTTGCTGTTTGATGTGAAGAATATTAATGGAGGATATGTCGCGTTCGCGGGTAATAAAGGAGGTTATATCACGATGGAAGGAAGCGTGAGTAACGGGATTGTGACTTTCGAGCGGATTTCTTATGTCAAGCAGATAGACTATAATCTGTTGAGCGTCAGTCAAATATGCGATAAACAATTTTCTGTGCATTTTGATGACAAATCCTGCTATATTCTCAAACCGGGCTTCAAGATTCCAAAGGAGTGGGTTTTGTTGATGGCACCTCGAGTCAACAATCTTTATATTCTTGATATGTCCAAGGCGATGACATCACAGGGGCAGATAACATGCTTTCTATCCAAGGCGACCGAAAAAGAATCGATAATGTGGCACCGCAGAATGGGGCACATTCATCTGAGGAAAATGAATCAGTTAGTGAGAAATGGACTTGTCGATGGAGTAAACGTGAAACATTTCCATCTGAACGACAAGCGTGTGAGCTGCATGAAAGGAAAACAACACAAACAGTCCCATAAAGTGAAGAAAGTTAACTCTGTTGAGATGCCGCTTGAGCGATTGCACATGGACCTTTTTGGACCGGTCAAACGCAAAAGTCATCTTGGAGAGCTTTATTGTTTAGTCGTCACTGATGACTATTCACGTTTCTCATGGGTGATGTGTTTGAAGAACAAAAGCGACACCTTTACCAACTTACAAGTTCTGTTCACTCGACTGGAGAATATCTACAATTTGAAGATAAAAAGAATCAGGAGTGACAACGGGACGGAGTTTAAAAATGCAAAGATGGATGAACTTTGTGAAAGCAAAGGGATTCATCATGAATATTCAGCTCCGTATACCCCGCAACAGAACGGTGTTGCTGAAAGAAAGAATAGGACTCTGATTGAGGCTGCTAGAACAATGCTCGCTGACTCAAATCTTCCAGTAATGTTCTGGAATGAGGCGATTTATGCAGCAAACTACACTTTAAATCGGGTTTTGACAGTGAAGAAGTTTGGAAAAACATCTTATGAGCTGTTACACCGACGAAAGCCCAATTTAGAGTATCTAGAACCATTTGGGGCGCCATGTACGATGTTGAATCCAAGCGAGAAGTTTAGTCCTAAAGCTGAGGAGGGATATTTTGTTGGATATGCAACCCCGCTCAAACGGGTATTCAACAAGAGAACTCGTCAAGTGGAGGATTGGGCTAACGTAGAAGTTCAACGATACACGCAAAATTTGCAAGGCACGGGCCCTGATTGGATGTTTGATTACAAAGATTTCTTTGAATCATTCAACCTAGATAGCCTGGTTGAAGAAGCTGTGATCAGATTACTTTACGAGTGTGAAAACGCGGCAACTTCACCGCTGATGCGTCCAATCACCGTAAACCCCCCACCAGCTTCTAATGATACCAGTGCTCCTACACAAGAAGAAGAGTTGTTTCAAGAAGCTTCAACTTCATTAGATACTTCAGAATCTGAAGATGAACAATTTGAAGAAGCTGTTCTTGAAAATGCAGAAGAATTAGAAGAGCAAACTGTGAACCCAACTCCAAATCCAGATGTTGCTTCATCATCTAACACGGGTCATGATCAGGATGCTGTAGAGAACTTGACTGCTCAGACGGGAGTGATTGTACCTGTTAATCCGGAATCTCGGATTCATCGTATTCACCCGCTGGAGCAAGTTATCGGTGATCCTGGTAGTGGAGTGATGACCAGAGGGCAGCTTAAAAGCGTTAATTCGCCAGAGAGTTTTGGTGCTTTAGCATTGTATGCCAAAATTCAGAAATCTGGTAGCCAAAATGATTGGTCGTTTGCATGTTATGTGTCACAGGTAGAGCCAAGGACATATAAAGACGCTTTGAATGAAGATGCCTGGGTTGAGGCAATGCAGGAGGAGTTATTACAATTCTAGAAATTGGGAGTCTGGACGCTCACAGATTTGCCGCCGGGAAGAAAGAAAATAGGCACTAAGTGGGTGTTTAAGTGCAAAAAGGATGATCGTGGAGTTATTGTAAGGAACAAAGCCAGATTGGTTGTGCAGGGTTTCCATCAAATTGAAGGAATTGATTACAATGAAATCTATGCACCAGTAGCACGAATTGAAGCTATTAGGATGTTCCTTGCGTTTGCTTCATATAAGAAATTCAAAGTCTATCAAATGGACGTCAAGAGCGCATTTTTGTACGGTAAAGTCAAGGAGGAGGTTTATGTCGGGCAGCCACCAGGCTTTGAGGACCCAATCCACCGGGACAAGGTCTACGTGCTGAACAAAGCTTTATATGGTTTGCACCAGGCTCCAAGACAGTGGTACGAGGAGCTAAGTACATACCTCATCTCCAAAGGATTCAAGCGCGGCCTCGTCGATTGCACCCTCTTTACGAAGAAGACGGGAGATGACTTGCTTCTCGTACAGATTTACGTTGATGATATTATATTTGGTTCAACTAACGAACTCTTGTGCAGGGAATTTGAAACTGTTATGCAGGAGAAGTTCGAAATGAGCGCTATGGGGGAAATGCAGTTTTTCCTCGGCTTACAGGTGGATCAAAGACCAGACGGGATCTTCATTCACAAGACGAAATATGTAGCCGACATCTTGAGCCGATTCCAGATGGAGGACTCTAAGCCGATGGATACCCCGATTCAACCCAATCACGGGATTGGAGTGGACGCTAAGGGGGAGCTGACAGACCCATTTACATACAGAGCAATCATCGGATCTCTGATGTATTTGACAGCGTCTCGACCAGATATTATGTATGCAACGTGTCTCTGTGCTCGCTACCAATCGAAGCCGAAACAAAGTCATCTGACGGCGGTCAAGCGTATCCTTCGATATCTGAAGGGTTGTCCATCAAAAGGACTTTGGTACCCTAATGATGATGATTTTGATTTTATTGCTTTTAGTGATGCAGATTGGGGCGGCTGTGACAAAGACAGCAAATCAACAACAGCCGGTTGCCAGTTTTTAGGGAGCAGGTTAATTACCTGGCAATGCAAGAAACAGACTTCCGTCGCACTGTCTACATGTGAAGCCGAGTACATTTCAGCCTCGAGTTGCTGTTCACAAGTGCTCTGGATCCAACAACAGATGGTCGATTACGGTTTGCAGTTTCTTAAAACCCCTATACACTGTGACAACGAAGCCGCAATTGCATTAACTAAAAATACTGAAAATCATTCTAAAGCTAAACATATCCGGATTAAATATCATTTTATCCGTGATTGTTATGCTAAGGAATTGATTGACATGGTCAAAATCCATACTGACTACCAACGTGCAGATTTGTTTACAAAAGCTTTTGACAGATCCCGCTTTGAATATCTTTTGAAAGTAAACAATATAAAGGAAAAACAGGACTAATCGGCTCCTCGGTTTATCATTTTTAGTTTTAAGTTTTAGTTTTAAATTTTTGCTAATTGGGAATTTCTCTTTGCTAATTGGGAATTTCTCTTTACTATCATAATCCTCAAAGAAATTGATGCTTTCGAGGGGGTTGTTTAATCCTCAAAGAAGTTGATGCTTTCAAGTGGATTGTTTCTTTCAAATTTTTTTTTGTTTTTCAGAAAAATTAAAAAACCCAAAAAATATGTTCTTTATTTTAGGGGGAGTCATTTTATCAGAAAAACCAAAAACATTGAAAAATTTTCAAAATACCTAAAAATTAGAAAAACCCAAAATGATTTCCTGGATAAAAAGAGGAAATGATAGTACATCAGTGGGGATCTGACACAGGCTAAAGAATTGTATAGTTTTAATGAGACGTATGTTGATTACGTGTGATATGCTGATAGGCTTCGTAGACTATATATTGCGTGCATTAGTGATACAAACATAACAAACTACGCGTTTGTGGATGAACACCTCATGGACATATGGTCTTAGTACCGTAATTTCGTTTGATAGGGTGTTTGTACAAAACTCGGAGGTTTAGGGTCGTTATGTTATTAGTTGTCTGGGGATAGCCTATCTGATCTTCTGCTGTAAGTCATTACGGACCTAGATCAGACAGGATGTCTTTATAAAAGAGCTTTATGCCAAAACCTAAAGTTACCGAATTGAGGAACTTTCCATGTTATATGATGATCAAAGATTATCTATAATATCGTATTGATCATTGATGCAAATCATGATTAATATCAGTCCTCAACCTGGTATGGTGCATATGTTACTTTGCTGCATTAATTTGCTGACCTGTATACCTCTATGCATTATATCTTGTACAATTACAGACGACGAAAGCATAATCACGCTTTACAATGAGTCTTTGTGCAAATTACTTCTTGATACGGGAGTATGTCGTGTGTGTGGGAACCACAATGTGTTAGTCTAATACATCTAATTAGTATCATTTTAAAGCATTGCGTAATTGTCTGCATGTGAGCTTATGTGGACAACAATATCAGCAATTGCCGTGTCACATATTGTTTCTAATGATAATATTGAAACAGATCAACGCTGTGTTCAGATTTCTCAGAAAACTGATATGATTCTCTTACCGGAAATCACAAAATATTTACTGCTTTCATTTACTTTGATGCATTTTACTTTGTCGCATTTTTACTTTTATTGTCAAAAAGATACAAAATCCAAAAAGATTTTAGGTGTGTTTTGATAAAAATTTCAGAAAATCCAAAAGATTTGCATTTCTGCTTTATTTTTGATATCCGGGGATGCTTGATGGTCAATTTCTGAGATTTGATAACACCATCTGGACTTTGTAACATTCAAAATGTGACAATTTGATTTTTGGAAGTTTAACAGATTGAAAAATGTTGAACGAGATTCGAATTCGTGATTTGGGGAAATTTTCAGATTTTTCCATTTCACATTCGCCCCTTAAATGGGTCGAATGTGGAAAAATCATCACCTTCGACCGTTGAGAAAAAGGGCGAATGTGGATATTTTCACTTCCGGGTGAAATTTCCACTTCCGGGTACAAAATTTCACCTTCGGGTCTGAGAATCCAGTTAAAAACCGAATTCATGGATCGATTAATCGAAAACAACTCGGTTTCAGACGGGAGATTCGAGACGAGACAGAAATACACGATAACAACGTCATCACAGATTCGTATTACTACAGAAACGGTTACAGACACTGTCATCAGTAGGATAAACGTCTATCTCGTGGCCGGGGGAGGTCGGGCATGACCTCCCCCTTGAGAGCATTCAAAGTACAAACTCAAATCACCAAATGAACAATAACACATGAGATTGCTATTTATAGTCCAAAACCCAAGTTCCACGTTCGCCCCTTTTGAATGGTCGAATGTGGAGCATTTCCACATTCGCCCAGTTGATATGGTCGAATGTGGAAAACTTCCACATTCGCCCAGTGTGTTTAGGTCGAACCTGGCTCAGTGTTTTGTCCTATATATTACAAATGCGTCAGATCCATAAAATGCCCTTATGGATCACCACAATCTCATGTAACACACTACTAAGACTCAACCCTAGTCTATTCGACAGTGACGTCCACAGAAAGTGCATCAACAATCTCCCCCTTGGACGTTGCTGGCGAATCCACAAATCTCTTGCACATCAACACATTCTCCTCTTTGAAAATTCCTAGCATCTTCAGTCAATAATTGTTGAAGTATCAGACACATTGTTACATCAACAATCTCCCCCTTGACTGATGCTTCACCAAGTTTCTCTGATACCAATTGAGAATCCAGTTAAAAACCGAATTCATGGATCGATTAATCGAAAACAACTCGGTTTCAGACGGGAGATTCGAGACGAGACAGAAATACACGATAACAACGTCATCACAGATTCGTATTACTACAGAAACGGTTACAGACACTGTCATCAGTAGGATAAACGTCTATCTCGTGGCCTTTTGTGTCGTACGTATGGGCAGGCGGCAAGTAAATGTCCCCGTTCCCCACACTTATAACACGCACGGTATTCCTCGTAGTTTTCCTTGATCGGCGACTTAGAAAAACTAGCAATGGGATATCGATCGACCATGCATTGTTTCCTTAAACTCTCAGGAGCTGGATCCTTCGAGTAAGTCGGTTCAATAAAACTATTTTCTTTGTGTACAGGCAAAACAAACTGTGTGACATTTACCTTTGCATCCTTTTCCGAATAAATTTTGTCTAAAATCTCTTGAGGAATGTCGTTGGTCCTTTCAGATTTTGGGAACCAAATCGTACTTTCCTGCCAGATCTTTTCGATTTTTGTGTAATTGACAAACTTAATCGGAAACTCATCATCAGACAAAATTTTATCGGAGCCTTGCATCCGATAGAAGATTTTGACAGGTTTATCACACACTTCATTGCTCACATTATTATTTTTCTCAGATTTTAAATCATTTTTCTTCTCAACCGGTTTTACAATATTTTTCTCAGTTTTAATTTCAACTTTCTTTTTAACATTCTTAACCTTTTCCTTTTCAAAACTTTTACCAACAAATTTATCATTTTTCTTACTCTCATGTTTGCGATGAGCATTTGCCATTGGATGGATTATCTGAGACGGTGAGACTGGCTCAGTAGTGATTATATGATTTTCATCAGGGATATCACTATCACTTTCAACCGTCTCAGATGATTCATCTTCTTCATCTGAATCATCCGTAGCGACCACACCCTCTGTATTTCCCAATACTGGTCTCACATCAGAATATGGATCCCCGACACTGGAAGTGTTAGGTTCATTTTCTGGTGTGGGATCAGGATGAATTAAAGTCTCCGGTGGTATTGCATGTAAAGTGTGATTCTCAAACAATACCGGAGATGGAACTGACTTATAGTTTGCACTATTTGTCTGGGAGGGTTCTTCAATGATATGATCAACTACGTATGCAATATGCTTGTAACTTTCTAGTTTCTTGTTAACTTTTTCCGCAAAGCACTTGATGGTTGCCATTTCTAATTTAGTGTTTTCCATTTCATTTATGTAATTATTAATGGCAAGTTGTTTAATAGATAATGTCTTTTTCAATTCTGACACATCCTTTTTATAACCATCAAGAACTTTGTTGAAATCTTTTAAGTCCTTTTGATAAATCTGACAGTTGATTTTTGCACTCTCAAGTTGAACCTTGAGAAGCTTATTTTCATCAGTCAGTTTTTCAAAATCAGCACACTTATCACATTTAACACAAGATTGAGTTTCAGAACTTACCGGTTTAGGAGGTTCTGTCATGGCCATTAGAGCAAAATGAGCTTCCTTTCCTGCAAAAAAATTGGAGTAGTCAATCTTGGTGCATGCATCATCCACCATACATGACTTGCGAGTCATCAGGAAGTCAGCTTCAGCTAGCAATTGGTCAATATCATCATCTAGTGAATTCACACTAGTCTCTGAGTCAGATTCGCTCTCCATATCCGAGTACGCTGAGTCATATTGATCTCCAACATCGGTGACAGAATCAAGAATCATTCCCGATCTCTTGTCATCACCTTCAACAATCACATCATCATTCACTTCTTCAATCTTCAACTCTGACACTTTTTCAATCACAACCTCTTCTTCAACTTCCTCAATCTCATCCAACTTCATCTGCTGTGCCACACATGCAACATTCCCAGCAGTGATTTCCTCTACCCCCAATTGCATACCAGTCCAGTCAAAACCTTCATCCTTTTGAATAACAAGTGCTTGGTTTTGAGTATCAGTTTGGTTTTGGTTTTGTGTGTTGGGTGTAGAAATAGGAACAATAGTTCGGTTTGGGTTTTGTTGAGGTTGATTTTGTGCTGTGGATTGTCTGGTGTTGTTGTTTTGTTGACGGTTCTGGTAAGTGTTTTGATTTTGTGGTTGAAAACTTGATATGTTTGGATTGTTGTAAGACACTTGATTCTGGTTTTGGTTTTGTCGGTTTTGGTATGAAGAATTGAAAGGATTTCGGTTACCTTGTTGTGCTGGTTGTGTGCACTCCCTTTTAAAATGTCCCTTTTCACCACAGTTAAAGCAAGTAACCTTTGCTTTGTTGAATCCATATGTGGTATTGGGAGAGGTTGAGAGATCAGTCCTGCCAGTCTTCTGAATGAAATCAGTGGCTCTCCTCATAATGCTTGCAAAAGCCCACTGAATGTCCATCAACTCCATTTCCTCTTTATCGATTTGAGCATAGTCTTCATTGGTAAGATTATTGTTACCAATCTGACTTGCTACCAAACCGTTGTAAGAAGCAACCATGGCAGATACTAGAGCAACATGCTGTTGAGCAATTTCAACAGTCACATTGTTAAGGTTTGATGTCTCTAACACAATCGGATTTAGACTTGATTGTGCTTGAGTGATCTGCATCTGGTTCACTTGAGAAGGATATTGTTGTTGTTGCTGTTGACTTGATGTATAGCATGCGGCTTGTTGTAATGGTGAAAATGGTGGAATAAAGTTTTGTGATTGATATGGTTGTTGTGGGTATGATGGTGTGTAAGATGAAGTTTGAGCAAGGTAGTTAATGGGTGCTTTTGTTGGTTCAACAATATTAGACACACATGCTATGTGAGGTGCAACAGTAGATGTAGTGCTTGAAGCAGAAAGAGAGTTAGATGTTCCACTCACATATAAATCAGGATTCTGTGGAATCTGAGCTCTCTTAGCTTTTCTCTTTTCCTCCATCTCTTTGTTTTCCAACTTTTGGATGAACTCATTAATGGTCCAATACTGGTAAGCATCCTTCTCCTTCAACACTTCAATATGTTGATTCCAATAGGGTGGTAATGCATCAGCAAATTTATCAACTAATTCCGTCATTGGAATGCTGATTTCATAGCTCGACAATTCGGTGAGCAAATGGCAGTACCTTGGAACCAACTCTTTTAGGGTCTCATTACCCATATAACTGAAGTTTTCAAACTCCTTTCGAAGCTCCTCCATCCTAAGCTTCCTGGTCTTCTCATTTCCATCATGACGATTTCTCAGCACATCCCAAAGTTGTTTGGATGTAGTGCACGATCCAAACTGATGTAATAGATCAGTGTTGATCGCCTGAGATAGCTGAGAAAATGCTTTCTTTTCTATAGCAAACCTTTTCTTCTCGTCATCCGCCAAATTCTCCAAAGGGATTGGTTCTCCAGTATTCTCTATAATGGGAGCAACGTAACCCTTCACAATCATTTGCCATGCTTCTGCTCCTTCAAGTCCTTGTCCCTCAACGTGAATCTTAAACTTCGTCTTCCAAGTGTTATACTCCTTCATGTCCATTAACTTTGGTGGACGATTGCCGCTTCCAGAAGATAGATCATGAATAAGAGTAGAAATAGCGTTGGTCGTCTGGGAATGGACTGCTGCTGCGGCGACTCCCCAATAGTTATCAATCGGTTGTGGTACTGATTGAACAACTTGTTGTGGTGCCGAACTAGTCATAGCCATATAATTGATCGGCTGTGATGGTTGACTAGTCTTTTGTGCCGCTACTGTCCATGGATCTTGGACTTGTTGTTGTTGTGGTGCTTGAGTAGGTCTAGGGGTTGTTGGAAAGTTCCACATTGTATCCTGCAAACAATTAAACAAACAAACACGAAACGATTAAAATTTTCCAAAAACAGAAATCTCCTTCGTATGATCGGAGGTACGAATGAGAAAAATCTTCTCTTTCGACCAAATAATCTGATACGAATGTGGAAAACAAATATCAAATCTCCTTTGACCGCTTAAATCTTCCTTCGACCGTTCTACTACTCTCCTTCGACCGAACGATTATACGAATGAGACACAATAGTGCGAATGAAAAATATAAGCAATCAAAGTTCACTTTCGACCACTAAAATCACTCTTTCGACCACAAAAACACTCGTTCGACCTAATACACTCCCACTTTCGACCGAATTCTCTCGTTCGACCCCTGTGATTTCAAAAACGGTTATTCTTTGAAAATCAGTTATATTTGATCATGTTTATCAAAAGTTGATGGAATTTGATGATCTTAATCAGGTTTTGAATCGGATGAAATTTGAAACAACTTTAATAAAGTGAATTATCCAATTCAAACTCGAAATCAAGGTGAAATCAATCAAAAACACATCATTTCAGTTTGTTCACTCAAAACAGAAAATTTTTGATCAAATTTGGGTCAAAATCAACTGAGAAACTATCAATTTGTGGTTGTTTGATTCAGAATGGCTCTGATACCACTTTGTATGAGCGTGAAAGGATCGATAAGCTACAAAGACAATCAAACAATTTAGTTTTGGGTGCGGAATCCCCAAAACCAGCACAAAATGATAACTAATCAGATAAACACACACAAATCATCATTTTCAAACGTTTTCATTAATAATCAAACTTGAATACACGTAGAAAAGTGATTACAATCAAGGATTAGACGCAAAACAAGTTTATAAAAAGTTACAGAGAGAATTCAGAAAGTGGCGGGAAATAAATGACTCAAAGTTAACTACAAAAACTGAGTTTGCCTATTTATAGACTGCACATTCGCCCACTTTGTTCATGCGAATGTGCAGGTTCGCCCATTGTGAACGGTCGAACCAAACTACATAATAAACAGTCTTCATTCGCCCAAAATTCTTCCTTCGCACCTTTGAAAACTCTCATTCGCACCATCCAAAACCTTCCTTCGCACCAACGACAGAAAACAAAAACATATGATTTATCCAATCCAAAGCATTTGTCGCACATATGCACCTACAATCTTAGATCATGCTACAACATCTACTCCAGTGAATCCAAATCCAGGTGTTGCATCTTCCTCAAATACGGGTAATGATCTAGATACAGCTGGAAATCTGAATATTCCAGCGGTGATTCCTGTACCTGCACATCCGGAATCTCAGATTCATCAAATTCACTCGCTAGGATAAGTCATTGGAGATCTTGATAGCAGTGTGATGACACGTGGACAACTGAGACGTGCATCATCATCAGAGAATATTGGAGCCCTTGCCCTATATACACAAATTCATAAGACCGGTGAACAAAATAAATGGTCTTTTGCTTGCTATGTTTCGCAGGTAGAGCTGCGGACTTACAAGGATGCTTTATTGGATGAATCTTGGGTGGAAGCTATGCAGCAAGAACTTCAACAATTTCAGAAACTCGGAGTCTGGACGTTGACTGATTTACCACCAGACAGAAAGAAAGTTGGTACCTGATGGGTCTACAAACGTAAGAAAGATGATAAAGGGATTATTGTACAAAACAAAGCTCGATTGGTGGTTCAAGGATTCAGTCAACAGGAGGGAATTGACTATAACAAAGTTTATGCACCGGTTGCGTGCATTGAAGCAATTCGAATGTTTCTTGCGTATGCATCTTATAAGAAATTCAAGATGTATCAGATGGATGTTAAAAGTGCTTTTATTTATGGTGTGGTGAAAGAAGAAGTGTATGTCAGCCCACCACAGGGTTTTGTGGATCCTATCCACCGAGATAAGGTCTATAAACTGAACAAAGTGTTATATGGTTTACCCCAAGCCCCGAGGCAGTGGTACAAAGAGCTGAGCAATTATCTTCTTTCCCAAGGATTCAAGAGAGGTTTGGTAGACTGTACCATGTTGACAAAAAGAACAGAGGGTGATTTGCTTCTCGTGCAGATATATGTTTATGACATTATTTTTGGTTCTACTAATGAATTGTTATGCAGGGAATTTGAGAGAGTTATGCAAGAGAAATTCGAAATAAGTGCTATGGGAGAAATGCAAATTTTCTTAGGCTTGCAGGTGGATCAATTGCCAACGGGCATCTTTATTCACCAGACGAAATACATTTCTAAAGTCTTGAGCCGATTCCAAATGGACGATTCAAAGCCTATGGATACTCTCATACAACCCAATCACGAGATTGGAGTTGACGCTAAGGGGGAGCTTACTGATCCCTATACTTATCGTGCCATTGTCGGATCTCTCATGTATCTAACTGCATCCCGGCCAGATATATTGTTTGCCACATGTCTCTGTGCACGTTTTCAATCAAAGTCGAAACAAAATCACCTAATTGCAGTCAAACGAATCCTTCGTTATCTGAAGGGTACTCCGTCACGCGGGTTATGGTATCCTAAGGATGATAACTTTGACTTTATTGCCTTTAATGATTTTGATTATGCAGGTTGCGATATTGACGCTAAATCCACAACGGCTAGATGTCAATTTCTGGGGAGCAGGCTCATGACCTGGCAGTGTAAGAAGCAGACGTCGGTAACTCTGTCTACTTGTGAAGCCGAATACGTGGCAGCCTCGAGTTGTTGTTCACAAGTGCTTTGGATATAACAACAGATGCGCAATTACGGTTTGGAATATCTTAGAACCCCCATTCATTGTGATAATGAAGCAGCCATTGCAGTCACTAAAGACATTGTCAATCATTCTAAGGCTAAGCATATCCGAGTTCGTTACCATTTTATTCGTGATTGCTATGCTAAAGGATTGATTGACATGGTCAAAATCCACACGGATTACCAAAGAGCCGATTTGTTTACCAAAGCTTTTGATAAATAACGATTTGAATTTTTATTACAAGCTAATGGTATAACTGAAAAGCAAGAGTAATCTCCACATCAGTTTATCAAATTTTTAATTTTGTTTTTACTTTTTCAGAAAAATCAAAAAGCCAAAAAATTGTTTTCAATTTTAGGGGGAGCTTTTATTTTCAGAAAAACCAAAAACATTAAAAAAATTGAAAATCCATAAAAAAATAGAAAATTCAATAATGATTTTCATGGAGAAAAAGAGGAAATGATAGTACATCAGTGAGGATTTGACACATGCTAAAGAATTGTAATAGTTTAATAAGGCGTGTGTTGATTTAGTGTGATGTGCTGGTAGGCTTCGTAGACTTCACACTGCGTGCCTGATACATACATATCAAACTAATTACTATGTGGCTGAACACCTCATGGGCATATGGTCTTGGTACCGTAATTTCGTTTGATAGGGTATTGTACAAAGTTGGGAGGTTTCAGGTCGTTATGTTATTAGTTATCTGGGGATAGCCTATCTGATCTTTTGTCGTAAGGTTTTACGGACCTAGATCAGGCAGGGTATTTTTATAAAAGAGCATTAATGCTAAAACCCAAAGTTACCGAATTGAGGAACTTTATATGTGTGATGATAATCAAATATTATCTAATACATCGTATCTAATCTATCATGCAAATCATGATTAATATAAGACCTCAACCTGGTAGAGTGCACATGTTACTTTGTAGCATTGAATTGCTGACATGTACACCTTTGTGTCTCATACCTTGAAATTACAAATAACGAAAGCATAATCACGTGTTATAATGGATTTTTGTGCAATATTTCTTGATACGGGAGTATGTCAATTGTCATAGGGAATGGGCCTACGGTGTCAATTGCCCACTTGGGGTGCAAGGTGTTAAGCTCATAGCGTTGGCATGAGTCGCCGCGACGTATGACTTTAAGGGCGTCAAGGTGCATGCCCGACCAATAGTACCCTACATTTATGAATTTTGCCACCATCATGCGTGGACCCGCATGAAATCCACAAAACCTTCATGTATCTCTCGAATAAAGTAGTCAGCATCGTCCGCATCGACACATCTCAGCAACGGTCCTAGATAAGATTTTCTGTACAACACACCGTCTTGCATTTGGTACTGAAGGGCATTGTGTTGTATTTTCTTCGCATCTGCGCACTTATCCAGGAGCACCCTCGCGCTAAGATATGATATGATTGGTTTCATCTAGCTGTCAACCCCTGTTTGAATGATGTTAACTTCTTTGTGTGGCACCGATGGCTCATTCATGACCTCGACGCGGACCTCTTTTACTAAATGGGTGAAGTTTGTTGATGCCATTTTGCTTAGAGTGTCTGCCGGTTTGTTTTGACTGCGGCTGATGTGGATGATAGTATAGGAGGCAAAGTTGCTCATCAATTCTTTTCCTCTTTGAAGGTACATGATCATGGACGAGTCCTTGGCTTTATATTTCCTAATGATGTGACCGGCCACCAACATTGAATCAACGTGCGCAGCAACATGTTTAACCCGAGCTTTTGCCTTATTCGCAGACCTGCCAGTAGGGCTTCATACTAGGCTTTGTTGTTTGAGGTTTTGAACTCAAGCCGGATAGCATAAGTAAACTCTGCGCCTTCTGGACTTAGGATCCTTAGGTATGCGCCTATGCCATCCTCATTGGATGCACCGTCGGTGTAAAGCGACCATACCACCTTCTTATTCTGCTTGCACTCTTCAATCTTTACATGAGGTAATTCCGTAAAGAAATCTGCCAAGACTTGACCTTTGATGGCTGTGCGGGTCTTGTAAAGATTGCGTGTTCACCCAGTTTGATGGCCCATTTTGGCCAATCTACCCAGTAATTCTGGTTTTGCCAAAACGTTATTCAGCTTGTAGTCACCGAGCACATTGATTGGATGGCCTTGGAAGTATCTGCGCAGCCTGCACGAAGTGTGTACTAAGGCCAGAACGAATTTCTCCATCGTTGAGCATCTTGTCTCGGCATCGGTGAGAACCCTAGTAATGGAATAGATTGGGGTTTGAACCAGTTTTTTGTCGACCATCAGTACTGCGCTTATAGCTTTCTCCGTTGCGCACAAATACAACGTGAGAGGTTCTTTTGGGAGAGGAGCGGTTTATGTTGGTTGGCCCATCAAGCACTATTTCATTTCTTGGAATGCCCCTTATACTTAATGGTCCATTTGAATTGATTCTTCTTTAAACACTTCTTTAATTTCTCTATGAAAGGGATTGATTTTGCTCGCATGGTGCGAAAGGAAACGGTTGATTGCTACCAAGTGACCATTCAGAGTTTGCACCTTTTTCAGTGTTGAAGGAGAGGGCATGCATGCGATGGCTTGGATCTTCTCTAGATTTGGGTGGAAACCATCTTTGGTAACAATTACTCCGGTTGAGCTTGATGTGGATTTCGTGCAGCTGTTGGAATGTTTCCTCAATGTCTTTCAGCATTTGTTCTTCCTCTTTGCTCTTGATGACGAGGTCATCCACATACACTTCCAGATTCTTACCAATCTGGTTCACAAATGTGCGGTCCATCAGACGTTGGTATGTAGTAACTGCATTCTTTAGCCCAAATGGCATCTCGGTGTAGCAAAAGTCACCTCTGCCAGTTCTGAAAGCTGTTTTGTCTTCCTCTAGCGCCATCTGGATTTGATGGTAGCCTTTGTAGGCATCCAGAAAGCACTTGAATCTGAATGGCGCTAAGGAGACAACCTTAAGGTCAATTTTTGGTAGCGGGTAACAATCTTTTGGGCAGGCCTTGTTCAGATCTTTATAATCCACACACATTCTCCATCCGCCATTACTTTTCGTGACCATGACAGTGTTTTCTACTCTGGTCTGGTATCTGGTCTCTCTCAAGATTCATGCCATTAGCAACTCGTCCACCTGCTCATTCATTGATTTGGTCTTTTCTGCGCCCATGCTTCTGCACATCTACTCAATGGGCTCCACTGAGCAGTAGGTGTTGAGTTTATGTTGTGCTAGATCCCACGGGATCCCCACCATGTATGATGGTTGCCACACGAAAACATCGTTATTCTTCCTGAGGAGCTGCTTCAAATAATCTTGGATGTTTTTGAGATAGCGGGCCCCAACGTGATTTTTTGTTCTGGAAACTTGGGGTTCAAAACCCACTTCTCTGGTTTAATGCGCGGACTTCGTCTAATCATCTTGGACGGGTTTGGATCTTCGGTCATGGCGCATTCCGTGTTCACTCAAACGATTGCCACTCCTGTTGGTGTGAAAAAAACCGATAGCACCATGTATTGTAGAAGGGGCCATATTGTAGGGCGCCATGGAGTCGCGCCCTAAGATGATATCATGCTTTGACTTTGTTGGGATTACTAGGAATGTGCTTTCCCGTGTTCTTGAGTTTGTCTGGTCGCTAATGGTGAGATCAAAGGAGATCCCGCCTAACGGGGTTATCAGCTCATTTGAGAAGCCCATGATTGGTGAATTGAAGTGGCGCAGACGCTCGTTGTCTTCCTCATCCAACAAGTTGAAGCATTGCTCGTACATAATGTTCGATTTGCTTCGTGTATCCATGAATGCCATTGTTATTCTGTCGTGCCCAAAAATGATGATTAATGCGCAGGTAGAAGAAGGTCCGCCCTTGACGACAGGGAAATAAACCTCTAGCTCTTTCCACTTCGCCATCTGATTGGTCATACGCTTGTTGCGTCTGCGCTTTCCACCCTGTATTATCATGCTGACATTCTTTATCTTCTTTTGGGGCGGTCCCTCGTTTTGCTTCTATTGCACATTTTTCAGAACATGTCCCAACATTCGGGACTTTAAAGCCATTTCTATTGCAGTTTTGAGTTGGAAGCATGTATCTGTTTCATGCCCGATTCCCTGATGATAGGCACAAAACTTGCTAGCGTTTAGGCCAGCTCTCTTCTTGATTACACTTGGCTCGGGGAAGTTGATGTTCTCCGTTGTTAGGACCTATGCCAGCGTTTTTGTCAAGGGCGTCCAAGAGTTGTGGCTTCGGGTGAGCATAATTGGCCTGAACCGAAAAAAGCCGAGGACCGACCTGAAAATCTATCAAAACTAACCCGAAAATCTATCAAAATCTGTGAATTGGGAGAAAGGAATTCTGTACTTTAACAGATTCCATGACATAAAGACACTACCGTATTGGGCTGTTCGCGATATCTGCAGACATACAATGTCAGGTGCTTCAGTAAACAACAATCTCGTTGGTTACTTTGCAGATCGCATGGCAAAAGAGAGCAGAACGAAATAGGATGTGTTCACCCCATAGTATCCTAAGAGAATAGTACACAAGAAGGAGAAAGATGAGATTACAGGGTTGTACAAGGTGACGTTGAAGTATAAACCACCAAAAGTGTTGAAGCATATTCCTTTGATGCCGATTCCACAACACTTTTCGAAAGATTTTATGTGGTGGTACTACGACTGGAAGACGGCAAAGGCTATTATTGTTCTGAAGGATGGAATGAAAGATTTCAAGAAGATTCATATTTTCGACCCGATGTGGTTGATCAATTGCTCGCACGAGGATATTATCATGTTATATTACAATCCGATTTACTGTGAAGAGAAAGACAGCGAACAGGCAGCTAAATACCAACGTGTGCTATTTCTATGTTTTGCGTGGGATGTCAATGCGGGTTGTGACTTTGATAAGAAGCTGGGGAAGTTTGTTGAAGTTCAAAAGTACGAAAAGAAGAAACCAAAGCAAACTCATGAACCAGTTATGACGAAAGAATAGCAAATTCCATTATGGTTTGATGTTTACGGGTGGTTGAAGGTGGCTTTCAGATGGTCGAAGGTAGATTAGTTTGGTCGAAGGGAGCTCTGGGAGGTCGAATGAAGACTTTGTTTATTATAGGTGCTGATTCGCCCACATAGAATGGTCGAACCTGCACATTCGCCCAGTCGTTTGGTCGAATGTGCAGGTCTATATAAGGCTGAATCATTAATAGAAGTTTAACTTTTGGTCATTTTGTTTCCCTCTCAGAGTGTGTGTCTCCCTAGGGTTTTTGTCAATTCTGTAATTGAGTTTAATCATTATAAACAAGCTTTGTAAAGATTATTAATGGTGTTTATGAATGAAATGAAAACGTTTGTGATGATTTGTGTGTTTTGCTAGATTTGTTATCATTTCGTAATCAATTAAGGGATTCCGCACCTGAATTGAATTTGTTTGATCAATATTCTTTGTTTGAATAGCCGATCCTTACACATACAAAGTGGTATCAGAGCCAAAAGGATCAAACAACTACGAAATGATAATATTTCAGCTGATTTGGACCAAATTTTGATCAAAACTCTTCTGTTTTTCATTGAACAATTGAAATTGATGTAAATTGATTGATTTGAACTAGTTTTCATGGATAAAATTCAAAATTCTTTTTGTTAAACTTGTTCCAAATCCAATCCGAAGCAAAACCTGCATAAGATCATCAAATTTCATCAACATTTGAAAATTTTTGATCAAAATAACTGATTTCAAAGTATAACCGTTTTTCAAAATGAACTGGTCGAACCTAGGGAGAAAAGGTCGAGAGTGTGATTTTTAGGTCGAACCAGGGAGTTTTTGGTCGAACGTGGAGTGTATTTTGGTCGAACCTAGGAATTTTTAGTGTGTTGTTGTTCATTCGACCATCTGGTTTACATTCGACCAATCGGGAGGTCGAAAGTGCATTGATTTGGTCGAAAGAGAAAAGTGTTTGTTATTTTCCACATTCGAGTCTTTAGAAACAGTCGAACCTGTACTAATTTCTACATTCGACCACACGACACTTGAAAAGGGTCGAACGTAGAATCTGTTGAAAAATTTTCTAATCGTTTCATGTTTTATAATTTTTAGACGATATGTGGAACTTTCCGACAACACCACGACCTAATACAACACCACAACAGCAAACAACAATGGATCCTTGGTCGGTAGCTGCTCAGAAGACTAGTCAACCATCTCAACCAATCAACTATTTGGCGATGACTAGTTCGATACCCCAACATGTTGCACAACCACAACCACAACCTATGGCTGATTACTGGGGAGTTGCAGCAGCGGTGGTACACTCTCAAACTACCAATGCGATTTCGACACTTATTCATGACTTATTTTCGGGTAGTGGGAGCCGTCCACCAAAGTTGATGGAAATGGTGGATTATAACCAATGGAAGACCAAGTTCAAGAATCATCTAGAGGGAATGGGATTGGAAGGCACAGAAGCTTGGCAAATGGTTGCTAAGGGGTATGTTGCTCCGGTTTTGGAGAACGCCGGTGAGCCGATTCCATTAGAGAGTCTCGCTGAGGACGAGAAGAAGAAGTTTGCGGTGGAAAAGAAGGCGTTTTCTCAACTGTCCCAGGCCATTAATACTCATCTGTTACATCAGTTTGGGTCGTGTACCACTTCGAAGCAATTATGGGATATGTAAAGAAATCGTCACGATGGGAATGAGAAGACGAGGAAACTTAGAATGGAGGAGTTGAGAAAAGAGTTTGAGAACTTTAGCTATATGGGAAATGAGACGCTGAAGGAGTTGATTCCGAGGTATTGCCACTTATTTACTGAACTTTCAAGTTATGAGATAAATATACCGATGTCTGAGCTGGTGGATAAGTTCGTTGATGCATTACCACCATACTAGAATAAACATATTGAGGTCCTTAAGGAGAAAGACGCGTACCAATATTGGACCATCAATGAATTCATCCAGAAGCTAGAGAACAAAGAGATGGAGGAGAAGAGGAAGGCGAAAAGAGCACAAGTTCCTCAGAATCCAGAGCTATACCATGGCGGTACATCTTCATCTCTAGCTAGTTCAAGTTCTAGTACTACTGTTGCTCCACACATTGCTTGTGTATCAAGTATTGTTGAACCAACCAAAACCCCCATAAGCTATCTTGCTCAAACATCATCTTATACCCCACCATCATACCCTACTACTTACATCCCACCATTTTCACCGATGCAACAAGCTGCATGCTATTCAGCAAATTTGAACCAATCTCAACAACAATCCTACATTCCTCAAGTGAATCAAACCCAAATGAACCCAAGTCAACCTAACTAGAGCCCAATAGTGCTGGAAACATCAAACTTGAACAATGTTACTGTTGAAGTTGCACAGCAACATGTAGCACTGGTTTCTGCTATGGTCGCTTCTTATAACGGGTTAGTAGCTAGTCAAATTGGTAATAACAACATAACCAGTGAGGACTACGCTCAAATTGACAAGGAGGAGATGGAGCTCATTGACATCCAGTGGGCATTTGCTAGTGTTATGAGGCGAGCGACTGAATTCATAGAGAAGACGGGCATAACTGACCTTTCTACTTCTCCAAACACCACATATGGCTTCAACAAAGCCAAAGTGACATGTTTTAACTGTGGTGGGAAAGGTCACTTCAAGAGAGAATGCACACAACCAGCACAGCAGGGGAACAGGGATCCATTCAATACCAGCTACCAGAACCGTCAATCAAAAAATCAGGTATCATATCAAAGCCAAAACAATTCCAATTTTCAACCACAAAATACTTACCAAAACCGCCAAAACACCTCACCAAACAATAATGTTAGACAAACCACTACACAAAACCAGAACCAGAACCAAAATCAAACACCACACAGTCCAACCAGAACTATCATTCCAATTTCTACACCAAACAGCCAAACCCAATCAGATAACCAGAACCAGGCTTTGGTGATTCAAAAAGATGAAGGATTTGATTGGACTGGTATGCAACTCGGTGTTGAGGAGATTACTGCTGGTAATGTGGCGTGTGTTGCCCAGAAGATGAATTTGGAGGAGCCGGTGTCAGTTGAAGATGTTTTGGAAACTGAGAAGATGTCTGAGGTGAAGATTGAGGAGTTAGTTGAAGAGAATGATGTTTGTGTTGAGAAGAAGTCTGGATTGATTCTTGACTCTGTTACTGATGTTCCTGAACAGTGTGATTCAGCTTATTCTGACTCGGAGAGCGAATCTGATTCTGAAGCTAGTGTTAACTCACTAGATGATGATATTAATCAACTTCTTGCCAAAGCTGATTTTCTGATGACTCGCAAATCGTGCATAGTGGATGATGCTTTTACCAAGATCGATTATTCTAAATTCTTTGCTGGAAAGGAAGCACACTTTGCATTGATGGCGATGACTGAGCCTCCAAAACAGGTAAGTTCTGAATCTTCTTTAGATATGAATAGTGAGAAGTATTGTGGTGCATGTGATAGATTGACATAGGATAATAAGCAACTCCGGGTTCAGCTTGAGAGTGCTAAGATCAACTGTCAATCGTATAAAAAAGAAGCACGAGAATTCAATAAGGTGCTTGATGGTTACAAGAAGACATTTCAGATCTTAAAAAGACTTTATCTTTAAAACAATTAGCCATTAACAATTATATCAATGAATTAGAAAATACAAAACTTGAAATGGCTACCATCAAGTGCTTTGTTGAGAAAGTCAACAAGAAGCTTGAAAGCTACAAACATATTGCATATGTTGTTGACCATATTATTGAGGAACCTTCACAGACAAGTAGCGCAAACTACAAAGCAGTCCCATCTCCAGTGTTGTTTGAAAATCACACTCTTCATTCAATAACACCGGAGAGTTCAGTTAAGTCTGACTCTACATCGGATGATGAGTCTAACACCTCCAGTGTGGGAGACCCTAATTCTGATGTTAGACCTATTTTGGGACTAAATGATGAAGGTGTGATAGCTGTAACTGATGATTCAGACTCTGAGGATGATAAATCTGAGAAGGTGTGTGATATACCTGCTGAGAATCACATTATTACTAATGAACCAGTGTCACCATCTCAGATTATACATCCAATGGCTAACGCTCATCGAGTGAATCAGTTAGTTAAGCAGGTTGAGAAGAATGAACAATGTGACAAACCAGTCAAAGTTTTCTATCAGATGGAAGGATCCGATAAGATAATTTCCGACGAAGAATATTCAATTAAATTTGCCAATTATTCCAAGATTGAGAAAATTTGGCAGGAGAGTACCATTTGGTTCCCAAAGCATGAGAGAACAAATGATGTACCTCCAAAGGTTTTAAAGAAAATTTATTTAGATGTTCCAAAAGAACCAAAGGTTCATGTCACAGAGTTTATTAAGCCAAAAGAGAAGGCGAATAGTTTTCTTGAACCGACTTACTCCAAGGGCCCAGCTCCTGAGAGTCTTAGAAGAAGGTGTGTGGATGATCAATATCCTATCACTACTTATGCAAAGTCGAACGCCAAGAACAACTTTGAGGAATACCGTGCATGTTTTAAATGCGGGGAGAGAGGGCATTTACTTGCTCACTGCCCGTATGTTAGGCACAAAAGGCACGAGGTTGAAGTGAAACAAAAATATCAAAGTCCAATCGATAATCATTGTTATCCACAAAGACGATTTGTCCCTCAACCAGCACCGTTTTATAACCAAAGCAAATATTTTCGAAAGAGGGAAAATCGTCAGATAACATATGACCGTCATAACCGGATAGCCATGGAAAAGCCTTTTAAGAAGCCTATGGTGAACACAACTGTTGACAAGCAAAAGGTACCTTTAAAACCTGCAGTCAAATCAACAGTTGGACCTGTCTCTGTTGAATCAGAGAAGGTAACCAAGAAAGTTTCCTTCATGGACGAAGTAAAGAAACCGAATGAGACCCAAAATCTCAGATTCGGATCTTGAAACGTTCGGAACAATTCTGGTCACCTAAGAGTTCTCAAGGTGCTTCTACTTCAAGAGTGAATGAGAAATCTGAGACTGAAAAGGATTTAATTGATCAGAAAAAAGATCAATTCAAATTCAATTGTTTGTGAAAAAGATTCTTTCAAACTGAATGTACAAAGACCCAAGACTAAGCAGGCTTGGGTCCCCCGAAAAATCTAATCTTTTTACTTGATATGTGCAGGGAGCTTCAGCTGGCCCTGTGAGCAGTCTTTGGATTGTTGACAGTGGAGCTTCTGCTCACATGACAGGGGATTTATCTTTACTGTTTGACATCAGAAATATCAATGGCGGATACGTAGCATTTGCTGGGAATAAAGGAGGATACATTACTATGGAGGGTAGTGTGAGTAATGGTATCGTGAGTTTTGAGAAGATTTCGTACGTGAAGCAAATAGACTATAATCTGCTCAGTGTCAGTCAGATATGTGATAAGCAGTTTTTGGTATTCTTTGATGACAAATCTTTCTATATTCTCAAGCCAGGTTTCGTACTTCCAAAAGAGTGGGTAATGCTAAAAGCACCGAGAGTGAACAATTTGTACATTCTCGACATGTCAAAAGCCATGACAACCCAAGGTCAAGTAACGTGTTTCCTCTCCAAGGCTACTAAAAAAGAATCAATCATGTGGCATAGGAGGATGGGACACATTCACCTAAGAAAAATGAATCATTTGGTGAAGAATGAACTTGTCGAAGGCGTAAATGTTAAACATTTCCATTTGAACGACAAGTGTGTGAGTTGCAAGAAAGGAAAGCAGCACAAGCAATCCCAAAAACCAAAGAAAGTCAATTCAGTTGAATTACCACTTGAGCGTTTGCACATGGACCTGTTTGGACCAGTCAAGTGTAAAAGTCATGCTGGTGAATTGTACTGTCTTGTGGTTACCGATGACTATTCCAGATTTTCATGGGTTATGTACTTGCATCATAAGAGCGATATGTTTAATAAAATGAAGGTTCTGTTCACTCGACTAGAAAACGTCTATGGTCTAAAGATCAAGAGAATTAGGAGTGATAATGGGACGGAGTTCAAGAACGCACAGATGGATGCTCTTTGTGAAGACAAAGGAATTCATCATGAATACAGTGCTCCGTATACCCCTCAACAGAACGGTGTCGCAGAACACAAAAACAGGACTCTAATTGAAGCGGCAAGAACAATGCTTGCGGATTCCAATCTTCCAATAATGTTCTGGAATGAAGCAATCTATGCAGCTTGTTATACTCTCAATCGTGTTTTAACAGTGAAGAAGCTTGGTAAAACTTCTTATGAGCTGTTGAACCGACGAAAGCCGAACTTAGAGTATCTAGAACCGTTTGGAGCCCCATGTACAATGCTTAATCCATCTGAGAAGTTCGCACCGAAAGATGAAGAAGGATTCTTTGTTGGATATGCAACCCCACTCAAACGGGTATTCAACAAACGAACTCGTCAGGTCGAGGAGTGGGCTAACGTTGAAGTTCAGCGGTATGCTCAGAATGTACAGGGTAGCGGTCCAGACTGGATGTTTGATTACAAAGATTTCTTTGAATCATTCAATCTAGATAGCTTAGTTGAAGAGGCTGTATTATGATTATATTACGAGTGTGAAAACGCAGTGACATCACCGTTGGTGCGTCCGATCACCATAACCCTCAAAAAGCTTCTAATGATACCAATGCTCCTGCAGCTGAAGAAGAGGTATTTTAGGAAGCTTCCACAACTCTCAATTCATCAGAATCGGAAGATAATGATGATGTTACTAGTGAAGCTGTTCTAGATATTGCTACAGAGACACCTCCAGTGAACCCAAATCCAAATGGTGCTTCATCATCAAACTTGGGTAATGATCTGGATTCGACAGAGAATTTGAGTACTTAAACGAGAGTGCAAGTACCTGATTATCCTGAATTTCGGATACATCGAATTCACCCGCTCGAGCAAGTTATTGGTGATCCTGGTAGCAGTGTCATGACGAGAGGTCAACTTAGGAATGCTAACTCACAAGAAAATCTTGGCGCTCTAGCCTTATATGCTAAAATTCAAAAGTCAGGTTTTCAGAATGACTGGTCTTTTGCTTGTTATGTTTCGCAGGTTGAGCCGCGGACATACAAGGATGCTCTTTTGGACGACGCTTGGGTAGAGGCTATGCAAGAGGAGTTATTTCAATTTCAGAAACTGGGAGTGTGGACACTGACAGATTTACCGCCAGGATGGAAAAAGATAGGAACTAAATGGGTGTTTAAATGTAAGAAGGATGACAGAGGAGTGATTGTTAGGAACAAAGCTCGATTGGTCGTACAAGGCTTTCATCAAGTTGAAGGAATCGATTATAACGAGATTTATGCACCGGTTGCACGCTTAGAAGCTATTCGCATGTTTCTAGCGTTTGCATCTTAAAAGAAATTCAAGGTGTATCAAATGGACGTTAAAAGTGTGTTTCTTTATAGTGTGGTCAGGGAAGAAGTTTACGTAGGTCAACCACCAGGCTTTGAGGATCCTATTCACCGGGATAAGGTCTACGTTCTGAGCAAAGCTCTCTATGGGTTGCACCAGGCTCCATGACAATGATATGAGGAGCTGAGCACGTATCTTCTATCCAAAGGATTTAAACGAGGTTTGGTAGATTGCACACTGTTCGCAAGACGAATAGGAGATGACTTGGTTGTTGTGCAAATTTATGTTGATGACATTATTTTTGGATCTACTAATGAAATTTTGTGCAGAGAATTCAAAAAAGTTATGCAGGAAAAGTTCGAAATGAGTGCGATGGGAGAGATGCAGTTTTTCCTAGGCTTACAGGTGGATCAAAGACCAACGGGGATCTTTATTCACCAGACCAAATACGTTTTTGAAGTCTTGAGCCGATTCTAGATGGATGATTCGAAGCCGATGGATATCCCGATACAACCTAATCACGGGATTGGTGTTGATGCTAAGGCGGAGCTGACTGATCCGTTTACATACAGAGCAATCGTCGGATCTCTAATGTACCTTACCGCATCCAGACCAGACATAATGTTCGCCACATGTCTTTGTGCACGTTATCAATCGAAGCCAAAACAAAGTCATTTAGCAGCTGTCAAACGTATCCTTAGATATCTAAAGGGTTGTCCGTCGAGAGGACTATGGTACCCTAATGATGATAATTTTGACCTAATTGCTTTTAGTGATGCAAATTGGGGAGGTTGTGACAAAGACAACAAATCCATAACGGCTGGATGTCAGTTTATGGGGAGCAGGCTCGTGACCTGGAAATGCAAGAAACAAACTGCAGTCGCCTTATCCACATGTGAAGCAGAATATGTCTCAGCTTCAAGCTGCTGCTCACAAGTTCTCTGGATACAACAACAGATGGTGGACTACGGTTTGAAATTTCTTAAAACCCCTATTTACTGTGATAATGAAGCCGCAATTGCATTAACAAAAGATTTAGTCAATCACTCGAAAGCAAAACATATCCGGATCAAATATCATTTTATCCGTGATTGTTATGCAAAAGAGTTGATCGATATGGTCAAAATCCACACTGACTATCAACGTGAAGATCTTTTTACCAAAGATTTTGATAAATCAAGATTCGGATATCTTTTAAAAGCTAATGGTATAAAAGAAAAACAAGACTGATCATCACCTCGGTTTATCGCTTTTTAGTTTTAGTTTTTATGGTTTTTCAGAAAAATACAAAAACCCAAAAATATGTTTTTCATTTTAGGCAGAGTTTATTTTCAGAAAAACCAAAAACATTGAAAAATTCAAAAACCCATAAAAAAACCAAAATTATTTCCAGGAGAAAAAGAGGAAATGATAGTACATCAGTGGGGATCTGACACATGCTAAAGAAGTGTAATGCAATATATGGCGTGTGTTTGAGTCTATGTGATGTGCTGATTGGCTTCGTAGACCTATTACTGCGTGCCTGATATATATATATATATCAAACGAATTGTTGTGTGGATGAACTCCTCATGGGCATATGGTCTTAGTACCGTAATTTCGTTTGATAGGGTATTTGTACAAAATTCGGGGGTTTTGGGTCGTTATGTTATTAGTTATCTAGGGATAGACTCTCTGATCTTCTGCTGTAAGTCATTACGGATCTAGATCAGACAGGGTGTCTTTATAAAAATAGCTATAAAGCCAAATCCTAAAGTTACCGAATTGAGGAACTTTCAATGTATGACGATAATCAAAGATTATCTAATGCATCGTATCCAATCATTGATGAAAATCATGATTGATATCAGCCCTCAACCTGGTAGAGTGCATAAGTTACTTTGTAGCATTGATTTGCTGACCTGTACACCTCTGTGCCTCATACCTTGTAAAATTACAAATGGCGAAAGCATAATCACGTGTTACAATGAGTCTTTGTGCATTTACTTCTTGATACGGGAGTATGTCGTGTGCGTGGGAACCACAGACAATTGAGTTTATACTATAAATAATCGTATTAGTCTAAAGCACTACACAACAGTCTGTATGTGAGTTTATGTGGATCACAATATCAGCAGTTGCCAGATCACACATTGTATTTAATGATAATAAATCAAAAGATCAACGGTGTGATCAGATTTCTCAAAAACTGATATGATCCTCTTACCGGAAATCACAAAACATTTACTGTTTTATCTTCACATTTATGCATTTTACATTTCTCGTCAAAAATACAAAATTCAAAAAGATTTTAGGTGTGTTTTAACAAAAAATTTAGAAAATCCAAAAGATTTTACATTTCTATATTCTTTTTGATAACCGATGGTGGTTGATGGTGATTTTCTAAAACTTGATGGACCATTTGAGTTTTGTCATCTTTAAAATGAGAAATAATGAATGTCGGATGCTTAAAAGTTGAGAAAAATATTGAACGGGACTCAATTTTGAGATTTGGTAAAAAGTTCAAAAATTCCAATCTCCATTCACCCCTTCGATGGGTCAAATGTGGAATTTTGCTGTTTCATTCGCACCTTCTGAACGGTCGAATGCGAGTGTTCTTAAGTCATTTTCACATTCGAACCATTTTTCTACATTCGAACCTTTAAATAGGGTCGAAGGTGGAAACTTTTTCACATTCGCCCCACACAAACGGTCGAATGTGGAGCCTATATATACCTTTTCTGCACATTCGAACTCCATTTCAATTTTTTTTTCAAATTTCTGAGATTAAGACCCCTTGTTGCTCGTGTTTTTCAAATCCGTTCATTGTGATCCTTGTTTCATGCTGATCATTTTAAGAGGTTATTTGCAGGTATCCATCCAGTAATCAAAATAGTCAATTTTCTGTTCGAACCCTAGCATGAATCAAATCATGTCTTCTGAACTTTAATTGTGACAATTGATGATAGGGATTTAGTGTTTATGTGTTTTAGGGGGAGAAATTACCAAAATCCAGGGTTAATTCATGGCAGATTGCTTGATTGATCTTTAAAACCTTCAAACCCTAGATTTTAGGATAAAACACATAAACACTGAATAATAATTACAATTGATGGTTGGAATAGGTTAATCGGTCATGTTAGATGCTTTACAAATCAAAATGGCATGTTAATACACACAAAATCAAAATCTGGAAACTTTGAAGATGAACAGACATGTTCGACCAGTTTAAAAGGGTCGAAAGTGATTCTTTGGTCGAATGTATCTGCTTCAAATGGTTGAAAGTGGACTTAAACAGTCGAATGTACAATTGTTAACATTGATTTTTCACATTCGAACCATATTCCACATTCGAACCTCATAATTCCCACATTCGAACCCCCGAATGGTCGAATGTGGAAATCAAAAATTTCAAGTTTTGAATATTTTGTTCGTATCTAATATGTTTTTGTGTTTTGTTTTGCAGTTTAATCATGTCTGAACAACAGAGTACTGATATTCCTGCAGGATCGTCAAACAAGGCAGCCGGGAAGAAGCCAGTAAAAGACTTACCATTTGAAGACGCACATAACTGCTGTGCTTATCTGGGCGATTTGAAGAAACATACCGAATTCACCGGTATTGTTGACTTTCTGAAGAGAAGCCGTGTTGTTGTTGCTATTGCTACTCCTGCCATCATATATAGAGACCACCAAAGAGAATTCTGGACGAATGCCATAATGGATTATTGGAACAACCTATCGTGAGTAAGATTCAGGGGGAGTTAGTGATTATTTCTGAAGACGACATTAGAGAAGCATTGAAGCTGACGGATAAGAAGACCGATCCGAGAGTTCTATCTTGGATTGAGCAGAGAAAGTGTTTCCTGAGAATGAAGTATAATGGACCGATTATCGATGGTTCATTACATAAAGGAAAGCTATGTCCGCAGTTCAAGTACCTTGCTCACGTCATGCTACATGTTTTTGGATCTGTGAGTGGAGGTTATGATGTAATGAGAAAGAGTATTAGCTCTTTAATGGTTGCCCTGATCTTGAACAAGCCATTCAATGTATCTGGAATGATACTTGAACACATGCTGGAACCATTGAGAGGATTGAAGAATAAGAAGTTCTTATTATACCCGAGATTCCTGCAAATGATCTTTGATGAGAAGTACAAGAATTTGATAAATGATCCTACACAGATAGTAGTTCAGGATCACATGAGTCTGAGCACGTTAGTAAGATTGAAGGGTTATAAAGGTGTTGAATGAAAGACCACCAATGAAGAACTTGTTTGGTCACCTGATCAATCCAGGTTATGAAGATCCAGGTACTGACAAAGCCAGGAATGTTAACAGTGATTCTAATGAAGACAATCCATTATGTCCTGTTGATCCTGAAGCGAAGAGGAAAAGGCAAGTTGTAAATGTTGGTGCGAAGAGTGGCAAAGGGAAAGGAAAAGAAAAAGAGGATGATGCTGAACCACCAAAGAAGATATCTCGGAGGAAAAATAGTGTTGCAAAGAAAGGCACACACTTAGTTGATGATGAATCGATGGATTCTGAAGAGACTCAGGTTGTAGAGAGATGGGATTCTGATAACGAGACTGTTAAGAGCACCACGCCCAAGGCCACTGTGGCTGGTGAGTCTGAAAGTCTGAACAAGTCATTAGAAGAACAAAGGATGAAAAGTCCAATTGCATTGGATGATATTGACGAAGGTTTGGGTTTGGGATCTGAAGATTTTGGTGGATCGCAAAGACTGGAGAGAAACAGAAAAACCCTACTTACAAGAAGAAAGCAAAGGCTGTTGAAATTGAAAAGCCGATGAAAAAGAGAGCGAAAGATATTGAGAATTTAATTGCTGGAAAGAAAGTTCCTGCAGTATCAAGCTCTAAATCTCCCATGACATCCACAGCAGCAAAGAAATAGAATACATCATCTGCTGCTGAGCAATCTGAATTGCCAACTGATGACTTTAATGCTGCTTTAGACAGAGTCTTGCAAAAGCTGAAGAAACAAAAGACTCCAGTTGCTGAGGCTTCAACTCCAAAGGTTACTGTATCAAGTGATGTGATGGATGCAGTAAACCAGAAGCTAACTGACATGATGAAAATCATTAACCAACAACAAGCAGAGATTGAGCAGTTAAGGAAAAATGACAAGAAGATGTTGGATGTAGTTGTCTCTTCACAGGAAAACCAAGAGGTATTGGAAGCTAAGTTCAAACGACTTCAGGATGAGAATCAGAAGTTGTTATTACATGAGCAGAGAAATACTAGAAGGTATATTACTATGAGACTTGAAAACAAAAAGCTGAAAGAAACCAACAAGAGCATGAATAATGTCATAAAAGATTTATACTCGAAAGCTCCACAACTGAAAGCTGGAGAGGAAGATAAAGAACCTGAAGAAGAACAGGTTGACTTTGAACCATCTGAAGATGAAGAATTGGAACAGGATGCCGGTGATGCTCCTAAGAAGAAAGATGATGGTGATAATGATGGTTCAGGTGATGATTCAGGTGATGGTAATAGCTCTGCTGATAGTGATGATGATGATGACGATGATGATGATACTGATAAGTATAAGTGTGAAAAGAGGGGATCAGGAAAAGATGCAGGAGAGTCTAGCTCGAAAGCCACTAACGATGATAATATTTTCTGGAACGAGAAAATCAGAGCTTTATCTGAAAAAGATAAGACGTTATATCGCCAGATGTTGACTGATAGAGTCTGGACGATTGAGATGACTGGTAGATTTCCAGAAATATTTGAGTCAAATGACATGCGTTTTGAGCTTGAATATAATGATCCAGATCTGGAAGACAGAGAAGTTTCTGCAGCTGTGTCTAAAGAGATATTAGAGGGACTGGCTTAACAGGTTGGTAAATCTCTTGAAGAGTTGATGAGTGAGAACCAAATACCGAATATACCTGAGAAAGAAGCAGGTAATCACTCTGATGATAGAGATGTTCCAGTGTTTGAAGAAGTTGAGATGGAGGATATTACTAGTGAGGAATATCCAGAATACTTCAAAAATGACAAAGATTCTGGATTTCTTGAATTTTCTGAATAATTGTTGAGCCAGGCTGAGAAACTTGCTCGTGAGAAGAGCAAAAAGTTTGTTGATGAAGTGTTTAAGAATTCAGATTGTCAGAAGCCAAATGTTGAACAATCTGATGATTTGAAAGACTTGCTGAGGAAGCTTAAAGAAAAAGAAACTAATTGTCCTAAGACTGAAGTACAAGGTAGTTTCTACAAATTCCACAACAAACTATTCAAAGGAAAAGCTCTCGGATGGAAGTATTTGAGACAGCTTAGGTGTGTCGCTGTGAAATGGGAGAAAGGAATTTTGTACTTTAACAGATTCCATGACATAAAGACACTACCGTATTGGGCTGTTCGCGATATCTGCAGACATACAATGTCAGGTACTTCAGTAAACAACAATCTTGTTGGTTACTTTGCAGATCGAATGGCAAGAGAGAGCAGAACGGAATGGGATGTGTTCACCCCACAGTATCCTAAGAGAATAGTACACAAGAAGGAGAAAGATGAGATTACAGGGTTGTACAAGGTGACGTTGAAGTATAAACCACCAAAAGTGTTGAAGCATATTCCTTTGATGCCGATTCCACAACACTTTTTTGAAAGATTTTATGTGGTGGTACTACGATTGGAAGACGGCAGAGGCTATTATTGTTCTGAAGGATGGAATGAAAGATTTCAAGAAGATTCATATTTTCGACCCGATGTGGTTGATCAATTGCTTGCACGAGGATATTATCATGTTATATTAAAATCCGATTTACTGTGAAGAGAAAGACAGCGAACAGGCAGCTAAATACCAACGTGTGGTATTTTTATGTTTTGCGTGGGATGTCAATGCGGGTTGTGACTTTGACAAGAAGCTGGGGAAGTTTATTGAAGTTCAAAAGATCGAAAAGAAGAAACCAAAGCAAACTCATGAACCAGTTATGACGAAAGAACAAAAGAAGCTACTGCATATCAAACTGATGAATAAGAGAATGGATGAAGATCAAAGGCTAAAGCAATTCAAGCAATAGTTGAGGGGGAGTTTGTAGATACACGAAAGTGCGACTAGTGCTATTGAATTGTGAATTCAATTATGGTTTGATGTTTACGGGTGGTCGAAGGTGGCTTTCAGATGGTCGAAGGTAGATTAGTTTGGTCGAAGGGAGCTCTGGGAGGTCGAATGAAGACTTTGTTTATTATAGGTGCTGATTCGCCCACATAGAATGGTCGAACCTGCACATTCGCCCAATCGTTTGGTCGAATAAGCAGGTCTATATAAGGCTGAATCATTTTTAGAAGTTTAACTTTTGGTCATTTTGTTTCCCTCTCAGAGTGTGTGTCTCCCCAGGGTTTTTGTCAAGTCTGTAATTGAGTTTAATCATTATAAACAAGCTTTGTAAAGATTATTAATGGTGTTTATGAATGAAATGAAGACGTTTGTGATGATTTGTGTGTTTTGCTAGATTTATTATCATTTCGTAATCAATTCAGGGATTCCGCACCTGAATTGAACTTGTTTGATCAATATTCTTTGTTTGAATAGCCGATCCTTACACATACAATTATATCAGACTTTTATCACATAATTAGGTTTATCAAGTTTCCATAGGGGCGAAAACTCGGAAAGTTAGAAACAGCAATTAAGATGAGAATGTCGAAACTAATAGCATCTAGCCAGACATCAATCTAAATTTTAAAATATAATATAAATGAATAGAGTACCACAATGGAATTAAAGAAACAACACAAGATTACCTTGATGACTAAATTTATGTGGCTCTGTGCCAGAGCTGGCAACCAGCAGCTCTTGCGACCATCTTCCAACCTGCACAATTAAATTAGAAACTGTGAGTTTTGACCTATATTATTAAACATATTGCATGTATATTTCAACTATTTATTCATGTATATATCGTAAGTGATAATTGATGAGTTCTAATGTTCACCTTTTACAATGATCACTGATATTAACATATATATAAATTAGGATCCTCTCCTCAGCATGTAGGAAAAATCCCTGAAGTCCGACGAGATTTCTTTGACTGAATTACAATTGCTACAATTATCTTCAATTGTTGAATTACAATTGCTGCAATTATCAATTCCATGTCATTATCAATTGCTGCAATTATCATCACAAATAATAAATAGCATATGGTCGCAGTAACAACAATAACAATAACACCAACTGTAACTACAATTGCTGCAATTATCTTTGACTGAATTAGGATCCTAATTTATGAATATGTGCCTACATGCAAGGCAGTGATATTAGACTCACTATCTATTTAGTTTGTTAATATTATTTGTTTTTTTTTTTTTTGACAAACTAAGATTGATCAAAGAAGAATTACCAAGACAAAAGTTTGGGCGGTGTTTGAAAAGTTTACTGATGCGGATGGGAATAAAATGGCAAGATGCAAGAATTACGCAAAAGTGTATTTTGCTGACCCGACTAAATGCGGAATAGCGACATTGCAAAAACATCTTATTAAAAGTTCGAAATGCCTTGGTAATTGAAATATTAAAAGCGATTTACAATATAAAATTGGTTTCATCATAATACTTATATATATTGCAGAAAATAATGTTAACTAGCGAGCAATTGAGTATCAATATGGAAAAGATGAAGATGAAGATGAAGACCTTTTGTTTTTGGTTTTTAATTTAGACTAGTTGATTTAATATTATGTCTTGCTATTCATATCAATAATATGTATTTTATTGCAAATTTGAGTTTATGAATTTGAGTTTATGCATTGGTAATTGAAATATTGCAAATTTGAGTTTATGAATTCGAATTACAAGATCAAGATGATGACAACAATTAGAGTCCAGCAACTATTTGCAATTCAACAGTAAAGATGATGAAGTCGGACATTCAGAGTTGTCATGATCAATCACCAAATCTTTCTCCTATCTTTTTTATTAACCTTGTTTCTCTGCCGAGTTTCTGTTTCTAGTTCTAATATAATTCCTTAACCAATGAACAATAATATTATTCAAATATTTAAACTTATATTCAAATCTTTAAACTTATCAGTGTATTTTTCTAAATAATCATAATTCCTTAACTAATGATCATGAATATTATTCAAATATTTAAACTTATCTAATCATGAATATTATTCAAATATTTAAACTTATCAGTATATTTTTCTAAATAATCATAAATATTATTTACATATTAATCTTATCCTTATAATTTCTTAAATGATACTAAATCTTTTCCTAGTTTTACTAAAGATTCAATTCAAATCAATAAAAAAAATATCTCCTATTGTTCCTAGATAATAAGTTAATAACCTATGCATATTTTACAATATATTCTAATACCAAATATAATTTTTTTCCTGAATTCCTATATAACAACCATAAAACCTACTAATTCAACTAAAAAACTGATCAAGACTTCAGTTATAGCACATTCATAATCAATTCATTGTTTAGTTGCTGTACCTGCTACTGCAATTCGGCAAATCCCATTGTTGCTGCTTGCTGCCCTGCTCCTTACAACACTATCTAGTAAAAATTAAACTTGTTGTTAGCCTTTGATACTTACTTTCATAATATATGTGGATCATGTGCTATGAATCATGTCAATTTATGCTTGAAACATGCTATCGGAAAATTGAGGTCACTTTAACAGGCCATAAGTTGATCAAAACACAAGGTTTTTGAATGATTTTTTATCCTGCGATATAGTACTTCGAGTTTTACACTTGTGTACCAAATGTCATAAGTTTATACTATGTTTTGATACCTCAAAAGTGATCTGCAAGACTATGTATACAATCTATCCTAAAACTGATTCATTAATATACGTGGGTCAGGTAACATATTAACAATGGTAACCTCTTTATACAGTCCCCGGGGAAGTGTGCAGAGCATGATGGGGTGTTATGGGGCATTATGAGGTTACCACTACACATGATATTACCAACGATAACAGATTAACAGCCGGTAGTGTCATCTACTACCTTAATATTGTTGCAATGCCTATAATTACATTATAAAAAATCATATATACACAATACTAATTAGTATAAAAGATCATATATACATCAGATTGTTTAGTTTACAGAGGTTTATAAAATTTGACTTCCAAAGTCAAATGGAAAGTTGTTTTCCACTAAGATTCTTTGCTATTAAATTTGATTAGTAGTGGAACTTTTTTCGATTGTATAATGATTAGAACAAACTACCCGAGTAGATGTTCAGAACAGAAGTTAACAGAACCTCATTAATGCACTTTACGATTAAATGACTCTAAACAAATGAATGACTATACTTTTGCCCAGCTTTTATAATCCTCAACATATGCTAGTACAATCTTCAGAAAATTATATATATGTTACTTGTTTCAAATATTATTGGTATGGAACTAATAGTATTCTATAATGGGTCACTATGGGTTGGGTTATAACAGATAGTTGCTGCAGTATATTTATCACTCAAATGTTATTACCAAAATGTTGTTGTTGGGTAGATTTTGTGCTCAAAGGCTGCTGATAGGATGACATCTCATGCCACATAGGAGGACCCTTAGTTGCGACCTACATTGAGGAATGTCAATATTACATCCCAAAAGCTGGGCAAAAAGTATAGACATTCATTTGTTTAGAGTCATTTAATCGTAAGAGTTAATTGCCAATTTAGTCCCCGAGGTTTGTCAAAAATTGCCACTTTCATCCAAATCTTTTTTTTTTGGTCAATTTAGTCCCGATGGTTTCATTTTTTTGTCATTTTAGTCCCTCTGGACTAGCAAGATTTGGATGAAAGTGGCAATTTTTGACAAACCTCAGGGACTAAAATGACAAAAAAATAAAACCACAGGGACTAAATTGACCAAAAAAAAAGATTTGGATGAAAGTGACAATTTTTGACAAACCTCAGGGACAATATTGACAATTAACTCTAATCGTAAAGTGCATTAACGAGGTTCTGTTAACTTCTAGTCTAAACATCTACTCGGGTAGTCTGAACATCTATTTTACATGATAAAAGGCTGAGATGTAAAAAAAAATGAGATAGATTTAGCTTTTGATTGTACATAAGGCTTATTTATTACTAACATTTGTTTTTTTATTTATTATTGGATCAATAAAAAAACAAATGTTAGTAGGACCCTTAGTTGCGACCTAAATGTGAGGAATGTCAATATTACATCCCAGAAGCTGGGCAAAAAGTATAGACATTCATTTGTTTAGAGTCATTTAATCGTAAAGTGCATTAACGAGGTTCTATTAACTTTTGGCTAAACATCTAGTCGGGTAGTCTGAACATCTGTTTTACATGATAAAAGGCTGGGATGTAAAAAAAAATGAGATAGATTTAGCTTTTGATTGTACATAAGGCTTATTTATTAATAACATTTTTTTATTGATTATACATAGATGGATTCAACTAATATCGGGAATGTATCAAGAGACGAATCTCATGGAAGCCAAAAGAGGAAGTCACAAGTTGAATCTGAAAATCCAAAAAAGAAAAGTAAAATCGTTGGTACCAAGAAAACGGGAGGTTCTACTTCTAAAAAAATGGGAAAGACAAATTCTAATGTTTGGGATGATTTTGAGAAGTTTAAAGACGAGGATGGAAACCAAAGGGCAAGATGCAAGCACTGTTCCAAAGAATTTGCGACTGACCCGGTAAAAAATGACACCTCTTCATTAGGTAAACATATTAAGAGATGTGAAAAACACTGTAACACCCCGGCCCGGAACGGGCTGACGTGTCACAATATCATATCAGAGACAAAAGACAAAGTTTCTTTTATTAAATTATAAAACATATAGCGTTACGGAAGACAGGTGGTTCATAGTCTTAAAGTCAAACTACATAATACTAACCATAAGTGACAGGCTTCTTTAGGTAGCATCCTATGTTTTATTGCTCTCTCTTTATCCCGCCCAAAGTAACCTGTTAACCTGTAGATACAAAAAGTTTACGGAATGAGCTGAAGGCCCAGTACGGAATAATAGGCTCAAATAGTAACGCAATAATTAACTGAAACGTACAACACAAATACTGATCTTGAAACATAAAGCATATAACGGAACTGAATCATGTAATACAGATGTACCCATAAGCCAAACTGAATTCTATTAGGCGTGTTGATATACGGGTAGCTACTCCCGTCTATCAACACATGAAATGGCGCAGGTTGGCATACCAGCAACCATTTCCGGAACTGAGACTGAAACTGAACTAGGATCGATCCATACGCCTCCTAATTGCATTGTACCACACCTGTACTTAAGAGACGCCGTGAACTAATCTCTCCGTCACGGGTGGAGCACATGATGCCGATGCCACAACATCATGCCCGCGGGACACTCCACGGGAAGCGGTAGCTTAGGGTAACAGAGAACTTAAACTCTGAGTCATATAATCTGATGCAAATAATAACTAATAATACTAATATCACGTACTTGGGAACATACGATAATGAGTGAATTAAAAGTATCGTATGATTTATATAATCTATTTTCAATAATAAATATTTAGAATGAGAAATGAACGGACGGTCAACTGAATTGATGCTCAAAGACGGAGGAGTTTTAATATTTATATATATTATTAATAGGGTTTATATCAATTGAACCAGATAACAAAGGAGAGGGGTAAGGATCCATACCTTTAATCGTTCCAAAGCAATGCCAACTTGTTTAAAGTGTTCATAGATATCTACATACGATTTATTTTTCATTTAGACGTACATTTGGTTTTCATTATTTGTTTCTGTTAATGCTAATGCATGATCATCCGACGGTTTTTAAAATAAAGCAAGGGAACCAAGATTATTAGCTCACTTTATGGTGCCTTGATTAATTACTTCAATATTTTGTTATAGACTCCATAAGTCATTAATTTAAATTTAGAGGATATTTAAGACTATTTAATGAAAACTTGTCATGTGTATTGTTATATACAAAACAACAGATTTAAAATATTAGGTTATAATTAATAACTTGTCTTAATCCATATGAAGTACTAATATATAACTTTTACAGGTAATTATTTAAGACGTCCACTTCCATTAAATTTTGAATAACAAAATTTAAAATCTATGATATATTAGCTAGTGAGTAGATATTATATAAACATAAATAAATTTTAGATATTGAATATGTTAAAACACATGGTTAAGTTTAGTGGGCCTTATTCATTAATAAAATAATAAATCCTTCATCTCTTTCAACTGAAACTTTATAAAACTCAAGTTTTCAAAATTTTGTTCTTGCTTTATAACTCGGTTTGTCGGAATTTCTAATCAACTAGAAAAATGATTTTCTAGTATCTGTACATAATAATCAATTATGTAGGAAATCATTTAGTGCTTGTTTAATTACCTTCCTGAAGTAAAACGAAGTAGAATAAAGGGTCGCCTGGAAACGAGCATGTTGACCGAAAACTGTATTGAGTTCTACGAAAGGTTTCCAAACTTTGTAGACGTGGTCAGAGGTTACTATTAAGGCGAAGATAGGTTGTGATAATATTATTTTAGCGTTATGGGTTCGCCGGAAAATGTGAACCGTTGCTGAAATATGTGTTGAAACTATATAGATATTGCAGGAAATTATATGTTTGTGTAAGGGAACCGAAGATGGGTCTTAAAGAAGGTTGACCGGAGATGGGTTTAGTTTGGTGGTTGATTATCGGAAAAGATGACACGGGGGGTGTGACGGGTTGGTCGAAGGTGTGGTCGGAGATGGACCGGGTGGTTCTTGGTTTCGGATTTGGTGACAGAGGGCTAGAGGTGGTGATCGAGTGGTGGATTCGTGTTGGTCGGAAGGTGGTCACCGGTCAGAGGTCATGACCGGAATTTAACCGGAAGTGATGACCGGAAAAAGGGTTTAATACAAGTTCCTTTCTCCCTCCTCTCTCTCTTTCTCTTTTACGCGATTCTCTCTGTCTTACTTGAATGTATAGAATTTGATTGGTGTGCAGAAACATGTTCCACTATTTTGTCTATTTATAGTACTATGTATGCATGAATGTAATGATAATAATAGTAATAAGTGGCAACTGTGCGTATATTTAAAGCTTCTCAAGTGACTTGTCCTATTTGCTGTCCATGTGTGCTGGCAAAGCTCTAGAGGTTTTAGTTGTGCATTGAATCAAACCATGATGCCTTGTAAATTTTATCATGTGATTTATTAATTAAAATCTTGATTTCTAGAATGAATATGTTGGCACTTTCTTGTGCAGTTGTGTGCGTGTGAAGTGTAACTTCAATAGGAAGTTAATAATATATATTTTTCATGTAGTCTTTTAATTTTTAATATTTAATATTATTAGGTAAATTTATTATAAGTTAATATTATAAATTTGTTTAATTTTATTGTTCATATAAACTTCTAATTCGGTTGGACCTAATTAGTCAACTTATGTTTGAATTATATTTTTATTTATTTTAGTTCAAATTTGTCGGATATTACAACTACCACCCCCTTAAAAAAATTTCGTCTCGAAATTTGTAGGTTGTATTTAAACGGAAATTATATAACATATGTCATAACGAGATTCATACTTGTTTGGATCAAACTTCTTAATGTTCAAACATGCTAAGGTATATATAATGAATTAATTCATTTATTTCTTACTACATATATAATTTAACTATTTAATATAAACCTAATCTATAAAATAGGAATCTCAATAGCGCACATTTGTACCTGTAATTCACAATTATGTTCATGACCATAATTGTTAATTACCTTACAACTGTACTCTACAGGTCCTCCTACGAATCAAGTTAATTACATATCTAATCATGCAGAAAGCTAACAAAGAGTCATATATAACAAGATGACAATTCGGATTAACATGTCCCACATATATATTTAACCATATCTATTGGCCAGAATAACAGACATATTTATTAAAACAAAATTCATGGTTACCTGGACTAAAGGCTCTAAGATTCGAACAAACTAGGATATACTGAACGAATTGACTCTTCAGTTTCCCATGTAGCTTCACGTTCAGAGTGATTCTTCCAAAGGATTTTAACGAAAGGAATTACTTTCCTACGCATAACTCGTTCTTGTCTATCTAAGATAGCCTCTGGTTCTTCTTCATATGACAAATCTTCGTGAATCGAAAGTGACGGATAACGAATGACATGGAGCGGATGATAATTATATCCTCTTAACAAGGATACATGAAAAACGTTATGAACATGCGAGAGCTGAGGCGGTAAGGCTAATCGATAAGACACTTCTCCAATTCTTTCAAGAATTTCAAATGGACCGATAAAACGAGGATTAAGCTTTCCCTTGATTCCAAATCTGCGAACGCCACGCCAAGGTGATACTTTTAAGAATACGTGGTCACCAACTTTGAATTCAAGTGTTCGTCTATGTTGATCAGCATAACTCTTTTGCCTACTCTGAGCTTCTTTTAATCGTTCGCGAGCTGTAGTGAATTTTTCATTTGTGATTTGAACTATCTCTGGTCCTTCAATAATTTTCTCTCCAACTTCTTCCCAATAGATAGGTGCTCGACATTTGCGACCGTATAATAGTTCAAATGGAGCCATACCAATACTTGCTTGCCAACTATTGTTATAAGCGAATTCAACAAGGCACAAGTATTCATCCCAATTACCACTCCAATCTAACGCACATGCTCGGAGCATATCTTCTAGCGTTTGGATGGTTCGTTCGGATTGTCCATCTGTCTGGGGATGAAAAGCAGTACTGAACTTTAGACGTGTACCCCATGCTTTTTGGAAGCCTTTCCAAAATCTTGATGTGAAACGTGGATCTCTGTCTGAAACAATAGAAGACGGCGTGCCATGGAGTCGAATAATCTCTTGCAGGAATATTTCAGATAATTTACTAACTGAAAATCCTTGCTGAATTGGTAGAAAATGGGCCGATTTGGATAATCTATCAACTACAACCCAGATAACATCATTCTTCTTGAAAGTCTTAGGCAAACCAGTAACGAAATCCATTGTGATCTCATCCCATTTCCAAACAGGAATTTCTAATGGTTGCAATAGTCCACTTGCCCTTTTATGCTCAATCTTCACTTGCTAGCAAATAAGACATTTGCTTACGTATCGAGCAACATCTTCCTTCATGCCATTCCACCAAAAGTTCTGTCGTAAGTCTCGATACATCTTTGTAGATCCAGGGTGAATAGAAAATGGTGAGTTGTGAGCTTCGGATAATAATGACTCACGAAGGGCAGAGTCATTGGGTACACAAAGCCTTTTGCAACACCAAATCACTCCATGCTCATCTATGTGGAATTCTGATTGCTTGCCAACCTCAAGGTTTTGCACAATCGCCCATAGTTCTCCATCTTGCTTTTGTGCATCCTTGATTCGTGAAATGAGGTCGGGTTCTATCTGCATTCTAGCCAGATATCCATCAGATTTTCCAACCTGAATACCAATGTCCATCCTTTCAAGATCTTGAATAATTCGAGGGTGAATTTGAAGACCAAATACAGTTCCAACATTCTTTCTGCTCAATGCATCAGCTACAACATTGGCTTTGCCTGGATGGTATTGTATGTTTGCGTCATAGTCCTTCAGAAGTTCTAACCATCATCTTTGCCTCATATTTAGCTCCTTCTGGGTGAATAGGTACTTGAGGCTCTTGTGGTCTGTAAAGATATCACAAGTCTCACCATACAAATGGTGTCGCCAGATCTTCAATGCAAAGACAACTGCAGCTAACTCTAAGTCATGTGTTGGGTAGTTGACTTCATAAGGCTTCAACTGGCGTGAGGCATAAGCGATAACTTTTCCATGTTGCATTAACACACAACCTAGCCCTTTCTTTGAGGCATCACTGTAGACTTGGTAACCTCCTGAATCAGAAGGAAGGGTGAGTATTGGAGCTGTTATGAGTCGTTTCTTTAACTCTTCAAAGCTCTTATCTTGTTCTTCGTTCCATGAGTATTTCACTCCTTTCCTCAGGAGTTTCGTGAGAGGTAAAGCAATGATAGAAAATCCTTCAACAAATCTTCGATAGTAACCAGCAAGACCCAAGAAACTTCGTACTTCGGTAACAGAAGTGGGTCTAGGCCATTTAGTAACAGCTTCAACCTTTGATGGGTCTACCATGATTCCATCTGCTGATATAACATGACCCAGAAATGCCACTTGGCTAAGCCAAAAATCACATTTGGAAAATTTTGCGTACAACTTCTTTTGTCGCAACGTTCCAAGTACAGCATGCAGATGTGTTTCATGATCTTCGCGACTCTTAGAATACACAAGGATGTCATCAATAAAGACAATGACGAATTTATCTAGGAATTTGTGAAATATGCGATTCATCAAATCCATAAAGACTGCAGGCGCATTGGTTAGTCCAAAGGGCATAACCAAGAACTCGTAATGACCATAGCGAGTGCGAAAAGCGGACTTAGGAATATCATCTTTGTTGACCTTTAACTGGTGATAACCTGATCTCAGGTCGATTTTAGAGAAGAATTTAGCGCCCTGAAGTTGATCAAAGAGATCATCAATACGAGGCAGAGGATACCGATTTTGAATTGTGATCTTATTTAACTCTCGGTAGTCAATACATAAGCGCATACTACCATCCTTCTTCTTTACAAATAGGACTGGTGCACCCCAGGGTGAAACACTTGGTCTAACAAACCCAAGATTCAATAATTCTTGCAGTTGTTCCTTCAACTCTTTCAGTTCCAACGGGGCCATACGATATGGTGCTTTAGAGACAGGCTCAGCTCCAGGAATTAAATCGATAGTAAAATCTATCTCACGATCAGGTGGTAATCCCGGTAATTCATCTGGAAATACATCGGGATATTCACGCACAACAGGATGGCTATCAATATTATTAATACTAACAGAAGTATCCTTAACTGATGCTAAGAATCCCACACAACCGTTTGACATTAACTTTTGGGCCTTCAACACGGAAATAATCTTTAGAGATTTATGGGGCAAAACCCCTTGATATACGAAATTGGGCGTTTGAAGATTACGAAAATAACACGTCGAAAATGGCAGTCTATGGTTACATGATGCCTAGATAACCAATCCATCCCTAGGATAATATCAAAATCACACATATGTATCGGAAAAAGATCTGCCATAAACACAATGGATGCAATACGTATAGGACAATTTCTAAAGACGTGGGTGATCATGATAGAGTTTTCTAAAGGAGTGGAAATGGTCAGAGCATGATCTAACAGAGTAGGTTGGACTGGAAGGTACTTAGTAAATAAGTGAGATACTACAGAATGTGTCGCTCCTGTATCAAATAATGCATAGACACTACGTTCACCGAGCTGAAGGGTTCCAGATACAGTACCTTGTGCATTAGCAGCATCAGTGGCAGTAAGTGTAAGCACTCTTCCCCTAGTGTTTGGTGGTGCAACATTCCCTCCAGTAATCCTCCTGGTTTCTGGCATAGTACACTCCTTGATCATGTGTCCAGTCTGGCCACATCTAAAACATGCTCCTGAGGCTTTGCGGCAAATGCCCTGATGTTTCTTGCCACAACTTTGGCATGGAGGGCTCACATTCTGATTCATCTGTTGAGCTCTATTAGGTCCTCCGTTAGGCCGAGTCTGATTCTGGACATGAGCTTGATTAAGGGGTCTCAGATTCGAAGGACGTATCTGATTTCCCTGGTTTTGATTTGCTTGGACCCTACGGTCTTGATGGTTTGCAGCAGTAGAAGACTGGCCTGAAGCTTGCTTAGGAAATCCGTCTCTGTCTCTCTTTTTGCTTTCGCCCGTTCGTGATAAAAATTCCTTCCTCTCGAACTCAAAGGTCTTAATTGCATCAGCTACTTCAGTAAGGTCCTGGAATTTCATAAACAAGATTGACTTCCGGATCCTATCATTGACAGCCCATTTGCACTTTTCAGCTTGGACTGCGTCAGAACCTGCCACTTCTCCCACAATACTGGCCAACCTTGTGAATCGAGTGATAAATTTAGAAGCAGGCTCATCGATCCTTTGTCGAATAACAGCATACTCCCTGATGTGAGCTTCTCTGTCAGCAGTTGAGAAATACTTATCATAGAAAATAGTACGAAAGTCAGCCCATGGAAGAGTAGTAGCATAAGCATCGCCCCCTTTGACTTGCTTGTATCCTTCCCACCAAGTCTGTGCATCATCTTCTAGTTTGTAGGTAGCCAACCTAACTTTGAATTGATCTGCAACTCCAAGAACTCCAAAGATCTTTTCAATATGGGCTATCCAGTTTCTTGCTTCGATTGGATCAGTTGCATGACTAAACGATCGTGGCTTTTGCTTTTGGAATCTCTCGATCCATACATGTATACCATTAGCATTATTGTTTGTGGCGTTTTCACCGGTTTGAGTACCAGAATTTGGATTGGGTTCTGGGGTACGAGTTTGCTGAATAACGGCCTCAACCGTTTGAGCAATAAGGTTTGGAAGCAAACCAGCAACAGCTTGATTGATAGCAGAAACAACATTTGGATCCAATGCGTTTTCATTTGCAGTAGTGTTGTTGGGTATAGGATTAGCGCGAGTGGTCCTACGGGTTTGACGACGAGGAGGCATCTATAAAATAAACAAGATAATCGGAATCAGATTAGATAACATAACTAAAATCCTATCTTAAATCTACCCAAAACCTCACAGGCCTAATTACTATGTTTAAGTTTTCTACAGGAAAGAGCCTTTGCTCTGATACCATAGTTGTAACACCCCGGCCCGGAACGGGCTGACGTGTCACAATATCATATCAGAGACAAAGACAAAGTTTCTTTTATTAAATTATAAAACATATAGCGTTACGGAAGACAGGTGGTTCATAGTCTTAAAGTCAAACTACATAATATTAACCATAAGTGACAGGCTTCTTTAGGTAGCATCCTATGTTTTATTGCTCTCTCTTTATCCCGCCCAAAGTAACCTGTTAACCTGTAGATACAAAAAGTTTACGGAATGAGCTGAAGGCCCAGTACGGAATAATAGGCTCAAATAGTAACGCAATAATTAACTGAAACGTACAACACAAATACTGATCTTGAAACATAAAGCATATAATGGAACTGAATCATGTAATACAGATGTACCCATAAGCCAAACTGAATTCTATTAGGCGTGTTGATATATGGGTAGCTACTCCTGTCTATCAACACATGAAATGGCGCAGGTTGGCATACCAGCAACCATTTCCGGAACTGAGACTGAAACTGAACTAGGATCGATCCATACGCCTCCTAATTGCATTGTACCACACCTATACTTAAGAGACGCCGTGAACTAATCTCTCCGTCACGGGTGGGGCACATGATGCCGATGCCACAACATCATGCCCGCGGGACACTCCACGGGAAGCGGTAGCTTAGGGTAACAGAGAACTGAAACTCTGAGTCATATAATCTGATGCAAATAATAACTAATAATACTAATATCACATACTTGGGAACATACGATAATGAGTGAATTAAAAGTATCGTATGATTTATATAATCTATTTTCAATAATAAATATTTAGAATGAGAAATGAACGGACGGTCAACTGAATTGATGCTCAAAGACGGAGGAGTTTTAATATTTATATATATTATTAATAGGGTTTATATCAATTGAACCAGATAACAAAGGAGAGGGGTAAGGATCCGTACCTTTAATCGTTCCAAAGCAATGCCAACTTGTTTAAAGTGTTCATAGATATCTACATACGATTTATTTTTCATTTAGACGTATATTTGGTTTTCATTATTTGTTTCTGTTAATGCTAATGCATGATCATCCGACGGTTTTTAAAATAAAGCAAGGGAATTAGCTCACTTTATGGTGCCTTGATTAATTACTTCAATATTTTGTTATAGACTCCATAAGTCATTAATTTAAATTTAGAGGATATTTAAGACTATTTAATGAAAACTTGTCATGTGTATTGTTATATACAAAACAACAGATTTAAAATATTAGGTTATAATTAATAACTTGTCATAATCCATATGAAGTACTAATATATAACTTTTACAGGTAATTATTTAAGACGTCCACTTCCATTAAATTTTGAATAACAAAATTTAAAATCTATGATATATTAGCTAGTGAGTAGATATTATATAAACATAAATAAATTTTAGATATTGAATATGTTAAAACACATGGTTAAGTTTAGTGGGCCTTATTCATTAATAAAATAATAAATCCTTCATCTCTTTCAACTGAAACTTTATAAAACTCAAGTTTTCAAAATTTTGTTCTTGCTTTATAACTCGGTTTGTCGGAATTTCTAATCAACTAGAAAAATGATTTTCTAGTATCTGTACATAATAATCAATTATGTAGGAAATCATTTAGTGCTTGTTTAATTACCTTCCTGAAGTAAAACGAAGTAGAATAAAGGGTCGCCTGGAAACGAGCATGTTGACCGAAAACTGTATTTAGTTCTACGAAAGGTTTCCAAACTTTGTAGACGTGGTCAGAGGTTACTATTAAGGCGAAGATAGGTTGTGATAATATTATTTTAGCGTTATGGGTTCGCCGGAAAATGTGAACCGTTGCTGAAATATGTGTTGAAACTATATAGATATTGCAGGAAATTATATGTTTGTGTAAGGGAACCAAAGATGGGTCTTAAAGAAGGTTGACCGGAGATGGGTTTAGTTTGGTGGTTGATTATCGGAAAAGATGACACGGGGGGTGTGACGGGTTGGTCGAAGGTGTGGTCGGAGATGGACCGAGTGGTTCTTGGTTTCGGATTTGGTGACAGAGGGCTAGAGGTGGTGATCGAGTGGTGGTTTCGTGTTGGTCGGAAGGTGGTCACCGGTCAGAGGTCATGACCGGAATTTAACCGGAAGTGATGACCGGAAAAAGGGTTTAATACAAGTTCCTTTCTCCCTCCTCTCTCTCTCTCTCTTTCTCTTTTACGCGATTCTCTCTATCTTACTTGAATGTATAGAATTTGATTGGTGTGCAGAAACATGTTCCACTATTTTGTCTATTTATAGTACTATGTATGCATGAATGTAATGATAATAATAGTAATAGGTGGCAACTGTGCGTATATTTAAAGCTTCTCAAGTGAGTTGTCCTATTTGCTGTCCATGTGTGCTGGCAAAGCTCTAGAGGTTTTAGTTGTGCATTGAATCAAACCATGATGCCTTGTAAATTTTATCATGTGATTTATTAATTAAAATCTTGATTTCTAGAATGAATATGTTGGCACTTTCTTGTGCAGTTGTGTGCGTGTGAAGTGTAACTTCAATAGGAAGTTAATAATATATATTTTTCATGTAGTCTTTTAATTTTTAATATTTAATATTATTAGGTAAATTTATTATAAGTTAATATTATAAATTTGTTTAATTTTATTGTTCATATAAACTTCTAATTCGGTTGGACCTAATTAGTCAACTTATGTTTGAATTATATTTTTATTTATTTTAGTTCAAATTTGTCGGATATTACAAACACTTTGATTACTTAAAAAACCAAAGCAATATATTTCTCAAAAAGAGCAATTATGGTGAGGACGGGACTTGTGAGGTAAATCTTGGAAATATTGTGAGAAAGCAAGTAGAAGAGCCATAGTTGAGATGGTTATTATAGATGAGCAACCGTTTTCATCTGTTGAACATAAGGGATTTAGAAGGGTTATATAAAGCTTTTAGTCTAACTTTAAGATGCCTAGTAGGTTTACCATTGCTAGGGATATTGGTGAAATATATTTAGAGGAAAAAGCGAAGCTTAAATCTTTCTTTGCAAAGAGTAGCACACGAGTGTGTCTAACCAGAAATACCTGGACCTCAAACTAGCGGATTAACTAGATGTGTGTAATTCATCATTTTATTGGTGACAATTATGTTTTACATAAAAGAATCATTAAATTTAAGCAAATATTCAGCCACAAAGGAGATGAGATAGGTAGGGCCCTGCTTAAGTGTCTAAAAGAATGGGATATTGAAAATGTGTTGACCATTGTAGCAGATAATGCTTCGGCTAATGATGTTGCTTTAGTGTATGTGAAAATTAGTATAAATGGCCTCTTGTTCGACGGGAGATTTACACATCTGATGTATGGCCCGCATTATCAATTTAATTGTGAAAGACGGATTACGTGAAGGGTCCAGTAGTATAGATCGTATCAGGGACGCAATTCGCTATATTAGATTATCTCCTAAGAGGTTGGACACGTTTAAAAAGTGTGTCAAGGCAGAAAAGCTCGAGAGCAAGGCATTACTTAGTGTAGATATGCCTAATAGATGGAACTCCACATGGGAGATGTTGGACAAGGATGAAAAGTTAGAGAAGGCATTTTACATATACGATTTCAGGGACAAGAGTTATAGAAATGATTTAGGTGAAAATTATCCAAAAATTTCAGATTTTTCCTTGGATAAAACTTTTTTCATGTTCGGATTGCCCCGTCCACAAACACGACCACGACCCGTGCTAGTTGATGCGTCATTGGGGTGTACGGTATAGTACGCGATCACTAGCGCGATTTCCTCCTCTCGCGTCCAAGAAACCATGATGAGGATGATGAGTTGAATTTGTTGAATTTTTTAAGTGTATAGGAGAAGATAGATTGGTGATTGTGGGTTTGAATGGGTGAATTTGTGAATATGTGTATATATATAGGTAAAAAAATGTTTTTTTTTTAAATTTTGGTCAAAATGACCGTTGGCTAGCCAACGGCTAGCAGCTGAACATCGTGATACACATCACGGTTAAATGCTTCGCAGCCGTGATAAAATCAAAGGAGCGGTGTTTCGTGGGCTTTACGCCATCACAGGGTGGTCATCACGGACCACACTGACTCGCCTTATAGCATCCACAATAGAACCTTTAACAAACCACTTCAAGCTTGAAACGTCACCATGCCAAATCATTTCAAACTAACCATAACCCTTTCAAACATACTTTTTTCTTTCAGCCATAAACCATTTCAAACCTCCACCCCATAACAAACTTTTCCTTTTATTTAATTTTTACCAAAAAAAAAACCTTTTTATTTAATCATAAAAAGTACAAAGGGGGCCCAGCCCCTACCCTACAAACTACCAAACAAACTGTGATAAAACCTGGTTTCCTTATGCCACAGCAGGGATAGTCATGCCATTCCCAACTATAATATTTTTGCTAGTGCATTTATTAAAATTGGCTGAATGTGAAGAAGCTCCTATGTCCATTAAACCATGATCGGGCGGGTTCAATGCCATTATGTAGAGGGCCTAGTATCCCTTGAGAATTTGAGGTGTTGGGCGGCAAGGGATATCGGCAAGGGGGTAGGGTTGACTGGTTTTTTCCAGAGCCCTGTAGGAGTCCGGCCCATTGGAAGGCGATCCAGTTACTCGGGAAAACAATATATGGGTGATTAGAAGTGTTCGGCTAATGTGAGTAACCGCGTCCGCAGTTGTTGGATATGTGACCATGACCCCGGGTTCCGTCACGTCACAGTCATTAGATGGGTAATAGGAACCAGGCTGTGAAGAAGGTTGCGATTATGTGGTGACAGATGCAGTGAGAGATGTGGCAGAAGATTGGGCGGCGCGAGCAGCTTGGATCTTTTTCTTGCTTTCTTCCATGTTCAGGCGAGATCGGACTTCGTTGAAATCGGGTAATGGGTCACGATTTTGGAGTACCGTTGAGAAACCGTCATACTCCTCGCTGAGGGCAGTGAGAATTTTAATGACCAGCATGCGATTATCATGGGGAACCAACGCTTTCAAGCTGATCTGTGAGGTGTTTAGCATGCTGGCAATACTTGGCCATTGATGGGAAGTTGTTGAGGCTAAGGTTGGCGAACTCCTGTCCAAGAAATACGGCATGAGTATTTTGATTATCATTGAACTCATTGTAAATAGTCGTCCAGGCGTTATACGCCGATTGACCGGGAATTAAAATAATGTGTAGCAGGGTAAGGGAGATGGTAGCATAGATCCACTGGAGTAATATGGCGTCAAGATGCGACCATAGTGCTTTAGTGGTTGATGCGGCTTCAAGCTTGGCGGTTTTAGGTGAGGATGGAGCGGTTGCAGCGGTGCGTGCGGAGAGGTGGTCGAGCACCTCAAAGGCCTAGTAGTGGACCTTGAAGAGGGTCGACCAGGTTGTGTAGTGGGTTGAGTCTTTTTCCATGGTAATGGGTATGTGGGTTTTGATAGTAACTGTCAAGGCTGGGTGAAGTTTGGGATCCATGAGGGAGGATAGTAGTATAGAAGATGGGAGATTCAGATGAGGTAGAAGATCGGATGAGGGAAGATGAGGTAGAAAGCCGGCAGCGGCAGTGAAGGATTAGGACAAGATCGAAGAGGAGGAGGGAAGAAGAAGCTCTGATACCATGTAAATTCCACTTCGTATTCTCATTAGGTAAATTTACAATATATAGAGTACACCCAAATCTCCTATTTTGGATGAAAGATTTACAATCAATATTTACAATCGTTTCCTAATAATAATTATACTTGTTCAAACATGTTAAGTCAAGACTAATCATTTTCATTTCAAGTTAATGCTTTAATTTCTTATTTTTATAAAATTATTAAAGTGATTCATAACCTAATATAAACCAAAATGACTGATATACTAAACTCCACCACAAGGCATGAGTTCCTCACTATATATATGGCTAGGATCACTACAAGACTCTGAATTATGCTCTTAACCAAAAAACCAACTTTAATCACTTGTAGTTTTCATTAATTTTTCACACGTTTTTTAATCTTATCTCTATAAAATTATTATTTATGGTATTAAGTGATTCATAACCTAACAAAAAAATAAATAAAATGATTGATCTATTTTATCCGTCATGATACCGCAACATATAGTGTTCCACATAGATCCCTACCCCCCCCCCACACACACACACACATATATACCGCATAATGTACTTATACATAATGCTTTTAATATGATACATAAGACATTCACATAACCACCTTGTTTTCTCTTTCCCACTTATATTATCATGATGACACTATATATATGTCTATTATGAGTTTGTGCCGTTCCCAACATATTGATTCTGAAATGAACATGCTTCCCTATCGAGCTTTGTTAGGTTACCATGAATTACTAGTATCTATATCTATATCAATAATCAATAACTATATATATATAAAAGAAAGCTATCGGCATTCATTGGGGCAACCCCCCACCCTTTGAATATGCCATGTGGCATCATGTGGAGCTTTTAAATGTCGCACCCTCAAATTCCACTTGCAGGGTTTTACCGCGAGGCGCGTGACATACCAGGATCCAAGGCAACGGTCACAATAAGTGATAGCTATATGCTATAAAAGTTACGTAGAAATACCAACCACACAGTTTATAAGTTCAAAAGTAAAGTAGACAATGACAGCGGAAGCTTAAAATGTTTACAAGACCAAAGTCAAAAGTATGAATGCAAACACAACCTGGTTTGCTTATGAATGCAAGACTAGACGTAGTGCGACTCCAGTGCGCCTAAGACTCCCTGCTACCTTAGCGACCTGAGTAAACATGCGAAGTTAGACAACACATACAGTGTCGGTGAGTCACAAAGATAAAGTTTGCAAAAGTTTGTCACAAAGTAAACCAAACCCAACAATCCTTACATCTATACCTGATGCTAGCTAGACATCGTTACATGATACTATAGTGTCGTGAACCACTGCCAAACGTTAAGAATGCCTCAAACCCGTCACTGGTTCATCACCCGGTTTCGTAAGATATAGGACAAATATGCACCCGCCACCGACCTCCAGTCGGCCCGAGTGGGGCTTGCCAGGCCCAATAGATCTATTCACACTTTTCCCGCTATGTATCCACATATTAATGGTTCACTAAGAATTGAGAGGACTTAGAGATGAAATAATAGTCACTAAGTATCCATGTGATATAATGTAATATGTTGGTCTAAAGTTAAAAAGTTTATACCGCATGTTTCTTCCCCAGAAAAAGTTCTGAAAACAGTAAAGGATGGGGCTGTGACACTCACCTTAGTTTGCGTTCTTGAAATAAGTATAAAGACAAGTCTTGATAATCCCAAATACCGGCGATCTATCAATAAAGTTCGCATAAGTGTTTTGACTAATAAACCCCAAGGTTAACTAGTCCTCGATTGTCCAGATCATGACTAAGTAAGTTTGAAAACATGTTTGACTATTAAATCGACACACCAGACTGACTCGACATCCCGTTGGTGACCCATTACACAAACAAATCAAGTACACATAGATTACAGGTAAGGTTCAAGCATAAAATACTTAGTTCGCATCAAGAATCGCACATACGAAGTAGTTGGGTTGAATCAGGAAAGAAATAAGCTTGGTTCGACCCCTATGAGCTTGGTTCAACCTAAAATGTGCTCCTTCGACCTCTATATAACTTCATGCAATCTAAAACAAGTTCATTTAACCTTAACACATGTTCATTCAACCTTAACATGTGTTAATTCGACCTAAATCAAGCTTGTTCGACCAAACTGAGGCACGTTTAACCTGTTCTAGCCTAGGTTCAACCCTGGGCACTCTCCTTCGACCCCACACAGGTCGAATGAATCCCTAGGTTCGACCCCAGTTGTTCCATACTTCCTAAAACGCATCAAAAACATCCGAAAACATCACCAAACATCATGAAACACAGCAGTCAAGTATGAATAACATATCCCCACAAAACCCTAGTAATTTTACTCCAAAATTAGTCCATTTTAATGTTTACCCAAAATGGCAAAATTATGGAGATGTAAAATCATGCCTGAAAACTTTACCCAATTTGGAAATTTTTATAAAATCATTAAACAATCATCTTATTATGCTCATATCATGATGTGAAACAAAACCTACAATCATATTATTCATAACAACATCATGAATCAACCCCTAAATCTATCAAAATTCCCAAATTAGACAAACATCATCATCCAATAATTTGTGACCTAAGATAATCAAAACTCAACATTTATAACAGTCCTAGAATATCTCTTCATCATCTAAAAAATCATACAAACATCAATCAACACATAACATGACATAAAGGATCATTAACACATGTTACCATATATGAAAACTCATGTTTTATGATAAGATTTTGTTTAGAAAGGTTATTAATCATAAAAGTTAGCTTAGATCAGACATGGAACATTGGGGTTTTATGAAAATGAATTAAAATTGCTTAAAAAGGATTTAGGCTAAAGAACACACCTTAGATCTTCACTTGTAATGATATAGAGGGTTAGATTATGAAAAACGAGATCAAAAACTCCTTCCCCAGTGATAAAAGTCGAAAGAGAGTGTTTAGAGGCGTTTAGGGTTTGTGAAATGATGGAAAATGACTAAGTATGGTATTTATAGTCTGGGTAGGTTCGACCCTATGCAGGGGTCGAATGAAGGATTAGGTGGTCGAATGAAGCTTTTAACAAACTGATGGTCTGGTTCGACCCCCCTTAAGGTCGAACCAGACTTGGCCTTTTCCAGATTTTCCAATTTTGTCGTTTTAACGCATTTTAACACATCCTAACACATGAACATGCAATCCTAACATATGTAAAACATATATAAACATGGATAATCATCTAAACACCGATAAAACACGTATTTTCTTGTAATACACCATATATGAATCAATCTATGCATAACACTCAATCTACTTCATGTAATTCACCAACAATGGGATTCAAGACTCGTGTGTATATAAAAGACACCAATGATCCTCCAGATCATTGAACCCTGGACAATACGTAAGATAATCCCGACTCAACTAACCCAGTTAAGTACGTAAATAAAATGTTTCCCGCTAAGGTAGACTTATAAGTTTATAAAATGTCAAGTCAAATATGCCGGGTGTCACATCAAATTTTTTAGTTTTTTAATAAATTAAATAAAACGCTATATCCCCTTTCATTATTTACGCTTCTGTTGGGTTATATTGAGACCACAGTTACCAGAATAGAGACTTTTGAATGATTATTGTAAAGCTTAATAGTTGGAGGACCTTACATGTAATTATAGCATAGTTTAGTATGCAAAACCCTAAGTTGCGCACTTAAATGGACGGGCCCTGCGCACTTGTGTTAAGTGCGCAGGCCCAGATCTTGGCTATATATAGAGTGCATGTGCACAGCTAGGGTTTCAGGGTTTTGGAGATTATCTTTGTAGCACACTTTGAATAGGTGCGTATTTATTGTGGTATTCCAAGGTTATTCATTATCAAATCAGATATGGAATCATCATGTTATTCATTGTGTGTGTCGGGTCTTTCAATATTCATCTAGTTTTCTTTGTTTCTTGGATTAATCACTTGAAACACCTAACTAATAGGTGTTTCCAAGTGATAACAATCTATTGTATTCAACAAGATCTAGTATTTCGGGACTACAATTTGGTATCAGAGCCTTTGTGCTCTAGATTGTATCTACTTTAAGATACCAAAACCCTCATCTTGTTAAGCTTTTATTATCAAGATTATTTTCTTTGTAAACTTTAATATTTAGGTGTTTTTCTCATATTTTGGTTTCAAATTTTGTGAAAATCGTGTTTCTAAATGTTTAAAGTATGTTATTTTGATCAGAAAATGGTTTGGAAAGGATTCAGCTGAATTTTATGTTTGTTACAGCTCGTATTTGCGCACTTATTTCATATATCCTGCGCACATATCTCATAAGCTGAGCACTTGTTTCTTAGTTTGAGTACTTGGATTATATTTTGCACACTTGTCATTTTGTACGCATCTAGGGTTTCTGCGCACTTATTGCCTTGTGAATTTGGTTTCTGCGTACTAGTTGCACTTTAATTTGAATTTTCTGCGCACTTATTCATTTAAGTTGATCTCTGCGCACTTGTTCATCTGAGTTGATCTCTGCGCACTTATAGCATCTCATTGTCTTGAGTGCTTATCTAGGGTTTCTGCATACTTAAACAGAAATCTTGGATTTGTGCGCACTTACTGAAGGTGTAGTGTTGAGTACTTGGCTAGGGTTTCTGCGAACTTAAAATCTTAAACGAGAGTTTAAGTGAGTCTGCGCACTTAATTTAGTGCGCAGGCTGATCGGTAAACACTGAGCACTTATAATGCCCAAGTGTTGACTGATCTGCGAACTTATAGCCACACGTATACTTCCGAGCTGCACACTTAACTAAGACTACAACTTGACAAGGCTGTTTATATTCTTACAGGTTGCTGCATACTTATCCAGACTGTTGTGAACTTAAGTGTGAACTTAATTGCGCACTTAGCTGCGAACTTGCTGTGTACTTACGGACTTGGACAAACTTTTGGACTGATAATTAAAATCTGTTAAACCACGTTTCTAAAATTCATCTAAAACATGGCTGGTAACAATAATCAATCAACTGTTAACCCTATCACACAACAACACCTTGAAACCGGAACTACTACAAGAGTACCTAAGTTAAAAGGTGCTGAAGATTACGGGACTTGGAAAAACAGAATGAGGTCATTCTTTTACGTGACAGACTTCACCCAATGGAACTCTATCCAGTTGGGCCCACACATTCCCATGAGAACCACTGCCACTGGAGAAGAATTCAACCCTGATCCAACCACCTATACCGATGTTGACAAACAATTACTTCAAAGAGATCATAAGGCTTATGGTGCTCTAACCATGGCCCTATCTAATGATGTTTACAACATGTTTGAAGAGTATGGAACGGCACATGATCTGTGGTTTGCATTGAATGAATACTACGAAGGGAATGAAGAGATGCGCCAATACAAGCAAGACATGGTGCAAAAAGAATATGATATGTTTGGTAGTATTCGTGGGGAAAGTCTGAGCTCGCACATTGATAGGTTTATGAGCATGTTAACAAAGATGAAGAAGGCTGGAATTCCTGTGAACAACAGAAATTCTATCAAGAAGCTGCTGGATTCATTGCCAAAAGAATGGAGCATCCAATGCATGCTAATCAGAAAAGAATATCTTGATGCCCAGTCTACATTGGCTGATCTCATCAACACATTGAAGTCCTTTGAGATGGACATTACAAAAAGAGAGATGAATCAGACCAATCCAAAGGCAGTTCCCATCACTGCAATGAAGAACTTAGCGTTAATGACTCCAGTGGGCAACATGGGTTCAAGCTCATCTCACGTGTATGCTGATGGAACAATTGGTGGTAGTTCAAGTTCAGGAAAAGCTATCCCATACTCTCAACCCAGTGTCACTAACCCTCAGCCGTCAACTCTCAATCCTCAACAGACAAAGCTGGCAACTGAACACGTTGAACTTTTCAACGCTTTCATGACCAGCTTTGAAGCATTAAAGACTGGTGATCTAAAAAATGATATGATGAGCCCTGAGGACATGTATCAAGTTGACCCAGACGATATGGAGGAAATGGATTTGAAATGGCAGATGGCCATGATCACTTTGAGGGTGAAGAGGTTTCAAGATAGAACCGGTAGAAGAGTCGGCATGGGGAAAGCGGGGTTTGACAAATCTAAGATCAGGTGTTATAACTGCAAAACTCTCGGACATTTCAAGTATGAATGTCCAACTCTGAATCAAGTTGAAGCCAAACCAGCAAAGAGAGTGGTGGCAATCACAGAAGGAGGAGAAGTCAACCAGCAGAAGGCGCTTGTGGTTCAGGATTTCGATTGGGGAGAGGAAGTCGCTGTGGCAGAAGCTGAAGTTAATAAAGTACTGATGGCAAAGATCTGCACAAAGTCACCTCTTGGTGTGAGCTCTCTGGAGGGGTCATCAGCTGAAATGCCAAAAAGAGAAGAGATGGAGAAGGCTGGTTTAAGAAGCGTGTTGAGTGTGAACAAAGGGAAGGAGACTGCTGCTGAGGAAGCTTTTGTAGCTGAAAAGACTTCCACAAGCAAGGACGATCAGCAATCACAGAGCATGAAGAAGAAAGCTGAAGAGAGAGACCTGGTAAGTATTCCTCTCGAAATAAAATCAAAGCTGTGCTCACCAAGGTGTGTTACAGCCGTTGCTTACTGTTTGTCCCACAATAGGAGAATTTTAAGAGAAATGGATGACATACGAAAAATCAATACTGAAATGAAAGAAAATGAGTTAGCCTATCAGCGAAAGTTAAATGCAACAATTGCTGAAATGCACACTCTAAAAGAATTTGTTCTCAGAAAAGATTTTTTAATAAATGACTTAACTGAAAAACTAGAAAAATCTAGAAATGAAACCAATCATCTCCAAATTGTTGTGGACAAATGGAACGTAAGCAAGCATGCTCATACTGATATCCTTGATTGTTCAAGGAAATCTTTTGTCAAAGATGGAATTGGGTATAAGGATAAAAAGGGAATTGTAAAATCTCTGTTTTTACCCTTGAGCAAAAGTGAATATATACCCATTCCAAAACCACATCCAAAAAATGATCTTTTTGAAAAAGAATGTGTCACATCTGAGTCACACTCTAATATGAGTAAAAGTAGTGCAGATATGACCCAACAGGATCAGGTGGACGATGATGACAGTTGTGGTGGTCAAACAATGGGGTTAGGTCACCCAGGTGCCAATTACTCTACAGTGAATTGGTTCATCTGGAGCCATGATAAGTCAAACATTTCTTTGAATTCGGATGACTGTAATAACTTAACTAATTTGGATGACTGTAATAGTTTATCTAGGATGGATAACTGTAATAGTTTATCTAGGCCGGATGACTGTATTACTTTAACCTCTAAACTTGATTTCAAGGGTGTTGTGGACCCAAATGATAGGATGAATCCTATCAAACGATCGGATGTTTGTGTTGAAAATGTTATGCCTGTTTGTGTTGATCTTAATGATGCATTCTGTGATAATGAAAATGTATATAGACCATCTCCATTTGTTCCAGAACTAAAAAGAAACAGGTTTGGGAAATTTCTTACTGAAGAAATTCCAGAGTTTACACCATCATCAACAGATATGTCATGTTCTGAAGAATCACAAAGTGAAACAGATAACACAATTTCTGAAGAATCACAAAGTGATACAGAAAGTGACATCAGCGAGCCAGAATGCAACACAAACGAAGAATCAAGCAACAACAACAGTGATGAAGCATGTTCAACAGACAGCCTCAATTCAAGTAACAACAAGAGAAGAACATCACAACCATCATCATCCAGATCTTCTTCAAAGATCAAACCTAAACACTCTAAATGTTTTAGATGTGGAAATGAAGGACATGTGGTTAAAAAGTGTCATTTGCAACCCAAACCACAAACTGATACCAATAACCAAAAATCTTTTGCAGTTCAAATTAAAGATCTTCAAGAAACTATAAAAAGTTTTGTTAAGGTCACAAAAAATTGGAAAAGGCAAGAGTTTGTGTCGGGGGAAAATCACGACAAATTAAAACTAAAACAGACCTGGATTCCAAAAGTTACTTAAGGTGTGGTCTGAGTCGCGTTTGTACATAGTGTCTCGTATATTTATCTGTATATTTCTCTTGTCTTATGTATTTTTCAGAATAAACTACAAAAGTGGTTGATTGCCCTGATGAGATATCTATGGCATGTTGATAGCGGGGCGTCAAGGCACATGACGGGACTGAAAGAACTCCTGAAAAACTATCGATTCATTGATGGAGAGTTTGTTGCTTTTGCCGGCAACGAGAAGGGCGGAAAGATAGTCGGGATAGGGGACGTGATTTCTGATGCATTGACTTTAGAAGATGTGAACTATGTTCCAGAATTGTGTTACAATCTGCTGAGTGTATCACAAGTCTGCGACAAAGGAATCTCAGTGTTGTTTAATGACATGGAGTGCATCTTTCTAAAGCCAGGATTCATTCCTCCTACCAACATGATTATGCTTAAAGCTCCTAGACAAAATAATACTTACGTGATAAATATGAGGGATGCAAAGTCTGAATGTCAAATGACATGCTTACTTTCTAAAGCATCCGAGTCAGAGTCACTGCTTTGGCACAGGCGATTAGGACATGTTAACTTCAAAAATATTAATAAGCTTTCAAAACTAAATCATGTGAGAGGTCTTCCTTCTAAGGAATTCCCCTTTTCTGAAAAATGTTTAGCATGTGCCAAAGGAAAACAACACAAAAAGTCGCATAAGTCCAAAGCTGTGAACTCTATAGACTCACCTCTTCAATTATTACACATGGATCTGTTTGGTCCTATTAGTGTTAAAAGTCTAGCTAAAAAGTCTTATTGTTTGGTGATAACAGATGATTTTTCCCGATTCACATGGGTGTACTTTCTGGAATACAAAAGTGAAGTTGCTGAGATTCTGATGTTGTTTGTTCCTCTCATTTGAAAACATTATAAAGACAAAATTTAGATCAATTCGAAGCGATCACGGAACCGAATTCAAGAATCAAAGTTTCGTGACTTTCTGCAACAACAGAGGAATTCATCTTCAGTACAGTGCTACGAGAACTCCTCAACAGAATGGTGTTGCTGAAAGGAAAAATCGTACACTTATTGAGGCAGCCAGAACCATGCTTATCGACTCCAAACTGCCGATCATTTTCTGGGCTGAAGCTGTGAATACCGCCTGTTATGTTCTTAACAGAGTCTTAATTGTAAAGACGCGCGGGAAAACAGGTTATGAGTTGCTTTTTAAAAGAAAACCTTTGATTGACTACTTCAGGCCTTTTGGATGCTCATGCACGCTGCTTAACAATTTCGAGAACATAATGAAGTTCGATGCAGTTGGTGATGAGTGTTTCTTTGTTGGATACTCCTCGAGTCAAAAAGCTTATAGAGTATACAACAAACGAACCAAAATGGTTCTCGAGTCTTTTTATGTTGATTGGCAGGAATCCAACTCTACCAATACAGGAGCCGGTCCTGACTGGTTCTTTGACGTGGATGTTGTTTTCAACAATTTCAGCATCATTGATGAACAACCATCTGAAAATCAAGCAGCCGATCCTTCTCCTCTTGAAGATACTCTTTACTCTTCAGAAGACGATGCAGCACCTTTCACCACCCGCTTCTCTCCACTCGTAGCTGATCCAATTGTTCCCCTTCAGACCACAAATGGTGATGCAACTGTTGAAACTACTCCATCTCCTGAAGTTACTCCAGCTTCAGAAGAAACATCTTCAGCACAACAGTCTGCAAATGATCCATCCAGTTCGTCAACTCCTACAGATCATCTTTCAAATCTGCCTTCCCAAATTCAAGAAGAACCAAACATGGGATTTAAATCTTTTAAGGATCACCCTGTGGAGAACATCATTGGACCAATCTCTGAGGGTGTTCTTACTAGAAATCAGGCAGACAAACTGAACATTGCACTTTCAGCCTTCCTATCTCAGACGGTACCTTTCAGCATTGAAGACGCTGTCAGAGATGCAAGTTGGGTTGAAGCCATGCAGGATGAGCTGTATTAGTTTAGAAAGCTAAAGGTTTGGGAACTTGTGGATTTACCTGAAGGAAAGTATCCTATTGGAACAAGATGGGTTTTTCGCAACAAAATGGATGAACGAGGTGTGGTAATTAAGAACAAGGCTCGTTTAGTCGTTCAGGGATTTCGTCAACAGGAGGGCATTGATTATGAGGAAGTGTTCGCTCCAGTTGCTAGACTTGAAGCCATTCGTATCTTCCTGGCTTACGCCTCATACAAGAACTTCAAAGTCTTTCAGATGGATGTGAAAAGTGCATTTCTGTACGGGAAGATCAAAGAAGAAGTCTATGTTTGTCAACCCCCAGGTTTTGAAGATCCCCATCATCCCAACAAGTATTACAAACTGGATAAGGCTCTCTACGGACTTCATCAAGCTCCTCGAGCTTGGTATGAGACCTTATCGTCCTACTTGCTGCAGAATGGGTACACAAGAGGGAAGATCGACATGACCTTATTCACCAAAGAAGTCAACAAACACTCTATCCTTGTTCAGATTTATGTTGATGATATTATCTTTGGTTCCACTGATGAAAATTTGTGCAGGGAATTTGAAAGCATCATGAAGTCTCAGTTTGAAATGAGCATGATGGGCGAATTATCGTTTTTCTTAGGCTTGGAAGTGCAGCAAAAGGAAGACGGAATTCTCATCCATCAAGCAAAGTATACAAGAGACATTCTGGCAAAATTCAACATGACCGACTGCAAGCCGTCCAATACTCCTTTTGCGGCCCAAACAACACTTGTACCAGATCTTCAGGGGCCTTCAGTGAATCCTCATACATATCGATCAATGATTGGCTCCCTGATGTATCTTACAGCTAGCAGACCAGATATAATGTGGGCAGTTGGATGCTGTGCGCGTTTTCAGTCCAATCCTAAGCAATCGCATGAGACTGCAGTAAAAAGAGTCTTCCGCTACCTCAAAGGAACACCGAAACTTGGTTTATGGTATCCTAAGAGCGATAACTTCGATCTAATCGCTTACTCTGATAGTGATCATGCAGATTGTAGGATAGACAGAAAATCTGTCTCTGGTGGCTGTCAATTTCTGGGTAACCGACTAGTGTCTTGGCAGAGCAAGAAGCAGACCACCGTGTCAATCTCCACTGCTCAGGCCGAATACACAGCTGCTTCCAGTTGTTGCTGTCAGGTGTTATGGATCCAAAATCAGCTTTAGGACTACGGTTTGAATGTCATGCATACACCTATTTTTATTGATAACGATGCATGACGTGACATCGTGAAGAATCCAATTGATCATTCTAAAACCAAACACATTGAAATTCGGATTCACTCAATTCGCGATGCACACGACAAAGGGTACATACAGGTGTTGCCTATCGATACTGCTGATCAAAAAGCAGATATCTTTACAAAAGCTTTTGATAAAACCCGGTTTCATCAGTTGGTTTCATGGCTTGAGATGATAAATTTTGAATAATAAAAAAAAATGTATATTTTATAAAAAATCTTCTTTTCTTTTAAAACAAGATTTTTGGGGGAGAAAGTAAACCGGTCTATTCTTATTGCAAAATTAATTCAGGAAATGATAGGAACTAATCATATCTCGTCAGCATGTGAATAGGACCCAGAGGATGTTGTGGCCTCAAGCAACGATGTGTCGGTAGATTCAGCCTGAAATCAAGTAAACTGCCACTAGGTGATTAACAATGAAGATCTACACGGAAAGCTGGATTCCCACTGTGCTTTAGGTCTGCACAAGCTGAGTCCGGTCATACATAGGTTGAGAAATTAAAAGACACAGAAAATTTTGTGCATAGGTAAATCAAAAGACACCTAAGAGTGCAAGCTACCAATGCGGGGCTAAGAAAAACAAAATTTTTGAAACTGAGCAGCAAAAGACACGCAATGATAGTGACGTGCAAACATACATAGATAGCTCACCAAACGATCAGATGATCATCTTCTCTGCTTATGGTAACATAGACCTGAAGCTCTCATCATCTGATCAAGATAATGATCATCTTCTCTGCTTATGGTAACATAGACCTGAAGCTCTCATCATTATATTTCAATAAACCTTGAGGATCGGTAGGCCAATACCTAGCACACTGTGGGGTCCATAAAATTTTCGTCAATATTACCGAAAAACATGATAAACAGTATCACCAAACACATGTTGAAAGAGAAAAGGCATGGATTTAAGTGGACAAGCATACCGACAATTGTTCTTAGGCTGCAGCTATCCAACGGGAAGTTGAAACGGGTTCCGGCAGGTATGGTTAGTATGATCTTGAATGCAGAAGGTAAGATTTGGTAAAACCCCCTTTATCTAAAGGATTTGGGCCTTAATTTCAATTTTTGGGCCAAAGTATGGGTATCTGCGTACTTGTTGGGCCCTGCGCACTTAACTCGAGTGCGCAGGCCCATTAGCTCATGTACATATATACTGGTCAACCACAGTCAAAAGGTTTTATCATCCAAAATTTTTTTTACAAACCCTAATCACCCATATCACAGTTCATCATCATCATAATCATCGTTCATCATCATCATCATCATCATCCTAATCACATAATATCACACCAAATCACACTCTAATCACATCATATCAAACCTCGTCGCACTGTTATTGTTTCTCATCTACTGCTTAAGGTAGATCTTATGTTTCTAATAATTTATTGGTTGTGATTACAGGTTATAAATGGATTTCTTGATGAATCTGTTGGTTTTCAAGCTATTAAGGGTTCTTTGAATATTTGAAGATCTGCGCACTTGATATATGAACAAGTGCGCACTTGTCTCATAGAGACTGCGCACTTGTCTCATAGTCATATAAGTGCTCAGGAACCCTAATTAGCTGCGTACATAACTGTGGACTTGAAATCTTGAACGAAGGTTCAAGTGTCTGCGTACTTGCTTAGTACGCAGACTTGACTGTGTGGACTAAGGGGTTACCATGCCCGGGTGGACTTACACTGCGAACTTGTTTTGGTTTGAGTACTAACCAAGTGCTCAGTCAAGTATGTGCGCACTTGACTGAGCACTTGACTATATTGACCTTGATTGGACCTGCGCACTTGATTTGGACTGCGTACTTGACACTCTTGAACACTTGGACTCTAAACATCAACACATCTTTCATATTGACTATTAAGACACTTGAACGGACTGCGAACTTAAAACCGGACCTCAATAATCTAACAACTGAAATTCAAACGTACCATTGACACCGATGACACCGATCCATCAATTCTTAATCCAATGACCGTTAAAAAAAAATTAAAATCAAAAAAAAAATACTAATAAAATCTAGGTCTAAGTTCGTTGTCCGTGTAAGTTTAAGTCTAAAGTCAATCATCCGAGATCTAATTGGCTTTTCGTGCTCTTGGCTAAACAGATGGCTCTTGACTGGGATCCTATGGGCATGCACAATCAACCAATGAATCTCGATACTGAGGATGTCAACTTTAGAGATGTCGTGGCTTGGATAAGACGCAGTAAAGTCGGATTTGCTGTGCAGAACGCTGAACCAGTTTATGTCTCCCACATTGAAGACTTTTGGAGATCAGCTAGAGTCGAAACAGTATCAAGGGTCAAGCGTATCAACGCAACTGTCAGAAACAAGCTTGTGATCATTACTGAGGACACGGTTCAAAATGTGCTAAAGCTGCAAGATCAACCTGGAACTTTCAGATTCATGTCTAAAGCTGACATTCACCAACAATTCAGGATCTTCGGCTATAAGGGTGAATTTGACAAGAGAGGCGACATAAAGAAGAGTCAGCTTACTAGAGACTGGAGACTTATCAGTCACGTATTCTTGATGTCTCTATGTCACAGAAAGGGAGGATACAATGCGTTGAGTGCTGAATGGGCGACAGCTATGATTAAGATCTGCAAGGACGAAGTGTTCAATCTATCTGGCATGATCTTCGACTATATGGTAAAGAATGCAGATGCTGGTTCAGGGAAGTGGGCTATGTATCCGAGGTTTGTCCAGATGATGATAAACACTCAGCATGAGGGTCTGCCTGTCGGTGACGAATACATATTCACCAGAGGGGCGAGATTCTTCACAGAGTGCAACACACCGGACTGGGAACCAATGCTAGAAAACATGTATGTGGCCCAGCGATATCCGGTCGTTATGGAACTGTACAACAAAATCAAGAAGCGAAGATCAGATGCTGCAGGACCCAGACCACAATCCAGAGCTGCCCCTGCACCTGGATCATCTGAACCCACTCCTTCAGCCCAGCCGACGGCTGAAGAGATTGCCCTAGAAAAATCAAGGGGCAAAAGGGTGGCGACTGAACCAGCTCCATCAAGACCCAGCATAAAGAGAAGACCAGCTGGTTTACTGCAAGAAGGGAGAGACACGTTGACACCCGAACAGCTTGAAGCCGCTGAAAATGTACGAGCAGTGGCTGAATTTGAAAGGGAAGCAAGAAAGAAAAGAAGAAGAGATCAGCTGCCCGAATCTGAGATTCCCCGTGTTATGACTCAGGAAGATATTGAGGGAGAAGCGGTCTTAGAACAGATGTTTGGGCCTGAACCACCGAACCAACCAGGACCTTCTACTGCTGCCACTTCAGCTCCAGGGCCTTCCACTGCTGCCGCATCAGCCCCCAAAGCTCCAACCCACCGATCAGCTGAACCTTCCTCATCAGCTCCTGCTGCACCTCGTCGAAAACCGGTGCATCAGGAACTATACGAGAAGCTTGTGAAGGAGGTAGGTAAAGTTGCGGCCAGGGAAATCTGCACGCTGAAAAGTGATGTGCACAATAACCAAGAGCTAAGAAAGAAGGTGAAAAAGCTCAAAGGCAAGAACAAGAAAATGGAGAAAGTGATAAAGGATCAAAGATACCTGATTAAGTTTCAACATCAGGTTCAAGTGGAGATGTTTGACATGTTTCAGGATTTGAAGAAGCAGTTAACTGATGCTCCTAGCGCTACTTTTGATGAAACTTTCGATTTCAGAAAGTTTCTGGAGGCAGAAAAAGAGAAAGAAAAAGCGGCTGAGGAAAGTGAAGTGGACGAGGTTAGCGAAGATGAAATGCCAGAGCGGTTTGTGGAGATGGGAACAGATCAAGAAGTCGTTTATGAGACATCCGATGGGCACAAATTGGACCCTGAAAGAGCAGCTTGGTTCCCAAGAAGGCCCATTACCATTCCTGCCTTACATCAGAACATCCATCATACCAGGTCTGCTCACCGGGAAAAGATTATCTCGTGGAAGTATGATGCTGAAAAGAGACTGTATGCTGTGAAAAGGAGAGGGGGGGGTAATCCAGTACTTCAAGGGTCAGAAGGAGCTGAAATCTCTTCCCCGATGGGATATCAAGGAGCTTAGAAGGGCCCCATTCCTTAATCCCTCACTTGACTCCCAGGCTGCCATGGTTGAAAACTTTATCAGGAAAGAGTGTGAGAATGACTTCCAGATCCTTAAGCCGCAAAAACCCAGAAGAAGAATATCAAAGACAAGAATCGATCCAGCAACGGGAAGAGGGATGATAACTTATGTGATAGACCCTCCTCAGGTCGTCACACGAGTTCCGATCAGACCCGAGCTTCCAGTGATGCTAAGGAACTTCAAAAAATGGTTCTATGACAGCAACACTGGTGAAGCGGTCATCAAGCTGGAAAACGATTCAGAGGCACTGAGGATTTTGGATCCGGTTGATGTGTTTGCACTAAATTTGTCAGATCTGAATATGCTATTTGCAAATCAGATCAATGTTGGTGCCGGAAACACATTGTTTGAAGAAGCCGTGCTGTTTAGAAGGGCAGTGGATAGGGCATTGAAACTGAAGAGTGAGCTGCTGGATATAGTCGACAGGATAAACGCAGCAGACAAAGAAAAGGAGGACAGGGAAAAGGATGCGCAAGCTGCTGCTGCTGCTGCTGATGCTGTTACAGAAACTGAAGCTGCTGCTGCTACAGAAACTGCTGCTTCAGAGGTACTTCCAGAAGATCCTGCATCAGTGGCTAATCCTGAAGGAACTACAACAGAATCTATCCAAACTTCTCCAGCAGCTGAAGTAGATCCAGTCGCACTGTACTTACAAGACCCTCCTGCACAGGTTGAGGGGGAGGAAAGCGATGTGGATGTAGACTGAAGATTGAAGACTGGTAGCTGTGGTCTAGGGGGGAGTATTGTTGGGTTATATTGAGACCACAGTTACCAGAATAGAGACTTTTGAATGATTATTGTAAAGCTTAATAGTTGGAGGACCTTACATGTAATTATAGCATAGTTTAGTATGCAAAACCCTAAGTTGCGCACTTAAATGGACGGGCCCTGCGCACTTGTGTTAAGTGCGCAGGCCCAGATCTTGGCTATATATAGAGTGCATGTGCACAGCTAGGGTTTCAGGGTTTTGGAGATTATCTTTGTAGCACACTTTGAATAGGTGCGTACTTATTGTGGTATTCCAAGGTTATTCATTATCAAATCAGATATGGAATCATCATGTTATTCATTGTGTGTGTCGGGTCTTTCAATATTCATCTAGTTTTCTTTGTTTCTTGGATTAATCACTTGAAACACCTAACTAATAGGTGTTTCCAAGTGATAACAATCTATTGTATTCAACAAGATCTAGTATTTCGGGACTACACTTCCTCCTCCCCCAAAATCAAACCCTAATTGTTTTCTTCCAGACCCTTCACCACCAACAACGTTTCTCCACCGTCACCTATCCCTCTGTCTCCTTCCTCTCCTAGACTAGGTACATGTATCCCACCTACTTTCATATAATTAATAGGTCGCTTATTTGAACAGTCATCTATGAGATCATTGTAATTTCATGGTGTTTCAAGGGTATTATATCCATTGATAGTGTGCAATATTGAAAGGAGAGAAGAGAGGGAGGGGATAGGTCGGAATAGAGAGAGCGACCTTGGAAGCACCGCCGTTGCCACGATCACCAGCACTATCATACGACCACCAACACCGTCCTATGCTCCCTTTTCTACTCTTCAGCTTTCTTTCAGGCCTCTATGCGGATTTTGCGGACTGAGTTTCATGATTGGGGCTGTGGTACTAGGGTTCGAGTTTATATGAGTGTCGGATGGTGAAGGTAGTCACAGGTGAGTGTGTGGTGGAGCTTAGAGTTTGTAGAGGCTTGGCGGATGTGGTGGTTGTGGTATGCAGTGGTGCGTGGCAGGGATTGATGAGAGGCGGGCTGTTAGCGGTGGTTAGGGAGGTGGATGATGGTGGTTGCGTTTGTGGGTTTGTTTTCTTAATTTATGTTTGTTGGTTGTTTCTTTCAAGTGGGTGTTTGGGATTGAGTTTGGAAACACAAAAGTGTTTTTGGTCAGAAGTGCTTATTGGCTTATGACATTTTGAAAATGAGTTTTAAAAAAAGTGTTTAGATCAGCTTTTGGGATGAAAAACGTCAAAAAGTCAATAGATTGTTTTTTTAGTGTTTCGCTTAACTTATTGTGAATATTAGTTGTATGGGTGGTAGATTTGTATTTTTTTCCAAAAGCCAAAAGCCAGGATTTCTAACTTCTCAAAAACAGTTTTTCCACCCTTAAAAGCCAAAAGTCAAAACAGAAAGTGCTTTTGGGTTACACAAACAGCTTATTGACTTATTGGCTTCTTCGAAAAGCCAATAAGTCAATAAGTTGTTTTGAAACTCAATCCCAAACACCCTCCAAATGTAGAGGTGTCCACCGCCTTCGTGGTGGTGATTTGTTATTTGTTATATGAGTGCATTTCAAAAGGATTTGTTATATGACTGCATTTTAAAGGAATTTGTATATATTTTAGATTTGGATGTAGTGTTTGTCACACCCCGACTTTTCCCTCGTCGATTGCGACGTTTGGTGCCTTTGCCAGCGCAGCGGAAAGTTGCATCTAAGACTCTTATTTCCTGAACGCCATTGCTAACCTCTAGGATCCCCGATCCCAATATGCCGACTACTCTAACCGTGCCGTTACCAAAGTTTAAACCTGAAAGACATACTTAAAAAGGTCAACATAAAGCTGGTGAGTTCATAAGTTTTGCAAAAATGATTCCACAAGTTTTTATAAAAGAGTTTCCGTAAGTCTGAAAAGATCATTCCCGTTAATACTATGTCATAAGAACGTTGACTGGGTTACCGATGCCTCGATAGCCCGAGAGTTAGAGATAATATGCACCCGCCCGGCATCCCCGCCGTCGAGTGGGGTTTGTGAGGCCCAATAGATCTATCCACATTTCCCTCGTTGTGCATCCCCGCACATTCATGGTTTCCCCCTGGGACTTTCTGTAAAAGCCGTATAGTAACATAAATTGCCCATAGTATAACATGACCTTTAATAAGTAAGTGCGTAGCATGTTTCTTCCCCGAAAGCAAAACAGTAAAAGTGGGGCTGTGAAACTCACACACCCATTTCATTTTCTCAAAAACTTGTTCGTTTGGAATTCCTCAGGTTTTCATAAAAGAAGCATGTCTTCCACCCCGAAAACATTTATAAAACAGTGAAAAGTGGGGTCATGAACTCACCTTAATTTCCATGCTAAGCTAGCAAACAAGTCCGAAGCTTTGACCGACTTCCTCGTGCCCTAATTACCAACAAAGGACACCTTAACAGTCTATCACAAATAAGCCTAACTTATTATCCGGCTAAAAGATAGTTTATCCAACTATCTAGACTCGCGTGTATAACTCGAGTACTAATATGCTTTAACTCGACGAACCGATCGTGACTTAAATATGTTTTATGCGACTTAATACTCAAATTAATCACTTGTTACTATTCGTGTATAAACCACGTTGGACCAATATTATGAAACGTATAACTTATCCCGACCCGTAGCTCGTCTTATAATTATATTTTAGGAAAATACTCTTTGATAAAAATATAAGTATAGTTATTTAAAACTGATCCATAACAAGTGTCGCTTCTTTTCCAAATCCGAACATTTAAGTTATTCAAAACTTTGCTTGTTGTAAAAATAGTTCCCAAGTAAAATGTATACATATTTTAAATTCAAACAATAACCATTATTTAGATATCGAAAACCTTTCGAAAAACTCGTCATACTTGACACTCGGCGAAACTATATATATATATATATATATTATATATATATATATGTTTTGAAAATATTGTCCGGGATTTACTTATTATTGTTAAACATATCTTTTGTCAAAACGTCACTATTTTGCATAACTACACTTATCACGACACTTAGGGAACTTCATTTATAAAAATATGCGACAATTCTATTTTCGTTGCGCCGTGGATTTTATAAAAATTTGGGCAGAGTTTCCTCTGTTTTTGTACAAACCAGGCGACACAAGTCGCCTACAATTTTCCCAAAAATCAATATCCAATACAAGACTTTATACGTTTCGACATCTTTTCATATATAAGCTACTTATTTGTATTTATATAAATACACGAAACAATATATATTATAGTCCAACCAATTTAGTCCGATATCGATTTTATAAGTCACGCCTTCTAGCCACTATTACCAATCGTCCTATTTAATATATAGTTACCGTTTATTATTATTATTCGGTTCGTTCGCGAGTCAAAACTATTTTAAGAATATCAATATATTTATATATATATATATAATATCCAAAACAATAACACAAATACGAATTAAAGTATACCGATTCGTACGCGCGTAACCCGAAGCCAGCTCGAACTATGTACAGACCGGAACGCTGACCCGTTGACCATGTTTGACCGAAGCTTGACCAACACCATGCTCCGTACCCCGAAACCCGAGCCAACCAGATCTGACCCGAAGCACACGAATCTGACCCAAGACACTTGACCCGAATAAGACCCGAACCAAATCTGAAAACTAACCGGATCTGACCCAAACTCGAGACCCGAACCGAACTCAAACTGAACCCGGAAACAACAATCGCACAACCCAAAACATCAACAAACCTGAGCTCGTGACCAAAACTGACCTGGACCCTTGAACTTGCCGGATCTAGAACATCTCGTCACCACCACAGCCGCACCTCGTCACCTTTTCACCAACCACAACCATAGCCGGGCCCCCAAGCCACAACGCGAGCTCTTGAACCAGGTTTGACCCCGAGCAACCACCTAAACATTCGGACCAGATCTGAACCAGACCAAGTCTGGTCTGTCCGAACTTAAACCACATCACCACCGCTGAACGCCGTCGCCGCCTTCAACAGACATAACCATAACCGGACCACCGCCCGAACCACCAACAACCACCTCTGACCAAACCCCACCGATAAACCAGCGTGTCCCCACCATCACCTCGACCTTCACCAACAATCCGTCACCACCATCGCTGCTCCCTTGAACCACCACAATCACAGCCCTAATCGGCTAAGAGGCCGCCGCCGCCACCTGTAACCACCGCGTGAGCCATCACCACAGCCCATATACGGGCTTAAAACCACCACGCCGCCACCACCCAGCTGTGGTGGTGGCCGGACGTTCTGAACAGAGGAGAGAGGGCGTGAGATGAGGTAGGAGGTCGGGTAAAGAGAGGCAGATTTGAGGAGAGAGAGAGAGAGGGGGGTCTAGAGAGAGAGTAGAGAGAGAGAGAATGTTGCAGAGATTTGAGGGGGGGGGATGTTTGGCTGCGGGAAAATGAAGGGGAAGGAGAAGAGCTCCCCTTTTATAGTTAGGGTTAGGTGGTTTATTACCGCGTATCGAACTCGTTTAAACGTCAAACGTCCCGGTTTTATTCTAGGCCCGATAATTAATTATAAAAAGTAGTCGGTTTTGTTCGAAATACAAAACCGAGCATAAATATAAATATTTTCGATGTCCGACGCGTGTTTTCAGAACACGCGTTTAAATCGCGTTAATTAAATCGGTCGCAGTTTCAATTGTAAAAATGGTCAGTAAACTTCCGAAACTTAATAATTAGCAATATCTGTAATAAATATTTATTTTTAATCATAACCATCACGTCAGTGTAGATCGGAAGTTGCCTGGTGTCATAGTGTTAAACTTTCATTCATCTACATTCTTGATCTATCGAGAATTAGGGATATGGAAAGAAGTACTTTTAATGAAATTTGTAATGGTTTAATATACCTGGCTCACGTTCATGACTTTATAGGTTATACAACTATTTTTTGTTGAATGAAATAAAATGTAAGAATCCGGAAATGGGTTGTGTTTCGTAATAGAAAACATAATGGAATCTAATATAAGTTGGGACACTAGGTTAGCGAATGCTTATGTTAGCAAATCAAAACTGCATTTTTATACGGGTGAAGTAAATCATCGTTGATTATTTTGAATACAAACTGGATGGATGTATAATCTATTAATATTTGATGGCACGCGCACCGCCGTTGTTACAAAGCATATGCTTACTACAGGAGTCTTGAAAAGGATGCATTATATACTTAATGTTGTTGGAGGCGTAGACTTGCGAGAAAGAGCTTCGGATGTATAAAATGGTGCGTATATCCTAACATGTTTGACTTAGTGTTTCAATTCTGGCAACTAAATTATGTTTTTTTTTACCCTTTTAGTACTGGTATTTGTAAATTTCAAGCTAAAACGGAGGTTGTTGGGTATTATTACGATAAATTAAGATTTCTTTTATCACACAATATTAGATTTGTCAACCCTGGGATGCTCCCGGGATATAAACTAGTCTATAACAATTATTAAATAAACCTCTTTCTTGCCATATGTCATTTGATTCTTCCTGCTTCAATTTTTTTGGCTTCTCTGTAGATGCATTTTGTGCGACTAATGCTTTGGATTACATTTAACATATGTTTTTGTGTTTAGTCGAATGGTCGAAGGAAGATTCATAGGGTCGAAGGAAGATTTATAAACGGTCGAAGGAGACTTGAAAGTGCGAAGGAGAACTGGAGGTCGAAGGTAGATATAGATTTTAATGTATTGCTTGGTTCGACCTGTGTGATTGGTCGAACCTGCACATTCGACCATACTATATGGGCGAATGTGCAGGCCTATATAAGGTCAAGTTCATTTTTGAGATGTAACTTTTTGACATTTTTGTTTTCCCTCCAGTCGGTGTTCTCCCTAGGGTTTTGAGTCAACTTTGTACACGTCTTTTATTGATTATAAACATCTTTTTAACGTGTAATTGAGTTTGATTATTAATGAAATGAATGGTTTAATGATGATTTCTGCGTTTTGTTGATATTATTATCATATTGTAACTGATTCAAGGATTCTGCACTTGAATTAGTAGACTTGTTTGATCATCACAATTGTTTTTGTAAATTCGATTCTTATACATTCTCTCCTTATGACACGTGACACCATCTCCTTTAGTTTTCATTTTTCTCCATATTTTCTCAAGATTTAAATTTTTTTTAAATCCTTTCTCTATTCATTCTCTATTAATTATATCATCCCTTTAATCGCAATTATTATTTTTATATCACATTAATAACTTTCATCTTTCTTAATATTAGTCACTCTTCCACAAATTAATCTTCCACAAGTAATTAAGCATCCCCTTTCATTCACAAACCTTAATCCTTGGATCTATTTTTTCGCGTGGTTACACTTGAACGATCTTCTCTGCATACTAAAACGAAATAGTTAATTGCAGTAGGTATGTGCTATTTATATTCGACTAGTTCGATTTTCATTCGTATGTTAGTGTTTAGTTTTTTTCTATAACTTGAAATAATCACTATAGAAATGTTTGAATCTCCGTTAGTTTCTAATCGCTTGAATTGGTAAACGTTTGATGTTTTTGTTTGGTATTGATGTAGATTTAGAGTTAGGTTTTGTAAAAAATAATCATATTATAGAAAATAAATCTCAGTTCAGAAGATATGTCATATTGTTGATTACAGCAATAATCATATTACAGAAAATTAATTTTTTTTTAGATATTTGTAGGTTATTGTTTCTATTTTTGTTAATCTCTTTGTTTAATCTCATCTTCTGTTGACGATTTAGTGTGAAATGATTTAGGTTTTCAACGTTATTGTTTTCGATTTTGTTCCATCCTATTGTTTCTTCTTTTGTGGATGAGTTTTTATGTTAATAAGAAAAAACCCTAATAATAATGTTATTAATGTATTCATTATTTATGTTAATTAAAACCCATATTATTATGTTGGTGTTCATCATGTTCATACGGATTATGATATTGTTCTTTGAATGCTCATTTGAATTTAATGTTTGATCATATTATGGTTGATCAATAATAGATTGCATGTTTGTAAATGTTCTATTTAATTTTAAATTTTAGTATCTATAATTTTAAATTTTAATTTTTGGTTAATATTATAAAAATTCAAAATTTAAAATTAAGATAATAATGGTAACAGTTATAGTTAATTAATACATTTATTACAACTAATTTGAAATTTTTGAACTCAAGTTAATAATGTTAAATTATATATTTTTTAAGATAATGATGGTAACAGTTATAGTTAATTAATACTTATTACCTTTAAATTATATATTTTTTAATATATTTAAAATTTAATATACAAATTTTAAATATTGTAATTTAAAATTATAGATTTTGGTTAAACTATAAAAATATTTGAATACTAAATTTTCTTTTTAACTATTTAATTTCAAGTTTTAAGATATATAATTTTAATTTTTAAATTTTGGTTAATATTAAAAAATTTTAAAAATTTAATTTACGATAATAATTGTAAAAATTAGACTCAGCTAAAACATTTAATACATGTAATTCAAAATTTGGAATAAATTAAATATTTTAAAAAATAAAATTTTGAATTTAAGTTAATAATGGTAACCATTACACCTTTTTTTATAAACGACAAATTTCTACTCTTTGTGGGACTTGAACCCGGTAACCATTACACCTACTTATTATCTTTAAGTTATATATTTCCTAATATATTTAAAATCTAATTATTAATAATTTTGGTTATAAATTTCTCAAAATAGTTATATGTGACACCCGGCAAAGTCTACCTTAGCGAGTCACGCGTATGTTATACTTAACGAGGGTTAGCTAGATAGCTAGATAGGACATACGTGCATTGTTGTGAGTTTCACTACTCTTTTCTCAAAAGCATGCGTCTCGGGTTTGAGACAACTTACAAAACGTTTTCTAGTCCGGTTTGGGACTACTTTCACATCTCGGGTTATGAGATGCTTTGACTCCTTGTGTGGGTCGGGTTTCTAGTCCGGTTTGGGACTACTTTCACATCTCGGGTTATGAGATGCTTTGACTCCTTGTGTGGGTCGGGTTTTGACTCCTTGTGTGAGTTAATATGTGATTACATGATTAGTGAACCTCGGACGTTGGTGAATAATAAACTTATGTGTCTCGGTGATATCTGACAAACTTATGTGAAAACCATACGTGATTATGTGAACCTAAACCGAACACGTTAATAAAAATCATTAAAAGTGGAGCATGAGGTTGATTAGGGTCTTAACGCATGGGGTTACACTTGTTACGGTCCGAAATAACGAAAACGTCGATGGATAACGCGTCGGGAGGCGAAACGAAGCAAAAGCGCGCGCCTCGGACCTGTGAGCGGCCGCTCACAGGCTCCGAGCGGCCGCTCGAAACTTCCAGTCGGGTTTAAACCGCCTCAAACTCATATTTAAGCATCCTTAACCCCCATGCAACCCCCATACTCAACCCTAATCGCCCCCTTACTGCCCCACACGAATATTTCACTCCAAAAACTCCTGCTAAGGCTCAAGATCATCAATTGGGAGGCTCCAAGGCGCGCGATTGATTGATTTGAAGAGCTAAGGGTATAACTTATGATTTCTTACGCTTTTACCTTATGGTTTTACTATAAAAATCATATAACAAGTTTGTCCAGGTCTGAAAGTATCTTATAAAAGTTAAAACATGAGGATTAAGAAGATTAAAAGGGTCAACCACATTGTTACATAATGAATGTTATATGTTTTGCATGATTATGCATGTTCTTGATGTTTTAGACTTCTAGGGTTTGTGAATAATGATGGTTGTGATGTATAATTAGGTTTTGATCAGATATGATTCTTACTAAAGTTGTATGATGATTATTAGGTGTTATTGATTGATAATATGCAACTAGGGTTTGATATAATTGATAATATTGCATGATTAGAATCTGGACAGATTCTGAATGTCGACTTGTAGGGTCTGTTTCGTGGCTTGAAAATAACTGGTTTGATCGATTCTTGGCATGATTGTAATGTACAAGGTCTTAGCTTTTCATAATGGGCAAAACCATCGAATTTGGACATCGTTTGAGTCGTTTTTGGAATTTTAATTGATTAGGGGTCATATCAGATTTTCGGATTTGTAAATTGGGCTAACTTTAAATGGTCATAACTTGAGATTTACAAGGAGTTAGGTTATGAAATTTTTACAGTAGGTAAATACTGGAAAAATAGAGCTTTTCCAAGTGGATTCATCTCGTTTGGATGAATACACAATTTTTAAGAATTTCCCTACTAAACTGACCTGTTGAGGAGATTTTCTGGACATAGCTGTGTTGTACGAATTTTCATAATTTTTGTGTTTGGAATTAAGACAAAACAAAAATAGGTATTGTCGAGTGAATCCCAAAGAAAATTAAATAAAAATTTGGGAGGATAACTCACTGATTTGCTATTTTTAATAAATTCGTTTTGATGGCGCACAATCTGTCCTGAAAACACAGATTGTGTATTATGTGCTTCTGTGATTAATTGAGGTCTTAGGTGGTATGGAATTGACATGTAACTGAAGTACACTTGTCTGAGACACATACGGAATGTAGAAACTAATTGTAACCAACGTATTCACCAACGGGTCCGTAGGGTTTACTATTTCATGTAGAATCACTAGGCGTCGCATACACACTTTTGAACATTTAAAACGCCTTGGACAAACGAGTTATATGGGTAATGATATTACGCCTATACTCACTGAGCGACACTGTTATTAGGCTGTCGGTAGCATATATTGCTTGCTGTTCGGATTCTTTGCTTGCACGTTAAGGTGAGTTTACGGCCCCTCTTTTAAACTGGTTTCATATTTTCGGGGGAGAAAACATGTGTTAAAACGATTATGTGGTAACTACTGTCATACTATGGGTTTCTATTGTGTACTACACGATCTTTGGAAGTCCCGGGGGGAACCATGAATGTGCGGGTTTGCACAACGGGGAAATGTGAATAGCGCTATTGGGAGTGACCAACCCCGCTCGTCGGCTTGGAGGGCCGGGCGAGTGCATATTGTCTCAAACAGGAACAACAGGAACAACTGGTTTACTTTTCGGGCACAACATCTGGTATTCAAGTTAGTAATGGTTTTCCAATCGTGGTAGTAACAAAACATACGCCTAGCTAGCGTACACTGGTTTTCGATTTGTTATAGTATGGACAGGTGGACTTGGTACTTGGATTACAAAACCTGTAAACTCACCAGCATTTTTGTGCTGACGTAAACTTTTACATGTTTTCTCAGGTCGCTAAGATAGCACAATGGAACTAGGGCGCACGCGTCTGCACGGCGTCTAGTTAGAGTTGCATGGTTTTACAAACGTTGAACATTGGTTTACTATTGAATATTGTTTTGAATAAGCTTCCGCTGTAAACGGGAATTTTAAACATTGTTTTGAAATTGCATTATGTTCATTTTAGACTTGTTTATTGTGATCGTTGGTTTGGATCCTGGTTTGTCATGCGCCTCGCGGTAAAACTCCGCAACTGGATTTTGAGGGTGTGACAGATTGGTATCAGAGCCAATGGTTATAGTGAACTAGGACTGCATGTAGAGTCTAGTCTATAGCCGAGTCGCACACACTAGACGATCACATGGTACTAAACATTATGGTGGTTTACGTATGGTCTTGTCGGGGTGTCTCTAAATCGTTGGTCTTTCTACGTTACATCATCCGTTCTATCTTAGGTCGGGTTACTTACTTTCTAGGCAGTGTAGTATATTGGAGTGAATCGTGTACTCTTGAGATTTGTCCAAGGCTCGGACATCTCCCTTTCATACTCCAATAGAAACACTTGCCATAAACTACCGTAGTATTACGGTGTATAGCTAAGAGTCTATGTTCGGTGATTTGAACTTTGAACTAGGAGAACACTTGGAGGACCATGTAGAGCGGTTTATCATTTTGGGTGCACACAAAATCATAAACCGAAATGCATGGAAGCCCTAGTGAGCTCTGGGTTTGAATGGATAGTCCTGGATTGGATCTAGCTTTGATCTTGCGAACGCTAGTGGTTACCATTAGCTGTGAAACTAAATTTTCTCGTCCTTCATGTCGGAATCATGTCTGGAGTGCAAGGAGGACGTGGAGGTGGCCGCGCTGGTGGGCGTGGTGGTGGCGGTCGTGGTGGTGGTAGTCGTGGAGGTGTGGAACCTCAAGATGACTGGGTCTGAAATTGAGAAGTATACTGTGAGGCGGAATGAGTTGGCAGTGCTGTGTCCCGATCTGCATGTGCCAGAGTACAGGAGGATTGAACACTATGTCTCGGGATTAGTACCGGAAATCGCAGGGTTAGTGGCTGCGGGAAATCATCCTACGTACGCAGAGGTGGTCCAATCGGCTCATAGGATGACCAACTTAAAGGTGAATGAGGGTATTTTGCCTGCTAAGGGTTCGACTGTTAGGGCCCCAGAGAATAACAAGTGCAAGTGGGAAAATGACGGGAAAGGATCTGGGCCAACACAGCAGGGTAAGAGGTTTGATGATGGGGGTTCTTCTTCTTCGGGTAACAAGCAGGGTGGTTATGCGGGGAAACTGCCCAAATGTGGACGTCATCATCAAGGGAACTGCGACAGTAACCGTTGTCATCGCTGCCAGCGAACAGGGCATTATGCTAAAGATTGTCGGGTTACACTTCCATCGACCCAGGCTCCGACTACTAACTCAGCTCCGACTACTCAAGGGACTACGGGAAGACAAGGATGTTACAATTGTGGTGAGACCGGTCATTACAAGAAGGATTGCCCAAAACTGAAGCAGGGCAGGAACAACGGGGGCGGTGGCAGGAATGCACGCGCCTTCGTCATTGGAGCCACTGAGGCTAGACAGGACCCTGACACAGTCACCGGTACGTTCCTTCTCAATAATCGTTCTGTTAGTGTGTTATTTGATTCCGGTGCCGACAAGAGTTTTGTATCCATGGATGTTAGTCGACTGCTAGATGTAGTACCCGTACCATTAGAGACCAAGTATATTATTGAGTTGGCTGACGGTAAAAAGATTGAAGCTACCAGTGTCCTTCGGGAGTGTCAATTGGAGTTGTCGGGTTTATCGTTCCCCATCGATCTTATGCCGGTACCTTTGGGTAGTTTCGACGTGGTGGTAGGTATGGATTGGTTGTCTTTGTATCGCGCGGAGATTGTCTGTTATGACAAGGTTATTCGGATTCCTCTCCCTGATGGAGAATTCCTTTCTGTGTACGGTATCAAGGGTGGTGTTCCGTTAAATATCATCTCTAGCATGAAAGCCCTTAAGTGTCTTCGAAAGGGTTATCCAGCCGTTTTGGCACTTTTATCTGTTTCCTCTGGTGATGAGAAGAAGATCGACGATATTCCAGTTGTACGCGAGTTTCCTGATGTTTTTCCCGATGATTTATCTGGTCTTCCTCCCCATCGTCAAGTCGAGTTCGGTATTGATCTTGTACCAGGAGCTGCTCCTATTGCTCGGGCCCCCTACCGTCTTGCACCTCCCGAGATGCAGGAATTGTCTAGTCAGTTACAGGAACTCTTGGACAAGGGTTTCATCAGGCCAAGTTCTTCCCCTTGGGGAGCCCCGATTCTATTTGTTAAGAAGAAGGATGGAAGTTTCTGATTGTGTGTGGACTACAGAGAACTGAACAAATTGACCGTTAAGAACCGTTATCCTCTTCCACGTATTGATGATCTATTCGACCAGCCCCAGGGTTCTAGTTACTATTCCAAGATTGACTTGAGGTCCGGTTATCACCAGTTGCGCGTCAGGGAGGCTGACGTTGCAAAGACTGCCTTTCGAACACGTTATGGCCATTTCGAATTCTTGGTCATGCCTTTTGGTCTCACGAACGCACCGGCGGTTTTCATGGACTTGATGAACCGCGTTTGCAAACCATATCTGGACAAGTTCGTCATTGTGTTTATTGATGACATTCTGATCTACTCTAAGAACAAGACCGAACACGAGGAACACCTGCGTTTGGTTTTGGAACTCTTACGACGTGAACAACTTTACGCTAAGTTCTCAAAGTGTGACTTTTGGTTACGCGAAGTTCAGTTCCTAGGACACGTGGTTAATGAACTAGGGATTCATGTCGATCCAGCTAAGATCGAAGCGATCAAGGACTGGGGAGCACCAAAGACGCCAACTGAGGTGTGGCAATTCCTAGGCCTTGCGGGCTACTATCGTCGTTTCATTCAGGGGTTCTCGAAGATCGCTCAACCCCTGACCACTCTCACACAGAAGGATAGGAAATTCGACTGGGGTGAACCACAAGAGTCGGCATTTCAAGAACTGAAGTCCAAACTGTGTTCTGCTCCTATTTTGTCTTTACCTGAAGGCCCTGATGATTTCGTTGTTTACTGTGATGCTTCTATTCATGGTCTCGGTTGTGTGTTGATGCAACGCGGGAAGGTGATTGCGTATGCTTCTCGTCAACTCAAGGTGCACGAGAAGAACTACACCACCCATGACTTGGAGTTGGGTGCAGTGGTTTTCGCGTTGAAAATTTGGAGACATTACTTGTACGGTACCAAATGCACCATCTACACCGATCACAAGAGTCTCCAACACATTTTCGACCAACAACATCTGAACATACGGCAGCGTCGTTGGATTGAACTTCTGAACGACTATGATTGTGCCATTAAGTACCATCCTGGCAAGGCGAATGTTGTAGCAGACGCCTTGAGCAGGAAGGAATCAACTAAACCTCGTCGCGTTCGGGCGTTGCAGCTCACCATTCATTCATCCCTACCTGATCAACTCCGTTTTGCCCAGTTAGAAGCTTTGAAGGAGGAAAACCTTAAAGCTGAGACTATGCACGGTGCCGACAAGCACCTCGAGCGAAGGCCTGATGGCCTGCATTATTTCGCAGAACGCATATGGGTTCCTTTATTCGGGGGACTACGGGAGCTTGTCCTTGATGAGGCTCATAAGTCCCGGTATTCTATTCATCCTGGTTCGGATAAAATGTACCAAGATCTGAAGGTGCTTTACTGGTGGCCAAACATGAGGTCGGATATAGCCTCATACGTGAGCAAATGCTTGACCTGTGCTAAGGTCAAGGTGGAATACCAGAAACCGTCGGGTCTCTTGCAACAACCTGAAATTCCGGAGGGGAAATGGGAACGGATTACCATGGATTTTGTCACGCAACTTCCTAAGTCACCGAGCGGAAATGATAAGATATGGGTGATTGTCGATCGGTTGACGAAATCAGCCCATTTTCTTGCTATTAAGGAGACCGACACCAGGGGTCGTTTGGCTCGTCTTTATTTGAAGGAAGTTGTTTCTAAGCACGGGGTGCCAGTTTCTATTATCTCGGATCGTGACTCCCATTTTACTTCTCACTTCTGGAAGTCTTTGCACAAGGCTTTGGGTACCCAACTAGACATGAGTACAGCTTACCATCCACAGACTGACGGTCAAAGTGAGCGCACGATTCAAACTTTAGAAGACATGCTGCGGGCATGTGTGATCGATTTTGGCAAGGGTTGGGAAGCTCATCTACCGTTAGTAGAATTTTCGTACAACAATAGTTATCACACGAGCATCAAGGCGGCTCCGTTCGAAGCACTGTACGGACGGAAATGCCGTTCTCCTCTTTGTTGGGCTGAAGTGGGTGAGAGTCAACTCACTGGGCCTGAACTAGTGTACGAAACTTCGGAAAAGATCGTACAGATTCGTAACCGGTTGGCAGCGGCACGGGACCGGCAAAAGAGTTATGCCGATCAGCGTCGCAAACCATTGGAATTCCAAGTTAATGACAAAGTACTTCTAAAAGTCTCACCGTGGAAGGGCGTCATACGCTTTGGGAAGCGTGGCAAACTCAACCCACGGTATGTCGGACCATTTACGATCGTGGAACGGATTGGACCGGTGGCATATCGTCTTGATTTACCGACGGAGCTCGGTAACGTACATAACGTCTTCCACGTGTCAAACTTGAAGAAGTGTCTGGCTGACGAGTCTCTCATTATTCCACTGGAAGAGATCAAGGTTGACGATCGTCTTCGGATTGTGGAGGAACCTGTTGAGATTCTGGATTACAAGATTCGTAGCCTACGTCACAGCAAGATTCGCATCGTTAAGGTTCGATGGAACTCGAACCGGGGACCAGAGTACACGTGGGAACGGGAGGATCAGATGAAGTCTAAATATCCTCATCTCTTTCCTAAGGAAGCGTTCGAGTCGAGATATGTCTATTCTGCAGCTGAATGAATCTCGGGGCGAGATTCCTTTTAACGTGGGGATGATGTGACAACTCGGGTAAATCTCTCTTTTGGTTTCTATCTTTTGTTTGTTCCCTTCGTTATTTCTTTTGTTCTTTTGGTACTCGTGCAATTTTTGGGACGAAAATTCTTTTAACGTGGGGATGATGTGACACCCGGCAAAGTCTACCTTAGCGAGTCACGCGTATGTTATACTTAACGAGGGTTAGCTAGATAGCTAGATAGGACATACGTGCATTGTTGTGAGTTTCACTACTCTTTTCTCAAAAGCATGCGTCTCGGGTTTGAGACAACTTACAAAACGTTTTCTAGTCCGGTTTGGGACTACTTTCACATCTCGGGTTATGAGATGCTTTGACTCCTTGTGTGGGTCGGGTTTCTAGTCCGGTTTGGGACTACTTTCACATCTCGGGTTATGAGATGCTTTGACTCCTTGTGTGGGTCGGGTTTTGACTCCTTGTGTGAGTTAATATGTGATTACATGATTAGTGAACCTCGGACGTTGGTGAATAATAAACTTATGTGTCTCGGTGATATCTGACAAACTTATGTGAAAACCATACGTGATTATGTAAACCTAAACCGAACACGTTAATAAAAATCATTAAAAGTGGAGCATGAGGTTGATTAGGGTCTTAACGCATGGGGTTACACTTGTTACGGTCCGAAATAACGAAAACGTCGATGGATAACGCGTCGGGAGGCGAAACGAAGCAAAAGCGCGCGCCTCGGACCTGTGAGCGGCCGCTCACAGGCTCCGAGCGGCCGCTCGAAACTTCCAGTCGGGTTTAAACCGCCTCAAACTCATATTTAAGCATCCTTAACCCCCATGCAACCCCCATACTCAACCCTAATCGCCCCCTTACTGCCCCACACGAATATTTCACTCCAAAAACTCCTGCTAAGGCTCAAGATCATCAATTGGGAGGCTCCAAGGCGCGCGATTGATTGATTTGAAGAGCTAAGGGTATAACTTATGATTTCTTACGCTTTTACCTTATGGTTTTACTATAAAAATCATATAACAAGTTTGCCAGGTCTGAAAGTATCTTATAAAAGTTAAAACATGAGGATTAAGAAGATTAAAAGGGTCAACCACATTGTTACATAATGAATGTTATATGTTTTGCATGATTATGCATGTTCTTGATGTTTTAGACTTCTATGGTTTGTGAATAATGATGGTTGTGATGTATAATTAGGGTTTTGATCAGATATGATTCTTACTAAAGTTGTATGATGATTATTAGGTGTTATTGATTGATAATATGCAACTAGGGTTTGATATAATTGATAATATTGCATGATTAGAATCTGGACAGATTCTGAATGTCGACTTGTAGGGTCTGTTTCGTGGCTTGAAAATAACTGGTTTGATCGATTCTTGGCATGATTGTAATGTACAAGGTCTTAGCTTTTCATAATGGGCAAAACCATCGAATTTGGACATCGTTTGAGTCGTTTTTGGAATTTTAATTGATTAGGGGTCATATCAGATTTTCGGATTTGTAAATTGGGCTAACTTTAAATGGTCATAACTTGAGATTTACAAGGAGTTAGGTTATGAAATTTTTACAGTAGGTAAATACTGGAAAAATAGAGCTTTTCCAAGTGGATTCATCTCGTTTGGATGAATACAAAATTTTTAAGAATTTCCCTACTAAACTGACCTGTTGAGGAGATTTTCTGGACATAGCTGTGTTGTACGAATTTTCATAATTTTTGTGTTTGGAATTAAGACAAAACAAAAATAGGTATTGTCGAGTGAATCCCAAAGAAAATTAAATAAAAATTTGGGAGGATAACTCACTGATTTGCTATTTTTAATAAATTCGTTTTGATGGCGCACAATCTGTCCTGAAAACACAGATTGTGTATTATGTGCTTCTGTGATTAATTGAGGTCTTAGGTGGTATGGAATTGACATGTAACTGAAGTACACTTGTCTGAGACACATACGGAATGTAGAAACTAATTGTAACCAACGTATTCACCAACGGGTCCGTAGGGTTTACTATTTCATGTAGAATCACTAGGCGTCGCATACACACTTTTGAACATTTAAAACGCCTTGGACAAACGAGTTATATGGGTAATGATATTACGCCTATACTCACTGAGCGACACTGTTATTAGGGTGTCGGTAGCATATATTGCTTGATGTTCGGATTCTTTGCTTGCACGTTAAGGTGAGTTTACGGCCCCTCTTTTAAACTGGTTTCATATTTTCGGGGGAGAAAACATGTGTTAAAACGATTATGTGGTAACTACTGTCATACTATGGGTTTCTATTGTGTACTACACGATCTTTGGAAGTCCCGGGGGGAACCATGAATGTGCGGGTTTGCACAACGGGGAAATGTGAATAGCGCTATTGGGAGTGACCAACCCCGCTCGTCGGCTTGGAGGGCCGGGCGAGTGCATATTGTCTCAAACAGGAACAACAGGAACAACTGGTTTACTTTTCGGGCACAACATCTGGTATTCAAGTTAGTAATGGTTTTCCAATCGTGGTAGTAACAAAACATACGCCTAGCTAGCGTACACTGGTTTTCGATTTGTTATAGTATGGACAGGTGGACTTGGTACTTGGATTACAAAACCTGTAAACTCACCAGCATTTTTGTGCTGACGTAAACTTTTACATGTTTTCTCAGGTCGCTAAGATAGCACAATGGAACTAGGGCGCACGCGTCTGCACGGCGTCTAGTTAGAGTTGCATGGTTTTACAAACGTTGAACATTGGTTTACTATTGAATATTGTTTTGAATAAGCTTCCGCTGTAAACGGGAATTTTAAACATTGTTTTGAAATTGCATTATGTTCATTTTAGACTTGTTTATTGTGATCGTTGGTTTGGATCCTGGTTTGTCATGCGCCTCGCGGTAAAACTCCGCAAGTGGATTTTGAGGGTGTGACATTATAAGTTAAAATTAAATTTTAAATACTATAATTTGAAATTATAGATTTTTGTTAAACTTTAAAAGTATTCGAATAGTAAATGTTCTATTTAAGTATTTAACTTCAAATTTTAATATCTATACTTTTAGATTTTAATTTTTGGTTAATATTATTAAAATTCAAACTTTGGAATTTAAAATAATTATGGTAACATTTAGAATTAACTAATACATTTAATTCAAAATTTTAAATATTGAATCTTTAAAAAAATTCAAATTTGATACTTTAAGTTAATAATGGTAACAATTAGACCTACTTATTAGAGAGAAATACACAATTAGTCCTTGTGGTTTACCATTAGTTTCACCTTTGAGTGTTAAGTTTTAAAAGTTTCATGTTAAAGTGTTCAGTTATGTTTTTGTAACATAATTAGGGATTAGCACAAACGGTAGTTAACACTTAACTGAGTTTACCTTCACGTGGGGGCATTTTTTCATTTCATGTTTTATGTTTATTATTATTATTATTATTATTATTATTATTATTATTATTATTATTATTCTATCTATATAACTTCAACATAACTTAACCTATACCCTTCCCCTTTTCTCTCAATCCATAATTATGTGTTGCTTGTATTTGCATCACCATCACACCAACCTTTTATCATAAAACACAACTCACATAATCCCTACAAATCTTACTAACACTCCATATATAAATATAATGTAACTCTTTCAATTATTTCATCTATATATCTTGTGTCACATCATGGACAGAAACTTCTTCTTAGACGCCGGAATGAAGACACTAACGCCGGAGATCACCACCGCCGTTGATATTTTTCGACCAAATTGGGAGAAAACAGAGCATTATTCTCAATTGGAATCTGCTTTGTTTTCGATGACGTCATCATCCCATATTTCTTGTTCAACTGTTTCCCAATTAAATTCGCCAATAATGGACCATTGGTGATACAAAACATACCCATAATTTGTAATTCAATATCGATGAATATCAATTTACCATTCTTTCCATCGGATCTTGGGTTTGCTGAACGGGCAGCCAAGTTTTTGTGTTTCGGTAGTCGAAGTTTCAATGGTAGAGTTAATCAATTGGGGTTAAATTGTAATAAAGAAGTTGTTCCAATTGGATCTAATGTTTCTCCGGTGACTTATGCTAGAAAATTTCATCAAGTTTCGAGTAGTCTGAAGGGATTGAAAAGAGGATCAGGCTCTGCTTCGAATTCTAATGAGGGATCCTCTATTTCTGAGCAAGTTCCATGTGGAGAATTGGGGTTCAGGAAACATAAAACATGAAATGACAAAAATGCCCTCACATGTTTGTCATGTGAGGGTAAACTCAATTAAGTGTTAACCCCGCCGTTAGTGCTAATCCACAATTATGTTACAAAAACTTAACGTAACACCTGAACATGAAACTTTTAAACCTTAATACTCAAAGGTGAAACTAATGGTAAACCACAAGGACTAATTGTGTAGTTCTGTGTAGTTCTCTCTACTTATTACCTTTAATTACAGATTCTCTAATATATGTAAAACTAGATTATACCCCGGGAACGTCCCGAGGCTAAGAAATCTAATATGACATATCAATTTCACATATGAAAAAGAATGATGCGCTTTACAATTACATGCGGGAAAGCTTCGGGTAGAACCTAACCTAAAACAATTAACAATGTATCTCCAATGTTAACGGCCTAACTTTAAACAATGTATATTAGTACCTAACTTAAAACAATGTAGAACTCCAATGCTAACACATGTTGAAAATAGAATTCATATTTACTGATTTGAACGTAATTAGTGACTTGCCTATACATGATTAATGAATTACCTGAACACTTTGTGTTTTTTTCTGTATGAACAAAACCCCACAAACCCGCCCAAATCAAAGTCCGGGAGAGAGCTACGAATGTTGTCCAAGGCATGCTTGTCACACGTCGACAGTGCACAGCGGAAAGCAGTCATGAGGTAACGGAAGTTTTACCATTAAGTTTAGAGTTTCACGTGTAATTACATATGGACATCTTGCTAACACCCTCTAGTTAAACATATTTCAGTTCCGTGGCTAACGAAACGTTGTTAAAGTAAGAAAAACATGTTCCACCAAGATAAAGTGAAAATTTAGAGTTAATATTCTTTTAAAAAAACAAATAAAAACATAGTTTTAGATATTTTAAACGGTCCCAAATGTTCAACGTAGTGTCCTGCTAAAACACTCTCTAACAACCTAAGCATCAGTACCTAAAAAACATGCTTAAAAATATCAACATCATGTTGGCGAGTTCACAGGTTTTTAAAAGTAATGAATAAACTTTCAAGTTAACGAAAATGTATGATCAATTATACTAAAAGAGAACCAAGTAGAGTCGCGAAAATCTAAGAAGTATGATGTAACCTAAGGCTCCTAATCAAACCATGACATTGTTCCCGGGGTGACGTATAGACCAAGAGGAGCATTTTGGAGTTTATATTCATTTTTATTCTGATGACGTGTAACACCCCCACCGATGGCAGAAACATCGGGATGTCACGTATTGATGATTGTTCAGTAGCTCATGGTAAATAATAAGTTTAAATAATTGATTAAATGAATTGCATACAATTGTTCTAAAAAGAAATTGTACATCAAAGAAGAACACTAAACTATAGATTTACAAGCATTAACTCTAATCTTCAAGCAAAGCTATAACCTGAAACATGTTAAGTTTGAAAATATTTTGGTTCAACAAAAGTTGGTGAGAATTACATAGGTTTGAATATTGAATAAAACTTGTACAATTCGAGTGTCATGGCAAGTCTAGTCCATATGTGAAAACAAAACTAGTAAGTAAATCGAGTGCATAATCAAACCTTGTGACTAGAATATTGTGGTCCATCCCATACGCATATGGTTCACTCGTTTTTGTTACGATAACAATCACCCACGCTACCCATACTAGAGGTATACGTATCCGGGTGGAGTTATCAGTCCAATAGATCTATCATTGTGTATCGTTGGCTTGTACGGAGTTAATGATTATGCTAGTCTAATTGTGCTTACCATAGTAATGTTTAAGACATAATGCAGCGTAGAATAACACATAGACACATATGTTGAATTGCAATTGAAAATATAACATGTTTCACCCCAAAATAGTGAAAAAGGTCTATGTAAACTCACCTTGGTGGTTGTAACGGGAAATCAACACTTTATGTTTGTACCTAATTAAAAGTAATAAATTTAGCATCGATAGCTATAATATTTGTGTAACATGTATCGCTGTTAACTTATCTACTATATATGTGTTTACTTTATATATATATAGATATAGTGTAAGGATAAACGGAAAACCCTCCTAAACTGGAAAACTTTAGAAACTCTAACTTCCCGAGCTTTTTTTATATGAAAATTTTAGGGAATGTAATATACATGATTTTAAGCATTTTGAGCCAAAAAAATCAAAAAAGCGCCGAGTACTTTTTAAAAAAATAAATAAATAAGTTTTTGGGTAACACATTGTTAACACGTGTTAATTTCGCTTAACATGTGTTACCCGAAAACTTATTTTTTTTAAAACAAAAGTGTTCGGCGCTTTTTTGATTTTTTTTTGCTCAAAATGCTTAAAATCATGTATATTACATGCACTAAAATTTTCAGGCCCTAAAAAGCTTGGGAAGTCAGAGTTTTCCAGTTTAGGAGGGTTTTCCATAGATCCTTACCCTATATATATATATATATATAGATCTAGGATCTTGTACAAAGGCTAACTTTTGTGAGAAGGATAAGAAGGAATGTGGAGACGACACGTGGCACAAGTTAAAATTAATCTCATGGGTAGTAAGGGAATTTTGTTTGTATTTTAATAATGGAAAAATCATGCAATTATTAATTATGAGAAAATTAAGGGATCTTGTTGACAACTCTAACTAATCAAACATATCTATTACGATCATCCATTGCAATTTCTCTCAGTTTTGCAAAAGAAAAAAAAATATATGACTTCCATTGTTGTTCATTTTTTTCGAAGTTTTTTCTGGTGTGTTTTATAGATACATAATTTTCTGGTGTGTTTTCGAAGTTTGTTTCTGGTAAGTTTTTCAAAGTTGTTTTCTAGTGTGTTTTTTACAATCACCCATTGTGTTTTAATAATGTATAATATGTTTATGGAAGATTATATCTTTTCTTCATTTTTTTAATCAACCGTAACACCACAACAACAGTATAAAACACAACAGTATGATACAACCGATGAGTATAAAACACCAAAGAAATCTTTGTTCTTCATTTTTTTATTCAACCGTAACGGTACAACAGCAGTATAAAACACAGCAGTAACGTATGATCAGAAACAAACTAGAATGTATAATCGAAAAAAAACACCTTTATAAACCGTCGTTTGTATGTTAAACCAAAACGTTGATTAGAATCATTTTTAGATGAAGATAAAACACACTGACGAAGATAAAACATAATGACAAAGATAAACACACTTATTAGGATAAACACATTGATGAAGATAAAACACGTTGATGAAGATAAACACACTAAATCGTAACACAATCATTCCAGATAAAACACCATGACTTCACCCTAGTTTCTTTGAAATCATGAATAATTCGAAGGTTAAACCCAATATTTGTTTGGTTTTCTTCATATGATTTGAAGTTTGATGATCATATTCTTGATAATCGTAAGTTTTTTTATGAGAGAGAGGGGGAAGTTATTGCAAGTTTTAATGAGAGAGAGAGAGAGAGAGAGAGAGAGATGGATAGAGTAAAAAAAGGAATGAATATGAGAGAAGGAGAAAATATTGATGGCTGGTAATAAAGCCTCATTTAATTTGAGTGTGTATTTTACTATCATACCCTTAAATGGTCAAATCAATTAATAAAACTATAATACTAATTACAAGATTGCCACCCAATTAATCTACACCCTAGATTAAACTCATCTAATGGTCATTATTCCTTCTTAGCCTTCTCACAAAAAACACCCTTTGTACAGGATCTTGACCCTATATATATATATATATACAGGGTATGGTTCAAATAAGAACCACACCTTAAGTAGGAACCATAGGAACCAATCTTAGCCATTGATCTCTAATGGCATGATTGTAAATAATTAAAAGATTAATTAATTGTTTATTTTAATGTAAGGGTATTATGGTCTTTTGGTATTTCACAAAATTAGATAGGTTATCATAACACATAATTTAAATTAATTACACCATAAATACCTCCTAAAAACCCTCTCCTTCTCCATTTACTGATTTAGGGATAATATTAAAAAAAATTGGATCCTACAAAACGTAATTATCACGTCAAAAAAAAAAATGAGACGCTTTATTATTATCAAATGCCTATACACTAGTGTATATTATACGTTGGTGTATATTACGTAAAGAGAATGAGAGACATAACCGCTATAAGGATAAACAAAGCCAAATGCCTATATACAAGTGTATATAATGGTAAATTTTTATTTAGCTATATAGCTGTTGTAAGTTGAAGTGTACATTTGTGTATATCAGTTTTTTTTGTTCATTCATCATCATCAACACATATATACAATGGTGTACATCAGTTATACATTGATGTATATCAGTTTTTTTTCTTTCATTCAACATCATCAAAACAGATATACATTGGTGTATAATCGTTTTTTCATTCATCATCATCACCAACACCAATATACATTGGTGTATATCAGTTTTTTTTATCATCATCATTGACACAGATATACAAATGTATATTCGTTTTTTTCATTTATCATCATCATCGTTGACACAGATATACATTGATGTATATCAGTTTTTTTCTTTCATTCAACATCATCAACACAAATATACATTGGTGTATATTCGTTTTTTCATTCATCACCATCACCAACACAAATATACATTGGTGTATATCAGTTCTTTTTCCGTACACCATCATCATCAACACATACCAGTAACATCATGATTGTATGTATATGGAACCGGTTCTGACTCGTTCTTGACCTATCACCCCCAAAACTGCAAATCAGTCGGAACCCTAATACCGCCGCCGTCGTCGCCTTCCTTATCCATTAACATCATCAACGATCTCTTCACTAATGTAACCCACAACACTTTCGAACTCGTGATCTTTCTGTAACCCATCAACCATAAGTGATCTTTCTGACCATATTGGAAATATACCACATAAACAGAGTAATCAGAATTCAACGCCGAAGGAAGACGATTCAATATAAAACTTCAATATAAATCCTAGCAATTGAAGAACTATTAAATATAAAAACTCATAAATGCTATGTTGAGAATTTTATTGAAAAGAATTAAAAAGAAACTTTGTTGAAGATTCATTTCTAAAGAATTGATAAAAAAATTCAAATGTGGATAGATACAAAAGGGTTTGGAATGGACATGTAATCCAATGTAATCGTGCAATCAAATAAAATATAGTCACCTACCTTTAACAATTGTAGATGAAAAAAGTAGTATCCCTCAATACTGAAAAACGTGTACGGCATGTAATTTTGAGATAGTAATTGATATACGTTAAAGTATATATATTTAAATCCCCGATTAAACTCCCAAATTACACGTTTTCGACCATAATTGCATGAATTCGGTACTTAACCGCTTCATATGTTTATTGCGGGTCTTAAACGACGTCCCACGAGCAAAGTCGAAGAAACCGGGCGAAAATCGGACAAGAGAAGAAGTTTCTGCAAAATCAGCCAAGTCTGACAAGAGTGCACAGTCGTGCACCCCAGGTGCACGCCCGTGCGGGCTCATTTAGCTCGGACACAGACGAGCTGCACTACCAGTGCAACCTGGCGTGCAGCTAATGTTCTCAGGCACCCTGATCAGCACTGCCGTGCAGGTGCCCGTGCGACTCAACTTCCCGGGTGCACTGCTAGTGCACCAGGCAGTGCACTCCCAGCACCCGGCTACCACCAGACCTGCACACCCGCACACCCGGCTATTTTCAGAGATCAATCAGCCACTTGCCCACTTGCACGTCAACTCATCATGATAAAGTGCACGGCCGTGCACATTAGGCGCACGGTCGTGCACAAAATCAGACTTTCTATAAAAACATAGCACAACACACTGATCAGGTGTTGGGTGGTCTCAGGGCGATTTGGGCGATTTTCTGGACCGGTGAGCTGCTGCAAAGGCGAGGAACAAGCTCGGGAACTCATCTGGATCATCTATCATCATCCAATCCATCACATTCAAGTTTTATGGTTTGATCTATTAAGCTTTTAGTTGATTCAAATCTGTTTATTTTAGCTTGTTTGTGTTGTTTATGTAGTACATTATCGTTTAGTAATCATGTTTAGTAATCGTTAGTAGAAAAAACAATCGTTAGTATGTAATCATGTTTTGTATAAATTTGGCGTTTTTCATGTTTAGATCTTGATGATCATAGCGCAACCTTGTTTCGTTGTTGTTGGATTTGTAGCTGTATTTGAATGACTTTGGCGATTGTCGAATGTGTTAGGCGGATAAATGTTGAAAAACCGTCTGTTTAATCGTCCGGTAGTAGACTAGTTAACTTGTTAAATAGTTTACGCCATGAAACTGTAACCGGGTATTGGTTTGGTTAAAATTAGTCGAATAACGGTTAAAATGCTTACAGGCACGTAAAAGGGTTTTAAAAGCCTAATGGTCACGTTACGGGTCTTTGACACGGTTAATGATCTTTGGTAGTTATTTTGGTAAAAATAGCGATCTTAGTAGATCTGGGTTCAAAGTTGGTAAAATGGAATAGGTTGTGAAATGCTCTACTTTATGCTAGTTTAGGTGGCTGTATTGTGTATTCGGTATCGCTTTCCTGAATTAGTGAGGTTAGAATACTCTTAACAATGACTAACTTATCTTTAGAAGATCTGCATGAGATCATATCAGCTGCTCGCTAATAAACAACTTGAAGTGGTTAACGTGTGTATTCGTGTTAGCTTTCTGTATAGTTGTCATGATAGGATGCCCGAAAGGAACACTAACTATCGGAAAATGGGAATGTTGATCACACACCTGTATTACTTATTATATGTAGATGACATGCTAGGATTGGTATATTATAGTTTATATAGTTATATTTTATATTTGGAGTCTTGCATATGTTATTTAGATATTTTAGAATTAATTTAGTTTAAAAACAAACTTTCAAACTATCTTTTCTTACTGGTAAATCGGGGATAGAGTTTTAGTACCATTGCTCCGCGCGCGTCCATGGATTGATATCTGGTTTCTTATCTACACATTACTACATATATGACAGGGTACACTTGCCCTATTGTGTGTGTTTTAATATTAAGGTCTAAACCA